>NLAM01001000.1:247-26522 GCA_002370325.1 Metschnikowia hawaiiensis
CTCCACTTGAACCTACTATAGATGTAAATGGTCTTGATTATGAAAAGAACCTCTGTCATTGAACCAGAAAAAAAAATAGTTGCTAATAGTTGCTAATAGTTGCTTAGAAATTAAAAAAAAATAAAGAGTATTAGTAGACGTAATATGTAGAACTAGAAACAACTAGAAACTACTAGAATATGAATATGACTAATTAAGGAGGCGAGTAAAATACCTTGAGGAGTACATACTGATTTACTAGTAGCCATTTAATCTGGTAGATTCATCCTAATATGTTTTCGATGGATGGACTCTAAAAGCCCCATATACGCAGTAATAAGAAATTTACCAAATACAAAAGCAAGCAGAAGTAGGCAGAAACAGGCCTTGAGTGTTCCACGTGTACTAGATTCCCGTAGCTTCTCAGACTGTTTAGGAAGCAAAAGATGATGATGAGATAAAACTGATTGCGAATGGCCTAATTTAGAAAGACTCTATAAGCATTACAGATGCTATTTATTTGATCTTAGCCTTGAATAAAACTCCTGCTTAGAACCTTTTGACGAGCGGTACTAGAATACATCATATATCTAGATTAAACCACCATAAGGTCATAGACTATCATCACATTCTAAGAGGAATCTTACCAGCTCAAGTCACAATAATATACTACTATCAATTGAACCACTCTACAATAATGTACATTAATTTTCCCAATAAAATTCTCATTTTAACCATAGATAATCGTTAAGTTATTTTCTAATATGTTAGCTTTTGGAGCCCAACTAATGAGATGAGGCTGACAAAATGAGAGCTCAAATAAAATTAATGGATTAATTTTACAATTCTTGTTGGTGCCAGTTTTCATGTGTATCTCAAATTTTCATGAAGCAGATAATATTCACGGTATTATTCTTCTACAATTGATATCACTAATTTCTTTTACTCTCATTTTATTATGGAAAATACTTCATGGCTGTGGTATTGAGGTGCGGCTGAATAAAGAGGTTGTCTTGGCTCAAGAGCTCTATCTTGCGATTCTACACTTGTCCAAGAGCAGAGAAGGCTAATTGTGTGTTGGTTCTAAATCAGCGTACTGAATCAATCTGTATACCAGACACTGGTAAGCTATAGTAACCAGAATAATTTTAAAGTGTACAAAAGAAGAGCTTTAAATAGTGATTAGTAAAGGAATTCACTTTTTATCAGATAATTATAAAAATTTACAAGAAATAGTATTGCTCCTAAGAAAAGCAGTAGAAAGAATTGCTGTGACTAAAATTATAAATTCTAACCAAAAGTGTTGATACTCGGACAGATTCCAAGGTAATGATTGGCTCTCTCATTGACTGAGATCTAATGTTCGTTATAATACAGAAGAATTTCGAAGAAAAAAAGTAAAGAAGGTAAACCTATGACTTTAAATGTGACTTTAGATGTGACTTGGAATGATGAGATTCAAAGGAAATTCAAGATTCTTAATGTCTAAGGAATTATAGTTAGTAAGAACTAGCACATAAGATGGATAGTGAGTGTTAGTAGTACATGAAGTCAGTATATAGTATATGCAGTAGTAGAATAGAATGTTACTTTATCCAATGTTTATTTGTTTATCCAAAATTTAACTTTATCCGGTCGACTGGCTGAACTCTGACCAGCAGAGTCTGCACAAGTCCTGTAAGAGATGTCGGTTTGCGTCGAAGAAACGATCTGGCACCAGAACCAAGATTCGCTTGTATATTGTGCGCGACAGTGCTCTGTTGATGGTAACATACTCTTCTTCCGAACAAATGGGGGTGGCCGACTCGGATGTGAAATTCTGGTAATTTGGTCTTTTTTTGAGTCACCTTCTCGACCAGGTTTTCCATTTGGGTAACACTCACCATAGGCTTGAGCAAACCTTATTGAGTCTTCTCAATTAGGCCATTACCCCAGGTTGTCTCTTCCACAATTTAAGCATTTTTTTTTTGGAATGGTTTAAAGCTAGTCCCTCTCTTTTGGTTTGATGATTTTTTCACTATCCCTTCATTTCAAATTTTTCATGTTTAATCCCATACTTTCTCACTCATGCCTCACACTTATACTGTTGCTTAATTATCACATTACACATATCAGACTCACTTAGTAACAAAATATCTACTTAGTCGTTTTTTTCAATAATTGACTTCTTTTCAGGAGCGTAATTTAAATTTTTTTTTCTTCAGACATCTGAGGCCAACATGGACCATACTGTGTACTTTTATAGCACTCCTCTACAATTCTATTTTCTCCAACCCTCTATTGTATAATATGTTCTCCTCTGCTCTCAGTCATTATCGACTTGCCGGAAATCCTTACTTCTGTGGGTGCTAGAATTCTAAACTTGTACAGTTCTTTTCTGTACTGCCTGCATATTGCTTTTATACTGTATTTGGGTGCAATTTTAAGTGTGCAATGGAAAGACTCCATTATGCAGCCTATACAAAAGTGCAAGCCAAACTGAAATATGATCCAGAGCTTTATGGGTTTGAAATTGTAAATAATGGTATCTTATACTCATAAATCTATTAATTTATACTAGTCCATACTCTGTACTCTATATATTAATGCTACTTTTCATTTTAGTCTGTTTGACTCTATATTCTATAAAAGTCAATATCCTACCGGTTTCCTATTCTGCTCTGTGGAGTACTCCAAACTAGCATCCTTACTGTGTTCTCTTTTATTTTGATACTGGAACTCAGTATGGTGTTACCTGCAGGATATCTTTGAAATCGTAATTTCGACTATACATCCCGTCTCTAAAAATAAATAAATGCATAAAAAATATAGCTTCGTGAAGAGATCTTATAAAAAATAAAATTTGTCTCTATATACACTCCTATAGTACCACAGTTTGCTGAACAGAAAGAACCAGTTCATCTCTCCGTGTACTGCATGTTAGTGTGACTGCATATAAATCCACTTTCTGGCCTTTGTTATGCAGGGGATACAATAAGGGTCCACGGATGCCTTGTAATAACCTTGTTCAAGCCTTGTTGAAAAGTGGCCTGAGTTCTAGAGAGGACTATTTAAGAAGTGGTAAAGTCGTTTTATGGGAGATTGACGAATTACATCAGTTGAGGATAGAAAACCAGGCATTTCCTAGTATATTTTAAATACAGACCAGAAGTCTTATTACCTGATTTGACTTTCAGTCGTGTAGCCTTGATCAAAAAGATTTCTACTAAAGGTTATGGGCTCATGAAGGTCTGACAGCATTGGCTAGTCAAAGGTAGTGCGCAGCCCATAATATCTCTAGCGTGGAGTTTTAGCATGATAGAATGACCTCTTAAACTGGCTACGCTGGGTATGATGCTTTTATCATGTTTTTCGAATATATAGGTCTCTTAATCCCAGTTTAAGAAGGATTGAATGGGAAAAATTCATCGGCATCGTCCACCGTCATCTGTGGCTCCAACGGTTTATCCCTCATGTGAGCGTAGAGGCCAAAAGCACTCATAAAGTCCTCTTCATCTTCTTCAATACCCCACTCCTCGGGCCCCGGGGTACAGCCCGTGGAATGAAGCGGATGATGCTGTGAAACAGGAAGAAAGTTCACGTGCAGGTGGTTTTTGGTACCCTCGTCAGCCGGCCCGTTAGGGTCTTGCTTGTGGAGAGTCCGAATGGACTCGAAAAAATCAATGTCTTCGTCGGGTTCGGAATTGCCGGCCATACGCTGCCGCTTAGAAGCTGCCAGAATGTCCACCAGTGTTCTTCTCCGGGCCAGATTGCCCATTTGGTCGCCCGAACCGGCATACGGCTCCTGGGCGTTGAGGAGCCGTCGTAGATCTGATTCCTTACCGCTTTCAGTGCTACTTTCACGACTCGCCGGCACTCTGTGGCCATCGGGCAGATTGTTGGACAGTTGCAACTGCGGAAGTGGCGTCAGTGGCGGAAGATAGTTGAAGTGCTGGAAGCGAGTCACGTGCACATCGGGCCCGAGATTGTAGAGCTGCGGCAACTTCCGTTCCGAGCCATGATCGCTGCCGGAAAAACTGTTACTGCTCTGTGGCGACGGCTGGCTTTGGACATCGTGCATAGGCAGATATTCGTTCCGGTAATGATGGTGCTGGTGGAGTTCGATCTTGACGTTGTGCCGTGCTGCATGCAGAACGAGAGCTTCCACCAACTGCATAGAACCAATGAAACCTTTTGGAGCAGCAAAGTCTGGCCCCTGTGCGTTTTCCATCTCCGGGTACCGGCCCGAAGAGCTGGGTGGAGGCGAGAGTACATACAGCCATTCAGTGGTGGCCGGTAGCCTGGCGGAGGCACGGACCAGAGCCAACATCTCCGACTCCGAGTTCTTGCCCGATTGGAAAAGAGCAGGCCGCGCCATCTTCGTCTCCGCATGTACGGGGTTTCTGCTTTTCGGGTGTAGTAGCTGGGAAAGCGGTGGCCGAGTCGAGACGGACGCGGAGGAGATGTGGCTTTCGGAGAACGATGCGGATGACGGCCTAGTCTCAGTGTACGACGAGTTGACGTTGCCGATGTCGGAAGTCACCGAATTAGGCGATTTATCGGAGTAGTTGCCGGGTCGAGGTCCATCTCCCGAACTCTCCTCCTTGATAACCCCCGCCACCTCCGACATCCGTGACATGATACGGCCACTCGCCCGCTCCCGAACTACCAGAGTAAGGAGGTTCCTCCATCTGTTCCTGCATGTGAGCGGCGGCCGGGACTCAAGGTTCTGGGCTATTGTTCGCCACTTCGTGCCGTGCTGCTCCACAAGATCAATAAGCCGTAAGTCTTCTAACTCCGACCATGGCTGAAGCCGGTTCGCCACACTTGGGTCTAAAACTTCAAAGTACCGCTTCAGACACTGATGCTCTGTCCGGCCCGCTATATGCAGGGCCACCTGCTGCCACAATGCACCATATTTGTTGTACATTTCTACCAAATGACGATCTTCCTCCTCAGTCCACTTGCCACGCCGAAGATGGGGGTCTAGAGAAGTTGTCCAGCGCTTTTTGCAGTCATTCGCCTTGCGTCTTCCCGTAAAAACCGCTGAAATCGTGTCCCAGTCGACGTCGCGTGCCTCCAACGTTTTGTTGGCCATCTGCTGTGGGTAAAACGCGTTAAGTCGGTCCAAGAGCTGTTGGTCCTCTTCTTTCAGCCATGTTTTGCGGCATTCCCTGCGGTGAGTTTTGAGCCCGAGCGACTCCGTGAGAGCCAACGTATCGATGGACGCCTCTTTTTTGGGCTTCATGAAACGAGAATCTTACGCTGGAAATGAACTGGGAAGCTTGTTTGAGGTTATGGAAGTTGGACAACTGTGGGGTTGGCAGATCATCGCGTTCTGTACATGAAAATCGGTTCGCACCCGTACCTCCCGGCTAATTACCCTGTACCTCATTATTCTAAACACCTGTACACCCCAAACCCTAAAGCCGTTCACAGGATAGTGAATCACCCTTCTAATGATCCAAGAGTAGTTTCAGTATAATTCAAGCATAGGCACGTGCTGGTTTTTCTTTAGGACTGTATCTTTAGTTAAAAATACTCACCCAGGCTTTTATATCAAGAAAAAACTAAAATAACGGAATTTAGCATTCATGTCCTTCTATATGAGTCTATATTCTGGAAGCTAAAGTCCTAAGAACTGTGGAAGATAAAGTAAACCAGGGATTCATGCTTATATGCACACCAACTACTTTTTTAGCGTTAAAGAGGTGAGCGAAGCGTGTTAGAGATCTATTCTTCAAGTATAATCCTTTGACTCTAAGTATCTAGGTAACAAAGACTTTGGGGACTTATGGATCTAAGGAATCCATGTAGTGTGGTTCGCGCACGACCCGAGATTAAGTATGGAACACGCGGGACATGTGTTCTTTACCACGTCCTGCATGACAGGCGATGGATGCAAAAAGGGTAAACCAGGTGTACTACTATTGTCAGATCAGGTTACAATGGATGAGGCCTTTGTATGAAGAGTCTCTCTGTTTCATTAGACGGCCAAGAAATAATTGTATTGTCCTGCAGACAACATTTCACTCTTCTATTTCTCGTCTCCCTTTCTTTCCCCTCTCTTCCCGTTTCTTTTTCATCTCCTTCCAAGCCTTTCTCTTCTCATTCCATTTCATTCTCTATAAAATTTGCCTACTTGAGTATGTGTGACGCTTGTCTTCAAGCCCGAAAGCTTCTATGCCGGATGATGTATATAAGGCTATTGCCAGTCCAAGTGCTGGCTACTGTAAGATGCTCTTCCTCATAACTGACTGTTTCAAGTCTTGGGCACATATTGATCTCCTTACAAATGATACATTTTTATACACTACGATCAACTGATCATTATTATGCACTTATAGCTAATATGCAATGACAAATACTGTGCACGACAACTACCAGCAAATGATAATATAACTTCATCTTCAGTCTCGTGCTACTCACGTAACTACTTGGACATCTAGTCATGACACGAAGATTTGTTTTTCAGTAAAATTAATATTGTCTATTATCTTTTGAATAATTTTACAATTAAGAAGAATAGTGAATGGGCTGTGACCTGAAGAAGTAATAATGTACATGAACAGTACTTAAACCTGGGTTCCATCATACCAAGATATTGCTATATGTAGTCACCTTTTCTTCTTAAATACTACTCTGTGCTCCACACCTAAACTGCCACTGAAGATACACTGAATATTCTATGGACAAAAGTGCCATACTCTTGGTGAGTCAGGACTAAATACTCAGTTCTTTTATGATAAACTCTTCAGAGCAATTTTCTCTCCACCAATGAGCAATATAATAGTCTACTACTCTACACGCTAAAGTTTATTTTGAAATTCTCTCTATTATGCTCTAGTCTACAGTCTTGTGTTCACTTCTCTTGTCTACTCTCTACTAAGTCTTGTAGTATTTCAGCACTGTTGCAAAGCAGTGCACTAAAGATGACATAGGCTAGACCAGACGATAGAGATTTAGTAAATTATAAAAGAGCCCTTCTGAAAGACAAGTATTGTATCAGTACGAGTATCGAATGAACTGGAAAATCATAGGCTGGCCTCGTATTTGATCTTCGATGCTTACTGTACATATACCAAGATAATATCCAGTACTGAAACAATTTCAAGGAGGCTTCAAATTGAATCAGTGAACCCGCCTTAAATTAATAAGCATCCCAATTAGTTGAATTTTAAACTGGAAAGTCGGATCACATGAACGTAATTCTTATAATCTATATTATGCAGGATGATGGTCTCTTCTAGAATACGCAATGAGAGATTAGTGACACTAGCTAATGTACTACTAAAATTGATATAGTGTACATTAAAGTAGGTGCTTAACTGATGGTCCTGGTACTAACATCATAGTTTCTGATAAACTTTATGAATAAGTAACAAGCCAATGGACCGTGATAACTATAGGCAGTGAGCATTTAGTTTTTGATACTTTTCTCTCTCACCTTTCTCTCACCCTCTTGACCATTTTTCTAGTCGCCTTCCTTATCATCCTAATCTTTTTTGATCCCCCCCTTGAAATCCCTTACTCTTTGTGGGCCTCGCGGATGCTTTTGTTTTCAATCAACCGCAACAAATTCCGCAACAACATCGCAATGGTCACTTTTCCGATTGATGGCACATACAATCCTGCCTTATCCTTTATATCGTCATTGAAGTTCTTGGCACTGGAGAAATTGATCACAGTTGAGCCGTTGGCGATTTTCTCCGTGGGGAATTTATAATTTTCCGAAGGAACTCCCGTAATCACCACATCACATGACTCGGCAATCACCTCAGGCCGGTACTGCAGGTACTCGAGTTCCTCCACCTTATGTCTCTGCATGGACAAGTCGTCCCCTCTGGTAAATTTCTGTACATTGTCGATATCGGCGGAATACACCGTGGCACCATCATTGGCCAAAAGAGCAGCCAACGGCCGTCCCACGATTTCCAGTCGGTTCACCACCAACACTTTTTTCCCATACAACCGGTTTCCATAGGGTAAGTGTTTATTGTAGATGCCCAAAAATTCAAGGATTTTCACCATGGCAAGCGGCGTACATGGGAGAATGGACTTTTGTTCATTGACCGGAGCATCCAAAAACCGAACATTATGGTAGAGGTTACGGTAGTAGAGGTAATTCAAGCCCTCCACGTCTTTCTCTGGCAGAATAAGCTGCTGGAGGTACTGGTCTTGCTTATCGCCAAACACCGGGAAGTACACCATGACTCCATGCACTCCCGGGTCTCTATTGGCCTCGATGAGGCGGGCTTCCAAGTCGTTTTTGCTGATTTCCACCAATTGGTATGAAAATCCCAAAGATTCACACGTCTTCTCTGTCCAGCTGGCATACATCTTGCCTGCGGGATCGTTGTTGGCTAGCAAGCCCACGAGTTTGGGCTTTTCGGGGAGCCGGGCCACTTGCTGGGTGATTTCATCCACATACGGCTTGGCAATGGTGGATGCAAGAAATGTTCTTCCGGGTCGCGACATGGTAGATTATATGGGATGAGATGGGATTTGAGGGGATGTAATAAGTATGTCTTTTGGGTTTTTGATGTTCAGTAGATGTAGGTAGAGATTGGATTAATTAGCACTTATTATGGAGTGTATACGCACGGTGCGGTCAGATGGGGTCAGGCGGTCACGTGTGCAGTGTTAATTTAATGGCCTGGTACAGCAAAAATGCAAGAAAAAAAGGAAAACTTTATGATTATCAAGTAGTCTGCTGATTTATGAATTCATAGAGTAATCCATACCAAAAGATTCGTCATAATGTAGAAGGCCCACTTCCCAATTGGATGTATGAGAACACCTGTAGTGGGTCTAGTTCTGTAAGACGTATTGTCCTCTGAGGATAAAAATAATATGTAGACTGGGAATATCTTTTTTTTTTATTTAAGTGAACTTTTTTTCATTGGGTCAGATTCCTATTTAGGGAATTACCAATAATCTTGTATAAGTTTATTGACTCTCAATCAGACCGTAGTGCGGAACGTGGTTCGTCATTCTCAATATTACTACCATCTACTACACTGTACCGATCCTGTACTAATTTTCTGAGAAGATATTTTACGGAGCTGTGCTGTGTTGTACTATACTGTGCTGTACTGTACTTATTTACCGTACTCATCGTATTAACTATAATTGTACTGGTTTTCTATGCTGTATGTATTGTACTAAGAATGGTTAAGCTGCTGTGGAGACATTGGGACCCTTGATTCCTTGGTTGACGTAAATTATGGGAGAATCACTCAAGTCCACACAGGCACATGATCACGGGACGTATACTTTCAACTGGAGATTTTTTCGCCCTAGCCAAAATGATAACTATTAACAATAGTCACTGCACAGTTGTGACTGTGACTTGCACTGTGACTGTTAGTGCAGACCCGAGTACAAGCTCTTCCAGATAAAAGCCTCGCTCAACATTAACTCAATGTCCTTTTCCGTCCATTGTGCCGTTGGAGGGCTTTGCAAAAACAAGAGAATGTCCTGGAAATCCTTCTCTTTTAAGTCGGCACTAAACTTAATCAAGAAAGCCGCACACACGTACACGTGGAAATTGCTAAAACCGAGAGGGGTCTCGCTTAAGTACGTGTCCCACATTCGAATAATGAGTTCAATGGACACTTCTCGCATGAGCAAGCAATTCATCCAGCGAAACGAAAATTGGATGAATTCCACTCCCTCCAGTTTTAAATGTTCCAGAAGCAGCTTATCAATGCGCTCAATCAACGTCTGCAACTCGCCCACCTGCTTGAGAATCCCCGGCTGCTCATGAATGTAATTGTCGGTGATGTTGTCCAAAAGCCTCGAAATGCACCAGTACGAGTCTGCCTCAATGAGATTGGTGACTCTTTGCGAGATCCTGCTCGGGTCAAAGGTCTCCCACAGCAAGCTGAGGAGGTCGGCGTCGGTATATAGCGCCTGTTCCTGCTCATCGGTGCCCGATTCGTCGAGGTAGCCGGGTATGAAAAGGTACGAGTCGTCGGGGCCGTTCTCGTGCTCCTGCACATACTTTCGCTGGAGCTGCCACAAGTAGTTTTGGAGCAAAATCTGGTAGAACGGCGTGCAAAGGTCGTTGATACCCTGCACATATCCCGATGCTGGGTGCCGAACGGCCCACAAGTACAAGATGCGCTTCAATGACTTCTGAGTGGCAGCAAACGAGTACAACTTGAGCGTGGGGTGTGTTCGTTTCACGTCGATGTTGATTTGGTGGTAGAGCTGTTTTTCCTTGTTGATGGTGTTTTCTCTGTTGGAGGAATTGACGTTTGGATCTGGCGAAGATACTGTACTCTGGCTTTCCAACGCACTGAAGTTGTGGAGCCCGTCCAAATACTCCATTCTTTTGCGCTTCAATGTCAGGTGCTGCCGGGATTTGTTTGTGGGTAAGTATCCAAGGAGCAACTGCCACGTGATGGCCCGGAGCTCGGTCGGGATTCCATTCCAGGCTAATTTGCGTAAATCACCGAGATTTATCGTGTTTTCTTCGCTCAAAAGCTTGGCGATCTTCGAAAAACGCAGGTGTAAGCGGTTGGCGAGCTGCACCTCGAGGTTGGCCTTCATTTCTTGCAGATCCACGGAATCCCGGGTTTCTGGGGCCAGAAACATGAGGTCCGGGTGTAGCAGATCCACAATACCAGAGCTGGCAGCCGTGCGGTAGTTCAGCCCCATTCCAGACACCTCGGTGCCATGCAGAACCCTTTTTTGCCGGGTTTTTTCCGGCACGATATTTTCCGACTCCAATTGGGCGTCCCAGTCATCGTCGGAGTCCGTGTATTTAGGCCTGCTGCTTGAAACCTGCCGAGATAAGCTTTCGGAAGTGACGTTTCGGGAAAGGGAGAAGGGTGTCGGCAGAGGTAAGGTGGAGCGGGAGTCGGACCGAAAGATTGCTTGTTTGGGGGATGCACCGCGGCCGTTGGCCCCACTCGAAACGGTCCTACCTTTGCCTCTAGGCACGTGATCGGCATGCGGGTGCCCTCCTTGGTCGGGTGATGAGTAGCCATAGGCCATGTTGCCGTAAATGTCGGAATTCACCCGCTTGTACGAGTCTGTATCGGCCGAAATGGGCGGTTTTTTGCCCGTAAGCGAGAGATTTTTGAGAAACGACAGGAGATGCTTACCTTTGCCTCCACTCTCGCCGAAAATAAACTCATTGTTGTGAACTTGGGACATTTCTTTAGGCATTATGCTCTGACTCGAATATGCTGGCTATGAGCCCTGCTTCCTGGGCCTTCGGTCAAGTCAAACACACAAAGTATCACTATGTACTCGTGTACAATAAAAATTAATCCTTTCTTGTAATTCCAGAGAAAGGCACTTTTGGTTCTAGTATTTCTTGACACTTTCTAGCACTTCTTGTACTTGGTGCTTCTTTGGGATGCAGTGCTTGATACTCCTAGCAATTTCAAGGAAAAGATAAACCCTGTCTCTCAAATTGACTGATGCTTGTTAATCTGAACACCTATTCTGTGTGGTATAGATCAGAGTGTCTCAGGATAAGGTGTCCGAGGATACGGTGCTGTGTGGTGGTGTGGGATAGGATGATGTGTTGATCGTGTGGTGTACGGATCGCGTGATGTAATGACGTAACGAGATGGATTTGGGGTACAGTAGTGTATATACCACGTCCAGCTTGCAAATTCTGTTTCTGGGAACTTCACTTGAAAAGAATGCTTGGTGTGGAGCAAACGCTAGAGCTATACGAGTGCAGTGCGAAAGCGCACGTATAACAGACCCAACGGACTGGCGCGATACATGCGACATTATGTTATTAATACTGTCACATTTGTTTAATGCGACATTGCGACATACTCTTGACACAACAATAGCGTTTATAAGACTCCTCTGATTAAACGTTTCTGATTCGCGGCTATTTATGTATCCAAAGTATAATATTTTCATTATTTTCGATCAGTCTGAATTTTTTCTGTTATTCCATGCCCTGATTGAAATTACCTAATCTTCCCCACCCCGCTCTTCACCAACTACCATGCAATTCGCCCCACTTCGAATTTACAGTTCTTTGGCTGGTCAGTATGTAGCTTGTTATAGAATACATAGTGCCTGAATTCTGAAGTGGTGTTAAAACTTTCACATAACATGGTGTATGCAGTCTAAAGCTACAGTACTCAGTATAATAAGCTCATCAAACTTTTGTTACTCAAGCTCAGCATAATATTGTAATACTACTAGAATTTACTTTCTTTGCATTCCCAAAATATTTCATCAAATATGCATGCCGATCCACTAGTATACCTTGCATTATGTACCATTCAGGGAGCATACGCAAAACCTGAGTATTCTACTAGGACTTACAAATATTTTACAATGCCTCTGAATGCGGTACAATAAGAGGTGTATACAAAGTTTAAGTTATCAAAGGTGCAACTGGAGAAGTAAAAAAAGATTGCAGCACCACAATTTCACACATGGTCTCCCACTGCATTACTCACTGTGGCCCTAAGTGGCTTGACTAACGTTGATCGGACGGGAAACAGTATTTTCCACTTGGTATGGCCGCAACCGGAATGTAAAAAATTATTCTAACACCACTAGTATGCAGTATCTAGTGACTATAGTTCCTCCTAACGTTATCTAGTACTCAAATTCCCTTGATTACTAGGTGTTGATATGCATGATGATCCTTGCACTGCAGATCCGGCTGGGTAAGGAAACCATGGAAACTCTAAGGGGTTACCCACACATGCCGAGAAGTATATAAGAACTAACAGGTTGGCCTAGTTAGATGAATCCCCAGAGAAATCTCCCTAAGGTGTATCACAGTATACGAATATACAAATTGATATAACTTTGTTTTATACAGTCCTCAAACCTGTTAAGTTCTAACTGAAAGAAAAATTTAACACGTAAATAAATAATCCTATGAATTAAGTTATTTTTGTTGCTTCTCTACTTAGGTTTATAGGATCATAACACTCATCTTCGTGAGCTTCTGCAAAATGTGAAGAATGACGAACTGATTGTCGTGCTAATGGCCTAACTAAAGAACCACATAACCTCACACAACAATTGAGAAGCAAAAAGCAGTAGTAATATCAATGTAGTCTGATGGTGGAGTATCGAAGTAGTAGGGATTAATGGTGGTAGCGGTCTGGTACCATAGTACTACAGTAGTAGTGTAGTGTTTTGTAAAAGTGATAGTAGCTTAATAGTAGAGGGGCCACATTGAATCATTTAGTAAGCATGTTAGAAATTGGTTCCCGTTTGTCTGACCTTGTACTATGGTGCATCAAAAAGGCCTTTGGTTATATATGTCAATTACTCTACATAAGCAAAGCCTCATTTAAAATTCGTGGGTTCCGAACCAAGCCTAGAATCTTAGGAGTCGATTAAGTCACAATGTGTACATAATGAATTTTCTGATCCCCAGAATCTTCTATAAATTGGTATTCCTCAATTTCTTGAAGTGGTTATAAAGTATGGAAGCTGAGACAAATTCTGACTCTCGCAAGATTAATTATTTACCGAAAGCACTGTAAAACAATGCAATATAGTAATGCTAATTCTATACTGGACATACTGGTATTTTCTTGTACTAGAAGTGTCTCTATATAATCAAAACATGAAGATCACGGAAATCAGTGAGGCCTTTACTCTGAAACAGATTCTCTTTCCCAAAACGTCTATTCTACAAATTAAAGATGAGATATCACAACACCAATATCGATAAATAGTTACACCTTGTATCAGAGATTATCTACTTCTAAGAAGTCAGGTCTACTTGGAGATCTCACCCTTGACCACTGCGGAGCCACGCTTCATCTCCCTACCGGCCAAATGCAAGGTGCCGTTCTGGGTAATGTTCAAGAGAATCTCGATCTTGGAGTTGGCCTCCAATCCGGTCATGGCCAACTTGGCCAACAATTCGCCTGGCTTGTACACAACCTCACGCTTGACCTCAGGCTCTTCATCAGAATCGTCGGATTCAGCATCAGAGTCTGGTTGAGCCTCAACCACCGTCTCCTTGACGGTTCTTTGTCCTTCATACAACTCGAAGCCAACATCCGGGCTGCTGCCGTTGGTCACCTCCACGGTTCTCTTGATGGGGAACGAAGCCTGCGCAGCCAAGATGGTGTGGAAGTTGCCTTCAGCATCCTTGAACCCGATTGGTTTCTGGAGATGCTGTGTGTTGATAATCACAGGGGAAAGCGACTCCTTGATTTCGTCATGGTCGAACGACTCCACAAGTGCAGCCTTCAAAGCTGCTCCCTTGGTGGACAACTCCTCTGGGTTGGTGGCACGTGTGTCCATAGAAGGAGCCACAATCTTGGTGCTTTCAGGGAAAACGTACTGGAAGTTCTGGGCCAACTTGACCACATTAGCACATCCTCCCACAAGAAGAAGCGTATCGATGTCCAAGGCCTCCAAACCTGCCTTGGCCAAAACCTTGTCAATGAAAGCAGTCATGTCGCTCAAAGGCTTACGGGCGGCCAACTCAAAGCGCAACCTGTTGATGTTGGAGAGGAAATCGTAACCTTCAGCCAAAGACTCGATGGAAAAAGACGAAGACTGCACATTGGACAAGGTCTTCTTTGCCACAATGGACTCGGCCTTCAACTTGGCCATGGAGCGTGCGTTCTTGCGAGGGTCCACCTTGTACTTCTTCTCAAACTCCTTGCAGAAGTGCTCGGAAATAGCGGCGTCCAATTCCTCACCACCGAATTTCTCGTGCGCCGTGGCCAAAATGGTCATGATTCCTCCACGCACAGAAATCACTGCAGCATCAGACCGGATTCCACCGAAATCTCCCACAACGTAGATCTTGTCATCTTGCAAGCAGTCGTGGTCGCGGGTGCTGTAGGCGGTCAAGTGAGCCAACAACGCAGCAGAAGGCTCGTTGATACTCTGGATCACCTGGAGTCCTGCATGTGCAACAGCCTTTTCCAAAACCTCCTTTTGGTGCTCGGAGAAATTAGTGGGCAAGGCCAAAACGGCTTTTTCCACCTTGGTTCCCAAATAGTCCTCAGCAGCGGTTTTCAACTGCTTGAAATGTCTCGTGGTGGCCTCCTCCACGCTCACAAGCTCGGTGTGTCCTTCTTCACGCACAATGTTGTAGCCCACTCCTCCTTCAGGAGTCTCCACTGGCGTTGCTCCTGTACTTGCAACGGAAGCGTCGATTTCAGCAAACTTCTTGCCCAAGAAATCCCGGAAGTTTATAATGGTGTTCTTGGGGTTGCGCACCAATTGTGCTGCAGCCTGAGCACCGTGGTACTCATCGGTTCCCACATACGACAAAACAGAGGGGATGGCTCTGTCTCCGTCGGGGTTGGCGATGACATCAACCTTACCATCTGAGTTGGCGACGGCGATGGACGACGAGGTGTTTCCGAACGTGATACCAATTACGCTAGACATAGTGAAGATGGGATGGAGACTTTGAAGATGAGATTTTTTCTACTGCCCGGTGCACGGGTGTGATGCGCAAATTGCACCCACTAGAGCTCCAACTATATATGTAGGAAATATGAAGCCTAAGTCTATATGGGAGATATGAATGTAACTAGGGATGGCTGCGTATTTATAGAGAGATTACAAGGGTAATATATATGCGTATATGGGGAAGTTTTTCAACCAAGAACCTTGAGCGTGCCCGGATATAACAGGATCCTGCTAAATAAGGGAACTAATTTATAGGGAAGATCCATGTAAATCACGAGAGGTTTAACTGGTAGCCGCTTTTTGGTGCAAGAATATCAGGTCTAAAGAATTTAGCTAGAGCTTTGTTAGGTATTCGATGGGTAGGACACGACCCCACGTGCATAGATAGAGCCCACTGACAATGGTCATATAATGTATTGGAGGTATCTGACAAGATTACGAAACAATAAAGCGTACCAGTTTAGATTATGCCTGGTAAGAGTCTTGAAAAAATTTGTAAAAAAGAAGGTAAAGTGGACGAGTCCGGATTTGAACCGGAGACCTTTCCCATGCTAAGGGAACGCGCTACCAACTGCGCCACACGCCCATTTCTGCTAAATTCTTTACTGTGGTTTATTATACTAAAACTTTTTAGTNCTAAATTCTTTACTGTGGTTTATTATACTAAAACTTTTTAGTATTTCATAAATAGTCTGAATTTATAAGATGCGTCGGATACATACAAAAGGATTTTAGAAGAAAAAATATTGAGGAACTTATGGCAGTGTATCGGTGTTTGTGGCGGGAAGTGTTTGTGACCGGATCTCGCTTTATCCGCGCCTGCACATGCCTGCCCACTACTTTTAGCAGCCATGGTGTGCTTTTGGGCACATAATCTGTAAGTACTACTTTGATACATATTCTTACTACTTTTTAAGTGTCATTTTTTGGGATTTTTAGGATTTTATTTTTCTGATCCTCTTTCGCTTATCACTCCTATAATATGCCCTCTTTGGATATCATACACTACCTGAAATCAGGGGACTTGGTCTTCAGCAAGGATATAGAGGTTTACTCGGGAACTCACCCCCTTAATTATTGGGAACAATTACATCAGGGTTTGCAACACTTGAAAGTGGTTTTTGCCAACATACTAAAGAATTTTTCCGTGACCGACACCAAATTCGGGTGCCATCCTCATGGCGGCTTGAGCAACCCAGTGTGTAAGGACGCCATACTCAGTTTTCTCCGCAAAATGCACCTTTTCTTTAAACAGTGTGGCGAATTCTATGAAGATTTTGAAAAATTTGTGGAGGTGGCCAACCGTTCCGTGGCGGAGTTGGTGCACCGGTTTAACCACCAGGCCACAGTCAACTACAAGGGATTTCTGGAGTTCGAGACTTTGGTTGACGACTGCATGGATTTAGTCAACAACGACAGTTGCTTTCAGTCGAGAATCAAGTTCCAAAGAGCCATGGCCACGCATATGGAGCTTTTGGGGAAAATCAAGGATTTTTGCCGAATCACCGCCAACCAAAAGTTGTGTGTCAACAAAGCACAGTCGCTTGTGGACTTCTCGCTGAAAATCTCCCCGTTTCTCGAAATGGTTCGGCTCTACATTGACCGTCTCTGTGAGCGAGACGAGGTGGTATGTTCAGTGGGCAAGATAAACTACCAATTATACTCTTGTCGCGGACACGACCATTTCCGGATCAAGCAGGCGTTTTCCGGAGTGTGTGGCTTCTACTCGCTCTTCGAGTCGCCGGAGACGTTCGCGGCCAAAATCCACGAGTATGACAAAACGCTTGACCAGGTGGACCGCGAAGCTAAAAAGTCCGAGTGGATCTTGGAACACTTCTATAAAAACAGGCTCCTCCCTGTGCAGGAACTGCTCCATGAGAACATAGTGTGGAGAGAAAAGGCCCTTGGTGAGGGCATCATCTGCGATTAAGCAGATGAAATTCAAAATGCTGCAGCTCCATGTGTGTGATTCCTTGGAAGCGGTTCTGGTGTTCTCTTTTGTGGTGTTTCTGGAAATTCTTCTTTTTGGCCTGTCTGCAGTCCACCATCTCTCTCTCATCACCGCGAGATGACCTGAGTTCCAGCATTCTTCAAGATGCGTTTCTTTGCGTCCTGTGACGAAACAGGTAATATTAAAGAGGTCTTGTGTTCTCGTGGCACAGATACCTCTCAGAAGGATGGTCAACGCCCGGAGTTGGTACTGAATATCCTCCAAAAAGACGAATTTACCAACGTCAAGACTCGCATCCAACAGCTCGAGCTCTTCCAGGGCAAGTACCTTCTTGCACACCGTCTTGGTGGAATCTTGTGTGTTTTCGAGTACTTTGGCTCTTCTTCAGTGCCTGAAGAAAACTACCGCTTGGTGCACTCCTATAAACTTCCGATTGAGCAAGGCGACAAGCCCACATCGTTGGTGACTTTTGAAGAGTATGGCTTTGCTGTGGCCGCATACGAGTCGCTGAAAATTTTCATTGTCTACCTTGAGGACTTCAAAGTGGAGCCTCTTCAATTAGAATTGCCTTTGAGAGAGCAAAAAGAGGCCGGAAAAACTGTCACCACCAACGCTTTTGTACATTGCCCATACAATAAGGGTGTTTTCGCATACGGAGGCAGGGACAACGATCTTCAGATTTTACGGTTGTTTGATAGCACCGCCAAAATTACCAAGAGCTGGTTCACAGATGCCAAGAAGTGGAAGCTCAAGACCTTGTTCCAGGCCGAAAATGTGGAACCCGACCATCTCGACTTAGAGGTTCCTATCTGGGTCACACAAATCCTTTTCACCAAAGAAACTTCCAAAAGAGCCTTTCACCTCATCACGTCCACCCGATATGGCCATATCAGAAAGTACAACACCAAAGAGGACTCCATGCCCTTGGACTCCTACAAAGTCAGCGAAAAGCCCATCCTTACGCTTAATTTCGCCAATTCTGAACAGACAGAGATCATCATTACGGATGTGCATACTTTTGTGGCCAAACTTTCATTGGTTCAAATCGACGCCAAGGCCCACCGCATTGTTTCGGCGTCTGCAGGCACTTTCTACAAGCCCAGCTTGAAGTTGCTAGGAAAGTATTCTGAAGGTGGAAACACCGGAGCAGTACATGCTGTAGAAGTGTACCTTTCGACAGGAAAAGTGGTATTTGGGGGTCTCGACCGGTACTTGCGCGTGTTTGATATTCAATCCAGGAAAATGCTTATGAAGGTGTACTTGGGGACACAAATCTCTTCGGTGTGTATTCTTGAGGATGAGGAAAAGACGGAAGAGGAAAAGGAAGCTGCGGACGCCGAAGAGTTCTGGGACCAACTCTCCAAGCCCGAGCCGGTGATAAAAAAGAGAAAGAGAAACATATAGCGAGGCAGCAAAAAAAAATGAATGAATGAAGTGTCTGGAAACAGTACCAGCAGTCAAAGCCATGACCAATGCTTGTAATATAGCAACAGTGTATAAGTAGTATTTTAGGTGTATATATTACTCCAGAGGCAGTAAATAATATTCCATTATAGTGATCACAAAGACTGTGATGCAATGATCTGTATAATTTAATATACGTTCTTCTGACTCTTGAACGAATCTAAAAGGTGAATCATTTAAAGCAATTTCAGATGCATAATTATAAACTCTTTTTGTAGTCTGCATGTGGTAGATGCTGGGAGTGAACTACAATGGGTGAAGAAAAGTATTATCAATAACTAAGTCAAAAAAAAAATTGGAGGTTGAAGTTTGGATCTCTAAAGAATCCTCTTAAGTACCTTGAAAAAAATTTGGAATTGTTTCGTCACTTTTCGATGTTGAGTATTCGAGTGATCTTCCACTGACTATCGAAAGTTTCGCGGTGTGCCACCAGAATTCACCAAAAACCAAGAACCTAAAAAAATTATAGTATCACCGAAAATCGAAAAAGCACTAAAAATCAGCAAAAGTGAGTCAATACCATTACTTGATACTAGTCTTTAATGGTGAATGGTAATTTTCTCGAGCCTTAAATTATTATCTAGAATATCACCGTTTATTGTGAATTTGCTCCAATAATTCAGGGCTCAAAACCCTTAAGGCAACGGTTATCGTTCATATAAATACTAAGTTCATATTGATCAAAATGTCACTCTTGAATATTATCATATCATGCTTTATGAGATTACAAGTGAAGATTTACACTCGATTTTTCAGTAATCATACTATACTAAACTTGTTAGATCACACCTAAACAAAAACCAGTATACACGTATGTACTACTCTTTTCTACTCTACCTATTGTTCATTTACTTCTTTGCTCTACGTCTTCTATAGAACTTTCTACTTTATCAACGGCTTCATATATATATACTACTTAGCGAATTTCACAAGATTTGAAGCTGGCCATGGAGATGAATAACTGGTCTTTCAGGAACCTTTTTCGTAATTTATAAAGTAAACTCTTTTTATGAGGTTACATGTCTATTTTTCCAATATACGCTACGTTCATTATTACTCTTTCGCCCACTCTTCTTAGTTTCCCACTTCACGACACTTTTCACCGGTGCTGGTCAGTCCTGCGGTTGCTACTGTTAATTTCACTCATACACTTCCACTCGGAGCCCGAGTTGCACTTCCAGAGCCGCACCTTCCCGTCATCACCGGCCGAACTCAAAATTGTGCCGGTAGAATTCCACTGCACTCGCCACACTTCCTGGCGGTGGTCGTTGAGCTTCGCCACAATGTCCGTCTTGAATTCGCCGTTTTCCTCCGACACCTTAATGATCCGAATGTAGCCATCCTTACATCCCGTGGCCAACATGTCGTAGCTGCGGCCCATAGATGGTGCCCACGAAACCGACCGGATAAGACCATTGTGCTCCGGTAGGTTGCACACCTTGACCATTTGAACTTTTTCTTCCGACCCATCCTCAAACGCCATATCACTTCCGGAAACATCCTTGGCCGATTTCTGAGTACTGTAGATAAAGCCCTGGTCCAAGGCGATCACGGCAAACTTTTCTGTTTTGGCAAACTTGGCCGGGCACCACTCGATGCAGAAACTGCTCTGGAGGCTCTTGGCCGGAAGGTGCGAATCAAGAATCGAAAGCTCCGAAGTCAACAGCCACACACTTAAATCCGCAGGTTCCATTGACTCGTAAATCCGCACCACGCCATCCAGCCCCACACAACCCAACTTGAATCCAAGGTGTGCGGGTGCAAATTGCACGTCGTAAATAGGACCAAACAGCTCCACTGCTAGCGTGGCCAACTTGACCCACCGCCTACCCAGACCCTGGAGCTCGTCCGGTATCTCCTGCCAAATTTTGACTGTACGGTCGTATGAGCACGAGGCCAAGATTTTAAACGCCGAAAACTCTGGCGCCGCCCACGTGACCTTAACGATCAGCGAGTCATGGGCTTTCCACAGGTCATTAAGCACCCACGTAGATGTAGTCGTGTCTAGGTCGAATACTTTGATGCACTGGTCCGATGATGCTGTAGCCACGTGCTTGCCGTAGAAGTCGTATTTGATGTCATGGATAAGCTCCTCGTGGCCGGTCTGAAAGGACCTCATGATGAAATGAATATAAAGCTATAGAAAAATGAACTTCAAACAAAAATCAAACAAGCCTGAAACAAACGTGAAACAAGGGTCAAAGAAAGATCAAAAGGTGAATTGAGGTGAAACAAAGGTCGAACAAGGTTTGTGGATGATACGCAGATCTAGCAAGGTGAAATAAAGGTCAAACTGCGAATCGAAAAAAAACCTCGAGTCTGAAAATAGAACGACAAAACAGTCTGAAGTGAAAATCGTTTGGAAGACTTGGGGCCTTTTTCTGGCTGCGACGTCTGTAAGTGCATTATCAGTTACCCACATCCGTACACCATATTTTTGAATATCAGTATTGAATAACAGGGTTGAACAACAACATCGAACGTAATTTCAAACAAATTATGAAAAATAACAGTTAGTTATCCACTAGAAGGCCTCAAGCACCAATCGGTCTTGCATGATTTTTTCTTAGAACTAGCTTAAGTCACGTTACGTCCACGTGATATAAGTACGCGTGGCCCTCACGTGCTGCGATTTACGTACAGCATAATACATCATGACCTCCCACCGTCTCCAGCTTACGAGTGTAGGGGTGGCCTTAGCTCTTGTTAGGGTCAGAAATCCTCTTTTAACTGCTACAGCATTCTCTCTTTTAGGGTATGCGATCACGTCATATTTGATCCCTCAGTTGGGGAATAGCTTCATCAAGGCTGGGCTTCGAGGCAAGGATCTCCTGAAAAAGCCTCCCGTGGAGTATATTCCTGAAGCCATGGGAATTGTGCCGGCAGTGACGTATATGGTGCTTTTGGTGGCCATTATTCCCTTCGTTTTCTTCAAGTATCTAGTGTCGTTTCTGTCTATGTCCAATGAGGAGGACTTACTGGAGTTGTATTCCCAGCAATACAATGCTGCAGACCATGCGGACCTCTTTCCCCACGAAAAACTTGCCGAGTACTTATCTGGGGCTCTCTGCCTCATGTGTACGATCTTGCTTGGTTTCTTCGATGATTTGTTTGATATCCGCTGGCGCCACAAGTTCTTTTTGCCTGCTGTGGCTTCGCTTCCATTGCTCATTGTGTACTATGTGAATTTCAGTGTGACATCAGTAGTAGTTCCGCTGTTCTTGATGGAATTGCCGTTTGGGGAGCATATTGTGGAGCTTTTGACGTGTGTATTCGGATTTATTAATGCTATGGTGACGTCTATTTCCGGCTTGAAGTTCACCACGTTAGCTGCTGATTACGAAATTTCATCGTTAAAATCGCCCAAGCTTTTAGATCTTGGTGTGGGCTATTATTTCTACATGTCAGCTTTGTCCATTTTTGCACCCAATTCCATCAACATCTTGGCGGGAATCAACGGCTTGGAGGTGGGCCAATCTATTGTGCTTGCCTTGATCTTTCTATTGAACGATTTTCTTTACTTATTCGCTCCGGAAGTGTCCAGTGCTGCATATGACTCACACCTTCTCCTGGCAATTTTTCTTCTTCCGTTTGTGGGGGTTTCCATAGCTCTCTACAGTTTCAATGTGTACCCTGCACGTGTTTTTGTGGGTGATACATACTGCTACTTTTCTGGTATGGTGTTTGCTATTGTAGGGATCTTGGGCCATTTTTCCAAGACCCTTTTGATCTTTTTGTTGCCGCAAATCATCAATTTTGTCTACTCCATCTTCCAGTTGTTCCACATTGTGCCTTGTCCCAGACATAGGTTGCCCCGGTTTGATGTTTCGGATGGGAAGATGTACCCTAGCTTTGCCCCAATTGAAAAGCCGCTTTCTCCGGTCAAATTGGCCCTTTTGAAGACACTTTCACTTCTCAAGTTGCTTCTGATTGAGGTTTCCAAAGAAGGCAAAATTACAGCCTTCTCAAACATGACTATCATTAATTTGTGCCTCGTGTGGTTTGGGCCTATGCATGAGGCCACCCTATGCAGGCTTCTCTTAGGTGTCCAGTTTACCATCGGGCTTTTTATGATTGTGTTCCGGCACACTGTGGGGCCATGGCTTTTTGGCTACGATAACTTGACATTAAATGTGAAGTAATCACAAAACTTCATATCCTCATACCTCGGAGTTCCAAAAATAAATCATTACTATTATCTCTCATTACGTATTAGTGGGCAAATGCTATAGCCAACCATTATCTCTAACAAAACCATATTTTCAAAAGCTGGAAAATTCGAAAATGAGGATTCATTCGTAAATTGTGACGATGGTGATGTAATATGGCTTTTCTGGACAATTTAGGTTTGAATCAATGAAGAGCTTTTATCATACTAAAAAAGTTTCAGCGTAGACATTAATCATTGAGTGATTTAATGGGGCAAGTTCCGTTTCAGTGTAAAGCCTGATTATTCGAAGTTACTCTATTTGTTTGAATGTGGTGAAATTTACAAAGTCATCAATCTTGTTTTATTCAAATAATTCCATTTTATTTAATTGACAGTCACATTAATCGAATTCACCCATTTTATATATAGCTTTGTTGAAGCCAAAAAAAAAAAGAACTACATTGGGGAGTAAAACAAAATCTTACTTTCAATTTGTTGATAGACCTGACTAGCTATACTACCGAGCAAAACTGGATGAGATTCACTGTAAACTATACTCCTGCACTACATTTACCTTAGGGTCTGATGTTTGCCCCGAATATACCAAAGTCTATGATTTAATTTGATACCTTGACTAGCAGAGTATGTTAGATGTTTCAAGAATGGAAAATGTTGGATTTAACCGAATATTCTTTATCATATCTAAATTCCGATGCGCACGTGAGTTTGATCACATGCAGCGTGCGCATCAACACTTAATACGCATCTCATCAAAAAAAATTTACTCTACCCTACTATGGATATCTCTAAACCCGTGGGCTCGGAAATCACGTCGGTGGATTTCGGGGTGTTGACCCTTGCGGAAATCAGAAAACTCTCCGCAAAACAAATCACAAACCCTAATGTCTTCGACAACTTGGGCCACTCCGTCACCGGTGGTTTGTATGACTTGGCCCTCGGTGCCTTTCTCAGAAACCTCTGTACCACATGTGGACTTGATGAGGTGCTGTGCCCGGGTCACCAAGGTCATATCGAGTTGCCGGTGCCAGTTTACAACCCGCTTTTTTTCAACCAAATGTACGTTTTCTTGCGCCTGGCGTGTCTCTATTGTCACCGCTTGAAGCTCCACGAAATGGCTGTGCACAAGTACGTGTGCCAGTTGCGTTTGGTGCAGTATGGCTTGCTCTTAGAGCTGCAGGAATTGGAGTCCATGTTGGCTAAGGAGGGTTCCAGCAATGATGCAGAAGAGTCATCTACGACGGAATTGGACCCTGCCAAGAAAAGCGCACTCAAAGAGGCCTCCGAGAAATTTGTGGAGGAGGCCATTGCAAATGCTATTGCTGAAGGAAGAACCTCTGCTCTTGGCTTGAATACAGAGACAGTGGGTGAGGAGAGGAAGAACCTCATTCATGATTTCTATACCCGAATTGTCAGCAGGCCCAAATGTGATAATTGTGGCATGCACAGCCCTACGTACCGTAAAGATGGTTACGTGAAGGTGTTCGAAAATGGATTAAGAGAGTCGCAAATATCTGCCAATAGAATCAAGGGCTTGCAGCGGCTCGACACCTTGAAAAAGACCTCTGGTTCTAGCGACCCAGCCCCGTCCGTACAGCTGAAGTCCGGTTCCAAGTACATCTTGGCAGCCGAGGTTAGAAACATTTTACGCAGTCTTTTCGAGAAGGAACAGGCCATCGTGCAAAAATTGTTCCACTCGCGGCCGCTGATGACGGCACCAGTCAGCGCCGATATGTTTTTCCTCCAAGCATTGATTGTGCCGGCAACCCGCTTTAGATTGCCTACTAAATTGGGTGACGATGTGCATGAAAACCCCCAAAATGAGCTTTTGACCAACGTGTTGAGAACGGCTATTCTTATCAAGGACTTGAACGATCAAATCTCGGGCCATTTCAGCAAGGAAAAGGCTTCCAGCGCGGAAGAACGTAAAATTCTTTTCAACCGGTTGATGAATGCATTCGTAACCATTCAAAATGACGCCAATGCTTTCATCGACTCCACCAAGAACCAGAACTCCTCTGCAGGAAAGATGCCTGTTCCTGGTATCAAGCAGGCTTTGGAAAAGAAGGAGGGGTTGTTTAGAAAACACATGATGGGTAAAAGAGTCAACTATGCAGCCCGCTCGGTCATTTCTCCAGACCCCAACTTGGAAACAAACGAGATTGGTGTTCCACCCGTTTTCGCTGTCAAATTGACCTACCCAGAACCCGTGACTGCATACAACGTTGCCGAGTTGAGACAGGCCGTCATAAATGGCCCGGACAAGTGGCCTGGTGCAATGTCGATCCAAAACGAAGACGGCAAAATGGTGCTGTTGCTCCACATGACGCAGGAACAGCGGAAGGCTGCTGCAAACCAGTTGTTGACTCCTTCCAACGGTTTCACCGTGTTAAACAAGAAGGTTTTCCGTCACGTTAAGAACAAGGACGTGGTGATCATGAACCGTCAACCTACGTTGCACAAGGCCTCTATGATGGGTCACAAGGTGCGTGTTTTGCCCGGTGAAAAAACATTGCGTTTACATTATGCCAATACCGGAGCCTACAACGCCGATTTCGACGGAGACGAGATGAACATGCATTTTCCCCAGAACGAAAATGCCAGAGCCGAAGCTCTCAATTTGGCCAACACGGACTCCCAGTATTTAACGCCCACATCCGGTGCTCCCTTGAGAGGCTTGATCCAGGACCACATCAGTGCAGGTGTTTGGTTGACCAACAAGGACACTTTTTTCACCCGGGAAACATACCAGCAACTAATCTATGGATGTATCCGTCCCGAAGATGGCCACACCAACGGAAACACCAAGCTCCTCACATTGCCTCCCACGGTCTTCAAGCCCGAACCTTTATGGACAGGAAAACAAGTGATCAGCACGATTCTTTTAAATATCAAGCCTGCTGGAGTGCCCGGCATCAACTTGATTTCCAAAAACAAAATCAAGAACGAGTACTGGGGTAAGGGCTCTGACGAAAACAAGGTATTGTTCAAGGACGGTGAGTTGCTCTGTGGTATTTTGGACAAGTCGCAATATGGAGCCTCCGAATATGGTTTAGTGCACTCTTTGCATGAGATCTATGGCCCAGATACCGCTGGAAAAGCTCTTTCTGTTTTGGGACGTCTTTTCACCAACTACACCGTCATGGGTGCATTCACCTGTGGCATGGATGACTTGCGTTTGACATCCGAGGGTAACGAGTGGAGAGACGAGATATTGAAGAAGTCCGTGGACATTGGCCGTGAGGCCGCGTGCGAAGTCACCAACGTGGAAAGCGACACCTCCAACGACAACAAGGAATTGTTGAAGAGATTGGAGGAGATCTTGAGAGACGATGACAAAT
>NLAM01001001.1:0-24219 GCA_002370325.1 Metschnikowia hawaiiensis
TTCAGTATGCTGTACATATGGGACGTGCGAGTCTCATATGTTGAGACGTGCGAGTCTCATATGTTCAACAACGAGCTCCACACACATGAACATCGGCATGGAGTCTCAGTCACACCAAGCAGATTTGTTACACCAACAAGGAGATGGAGAATATGAGCCTGCATACTGCCTGGATCTAGCATCCTCATTGGCTCGTATGAAGCAGCCGCTAACTTCCCTTTTGGCTCTGCACGACCAGTTTGTCCTCCAAAACATCCTGACCATGAACGATATACGCACGCTTAAGGCCGTTAGAAAAGCCGCTGAAATGGGCTTGGAGAGGGAAAAGTCTTTGGGTATCAATTCCAAAGAGCAGCCTCAAAATGAACCAAAGGGGGCGTGAAGATTGAAACGAATGTGAAACGAATGTGAAACGAATGTGAAACGAATGTGAAACGAATGTGAAACGAATGTGAAACGAATGTGAAACGAATGTGAAACGAATGTGAAACGAATGTGAAACGAATGTGAAACGAATGTGAAACGAATGTGAAACGAATGTGAAACGAATGTGAAACGAATGTGAAACGAATGTGAAACGAATGTGAAACGAATGTGAAACGAATGTGAAACGAATGTGAAACGAATGTGAAACGAATGTGAAACGAATGTGAAACGAATGTGAAACGAATGTGAAACGAATGTGAAACGAATGTGAAACGAATGTGAAACGAATGTGAAACGAATGTGAAACGAATGTGAAACGAATGTGAAACGAATGTGAAACGAATGTGAAACGAATGTGAAACGAATGTGAAACGAATGTGAAACGAATGTGAAACGAATGTGAAACGAATGTGAAACGAATGTGAAACGAATGTGAAACGAATGTGAAACGAATGTGAAACGAATGTGAAACGAATGTGAAACGAATGTGAAACGAATGTGAAACGAATGTGAAACGAATGTGAAACGAATGTGAAACGAATGTGAAACGAATGTGAAACGAATGTGAAACGAATGTGAAACGAATGTGAAACGAATGTGAAACGAATGTGAAACGAATGTGAAACGAATGTGAAACGAATGTGAAACGAATGTGAAACGAATGTGAAACGAATGTGAAACGAATGTGAAACGAATGTGAAACGAATGTGAAACGAATGTGAAACGAATGTGAACGAGTGACTCCTTGGGTGCTTCTATTTGGTGAAAAACTTATACTCTTTCAATAACCAGCACCAGGATAGCCCCAACAATCTATCGGGGACAAGATCCTCAATGCAAACTGCCCGTTGCAGCTCCCCGCGTCCCAGCTCAAGTGTGTTTTGCCCGATGGGGAATATATATGCATATCAAAGCCTGCCGGTGATTTCGGAGGCGTTTACGATGGTGAAAATTCTGCTCTTGTGGATGCCAAAGATGACAACGTAAGAGACTGTGGTTGGGACAAGCGCATCTATGGTGAGCCAAGTTTTTGATGCAACTTATGTTCAGATCAAACCGATTCCAGTCGAAATTAGAAGCAATTTCAATTATCAGACCATGGAAATGTGGAATTAGAGAACAGTTTCTGATGTGAATCCTAGTTTCAGATGTGTTTCAGATATGTTTCAGATGTGTTTCAGATGTGTTTCAGATGTGTTTCAGATGTGTTTCAGATGTGTTTCAGATGTGTTTCAGATGTGTTTCAGATGTGTTTCAGATGTGTTTCAGATGTGTTTCAGATGTGTTTCAGATGTGTTTCAGATGTGTTTCAGATGTGTTTCAGATGTGTTTCAGATGTGTTTCAGATGTGTTTCAGATGTGTTTCAGATGTGTTTCAGATGTGTTTCAGATGTGTTTCAGATGTGTTTCAGATGTGTTTCAGATGTGTTTCAGATGTGTTTCAGATGTGTTTCAGATGTGTTTCAGATGTGTTTCAGATGTGTTTCAGATGTGTTTCAGATGTGTTTCAGATGTGTTTCAGATGTGTTTCAGATGTGTTTCAGATGTGTTTCAGATGTGTTTCAGATGTGTTTCAGATGTGTTTCAGATGTGTTTCAGATGTGTTTCAGATGTGTTTCAGATGTGTTTCAGATGTGTTTCAGATGTGTTTCAGATGTGTTTCAGATGTGTTTCAGATGTGTTTCAGATGTGTTTCAGATGTGTTTCAGATGTGTTTCAGATGTGTTTCAGATGTGTTTCAGATGTGTTTCAGATGTGTTTCAGATGTGTTTCAGATGTGTTTCAGATGTGTTTCAGATGTGTTTCAGATGTGTTTCAGATGTGTTTCAGATGTGTTTCAGATGTGTTTCAGATGTGTTTCAGATGTGTTTCAGATGTGTTTCAGATGTGTTTCAGATGTGTTTCAGATGTGTTTCAGATGTGTTTCAGATGTGTTTCAGATGTGTTTCAGATGTGTTTCAGATGTGTTTCAGATGTGTTTCAGATATATGATACCAGGCCTCATTGGTCCGATTGGAAGCTCATGAGATATATTGAGGTTCAATATAAGGATCAACCAAACATCGAGGATACTTCAAACAGATGGCGAATGTTTTTCACAGGAAAAAAAAAAAAGTTTTATCTTTTGGTGACATTGCAGGAGAAATGCTTGAGTTATTCTGCCAACGTTTTTCGGGTCGCGCACGACATAAATGGTTATTTGGGGGTCAAGAAATACCCGTTTATGTGAAACGAATGACTCCTCGGGTGCTTACACTTGGTGAAAAACTTATACTCCTTTAATCAGAATGGTAGGAGATCTTCCCGGGCTCCAAACCTTTTTTTTAAGTAACGACAAATCAGACCTTCAGGCGCATACCTCAAGAATCATATCTGCCATACCGTGCATTTTTTTAAGTGGGCATCTTGGATAAATTCTGGATTCAAGACTTCCCCGAACTACTAACTACTTTTCTTTTTCTATCAACTGGAGGTTTTTAACCTTGGAGACCTGCTGCGGATAGAAGTACCACTTAGGATGGAAAGATGTGGATTTCCAAGGATTTAATCTTAGGATGTACTGGAATATCATGGCTATTTTATCTCCAAACCTCTCATTCGTTCCCGAAACCCTCGTTCATTTCCAAACCTTCTCTGTTTTTTCCGAGGTGATTGAATGTTATGAAAAAACTTTTTCCCGAACTTCTTCCCAGGATTCAGGATTCACATTCTTTCAGTTCCCGGTTCCAGATCCAAGGACTGGAAAGGACTGGAATATACGTGAGTTTTGATGGTCAAGAGATGGACGTTGGGTTTCTTGGAGATGGTGTGAAAAGTTATCATTAATTTATATTAATCGGTTGTCATTAATTTAAATAATCAAAGATTTACTGATTCCTATATCTATTAATTTATATATAAAAATACAGCAACTATTCAATCATCAGCATATCTAATATACATAATTTTATTATCAACTTCTGATTTAAATCTTGTTGTTGTATTTCTCAATTTAGTACTTATGATTGATATTTTATATCTTTATATCATATTTAAAATTTTGATTAATTATCCTTAAAATAATATTAATTTCATATACCAATTTTCAATATATCACCTTTTATTACACTGCTTTGTTAGAATATATTAAGACTATAATTATAAAGAGGTTATTATATGAATAGATGTGTGTTTTACGCTTTATTTCCTATATAAAATAATATATTTNCATTACCCTGCTTTGCTGGAATATATTAAGACTATTATTATAGAGAGGTTATTATAGGTAGGGTAGGACTGTTCGTCCTCTAAGGAGTTACTTGAGATGGGTTAATTACGACGTGAGTCAGTAATGATTTTATCATCTATGGATTTAAACTTTTCTGTTGCCTTAAGTGTACGCAAGGATAATAAGGTACTTTCCTATGGTTAATTTATATTTAGCTAAGAATGTTGTGTTTACATATTGAATGCATATCAAATATTAAATCCTTCAGATAAGTTTTTTTAACATTATAGATTATAATGNATCTGTTGCCTTAAGTGTAAGCAAGGATAATAAAGTACTTTAATATTATTAATATTAGCAAATAGTATAGGTTTATTATTATTTCCATTAGTTAATGATTTATTAGCTTTATATATAATTATAGAATTACAAAGTTATTCTTTATATTTATTAACTGGTTTACATAATAGATCATATAATGCATCAAGAGCTTCATTATTATATTTTTTAATGGGTGGTGTTGCATCTGCTATTATATTATTAGCTACTTATTTTATTTATTCTTTAACTGGTACTACTAATTTATCAGATTTATTAATATTTAATTCATTANTTCATTAAAAGTGGAGAAATTATACCTCCTTGGGGTATTCCTACATTATGTTCATCAGATTTTATAATAACTTTAAATTCTTTGTTTTTTGATAATTTATCTAATAATGGGCTATCCTTTTTTGTTAATCACAAAACTGAATATGCCTTATTTATAGTAGGATTAGATACTTTTCCATTTTCTAAATCAATATTTTTTATTGGCTCTATTAATTTTAATGAGTTTCTCTCCTGTACTTCACAGTTGATTATTGTCAAACCCACTTACTAATTGTCTATAATTTAATTCCCCGTATATTATACGTTTAAATTCAATTAAATCAATTTATAATAATATAGATTTTAGACTAATAATAAGATATATAAGTCAACCTGTTAATTTAAAATTTCTTCTTTATTTATTTCATATTAAAGTTTAATTTATAAAATACCCTTATAATTACTTATTTCTTTAATATCCCGCACCTCCGGTGCGGGCAATATATAACTGTCATTTCTATAAATACATGACTATTATTTGTAAAATCATAATTATATATTCTTCATACACATACCATTAACATTATTGCTACGTGATGAATGACGGATCCAAAAAGCCTAGATTGGTGCTTTTTCAAAAAACTAAGCTCCAAAAAAAGGAGAAAATTTCCTTTTGGTTCCAATTACCGTTTGGTTCCAATTTCCTTTGTTCAATTCCATTGTGATTGTGGGAATTGTGGGAATTGGTGCGTAGTGGAAAGAATGTGGTGGTCAATAATGCGATAAATAATGCGGTGATAAACGTGGAGGTGCGGTTCTGATGGAGTGTGGCGAGATTTTAGGTGGTGTGCGGAGACGATGATGTGTGGAGACTGACGGTGCGGTGACGATAAGAAAAGGAAAATGTGATACTCCTCACTCGCGCACTCGCCCTCGCGTGGATCACCCCTGGAAGAAATCTGCGTGGTTTACTCCTCGCACTGAATCGGCGAAGGTGAAAGTGAGGGTGACGATAAGGATGTGAGGGGAAGAGTGAGGGTGAGGTGTGCACTACTGATTTGGGCCCAAGGTTCAGTACTGATTATTCATGTGTTCTTTGTATGGCCAAGTCCTGCAATCGAGAGAAGGCCATCTTAGTTTCTCCGCTGGCGATCCCCGACTACTTGGTGCCTATTCTTGACACCGGGAAGGGTTTATCCACCGAGACGTCTGGGCCTTGAACAACACCAAAGCCCCCGCCTTGGCAATTGAAAGTGTCGCCGCTTCTTTCATCCAACAACTCCGAGAAATGTGGTATTTGCCGGATCAACGGAGGAGCACTCATGGAAACTCGGTTTCCTCTCCAGTCTCCAGTCTCCACTTTCTAGTGATACGATCTTATGCATCTACAAAAGGTACTTTCCAAACGTTCATCGGAAAGTCCCGTTTCACCTCCCTAATCAAATATTCCCCTTCCTAAAAGGATCCATGGAGGAAGGTGTTTGACCCAAAATCCAAGTGAAACTGAAAATGCAAATCATCTCTTAGAATACAAATTACTAGTCAAAATGCAAGTTCAGAGTGCAAAGTGCAGAAATGTATTCACCATTCCAAAAAAAGCACGTTCAGAACTTCCAGAAATCAACACAACTTCTATAACTTCTATACCTTCTATACCTTCTATATCTTCTATTCCTTCTTCAAATGAAGTATTTGTTGAACATATGAGACTCGCACTGAAACTCAAGAAGAGGAGAATGTACTTCTCGGTTCAGAATGCGGCGATACAGATGAAACACAGAGGTAAGAACCACAGTGGAGTATCTGTAATCAATGAATGATCTCTGATAATATTCCCTCACGCAGTCGGTTACGAAGGGGCGATAACTCCGACAAGGCGCGACCCCTCACGCATAGTCAGTCACTAGGGAGCGAGACCAATGACAGCTCCCGAATGGTATCACGCATGAGGGATATAAGCTTTCGGGTGGTGTTGAAAAAAAGGGTGGAAGTTCTGAGAAGCGGATTTGGCTGCAATTTATATTCGCGCGCCCCGCGCGATTCATACTTGTGCCGCCACAAAACCGCCCGTTCCTGCGGTATATAAATAGGCGATCCCCCCACTTTTTTACTGCGTAATTATACTTTTTTCTTCCTTGAACTATGGCTTCGTCGGATCTCAGTCATTTGGATATAAGGCGGGAAATCTCTTCAGCTCAGCTTGTGGGAAGGAATAAGGATTCCCTAGACTAGAAAACAATAAATACAAGCAAAGAAAATGACTACCGAAGTTCCCTACTTAAAGGCGTTATTGGAAGCCAATGAGACTCACGTGCCAGATTTTTATGGCCGCGTTTATTCAAACGAGCAACAGTATTAAGCAGAGGAAGTCACATGATCGGGTTCAGAAGTCCCGGTAGATGAGCTATATTGAGAGTTGGTATACGACTCAATTTCACTGGACGAAAAACCAGACTAAAAAACTCTTGGATTTTGAAGGAAAAGCCAGACTCGAAAAACTCTTGGAATTTGATGAAGGTATAATCAGACTCGAAAAGCTCTCAGAAGCCGAAGGAAAAGTCATTTTAATTTCTTTGAATTCTTATTTTAATTATTTTGAATTCTTGAAATTTTTTTTAAATGTTTATTTCAATTTTTCTGTTCACTTTCCATTTCTGCCGTTTTGCCGTTTTGCCGTTTTGGCTTTGACGAATGCCTGACCTCATTTCTGGTTTGGTGCGGACCGAGGCTTTTTAAAGTCCGATTCCTTAAAAACGACCCAGGACAATAAAGAAAAATGAAAAAAGAAAGAAGAAAAAAGGAAAAAAGAAAAAAAGAAGGGAATCACGATCTTAAGGTGTACTGGTCTACAAGATCCAATCCTTGATGGAAAATTCAACTGATCGGGAAACTGACGGTGAGAAACGACACTTGATACTTTGATACTTTTGGTCTCTCCACTGTGACTATCTGCAGGAAACCAGTCCAATACAGGAAACCAACCCCCAATTTTTGAAACAAAGGGACAATTTAATGATTTAATAATTTAACAATTTAACAATTTCACAATTTAAAGATAATAAAGTAAAATACGTACTTCTTGATGGAAAATGGAGAAAAGGAGATTTCAAACCTAGAATAGTCGGAGGATTGGCATTGCCTTACAATTAGAAACTGATATTTGAATGATATTGCTAAGGAAGGTAGAGAGACCGGTACACCCCAAGATTCGTCTATCTATCCATCTCTAGGGTGAGAAATCTGTGGAAGAAAATCGGTGGAAAATCAAAGGAAGAGAAAAAGACTGGACCAGAATTTGTAGGTCTAGACAGGGACCCAGTACACGGACTACATTAGCAAAAGGTCAATTGGCAGAAGGTCAAGCACGATTGTTCTTGACTAGTTGTTATTATATTTATCTTTTTTTTTTTCGTCCACATCGTCACTCCTTCTTAGTGTCCAAAGGAGTCTATCTCAAGTATGGCTTGATGATTCTGAGGTAATTCTTGGCCTCCTCGTTGGTCACGGACGGGTGCACAATGGCATCGTCTCCTGGAACTCAGTTGATTGGCGTGGTGATTCTGTGATTAGGAAGAGAGAGGAGGAGAGAGGAGAATGGTTCAGTGGAACGGGACGAGAGGGTAAAGGAGCAAAGGTGGGAACAATAAATGATATTCTCTAATCCATTAAGCATAAAATTACCTAATGTTGGATATATTATTCGTTCTTGAGGTATTCCCAGTTCACTTCAATAAAATTTGTTTTCATTAATTATACCATTATTCAATCAAGCTTTAATAATCATTTTTTATTAAGATTATGCCTAAATATGTAATAACATAATTAATTAATTAATTAATTAACAGATATAAAAAAATACTTTTAAAACTAATGAATATAAACGAAAATCACCCGAAATGAATATAATAATCTAAATGAAATAAATCTTAATTTAACTTCTTATAATTTACCTTTAATAATATGAATCATCTTATTAATTATAGGTTTATTACATGATAGACTTGAAAGAGTCTTGGAAAAAAAGGCATCGACCATGGCCATCCAAAATTTCCTTCTCGTTGATCCAACGTCCTGCAGGAACTGGACAAAACCGTGAAGTCCAGTGCCATCTTCTACCACCTCTCCAAATTGCAAAAAAATAAAATTTTGGTGTGTGCTCCACCGAATGTGGCCTTCGACCACTTTGTAGCCAAGTAGCAAACTTTAGGGTTAAACGTGGTACGTCTTATTCCAAGGCACGTGACGAGGTTGCTCAAATTCCACCAAATTTCGCTCAAGAAAAGAGGATCTGGTGAACACCAAAAGAAAGGAAAATGGAAGCGAGTTCCCTTTGACGGTATCCTTATTTGGGGGTTGACTCAAATACTTGCATAATCGTTAGACTCCTTGGTCCGTGTTTCAAGACGGGCGAGAGGAAAGACTCTTGGGGGGATCCCTACCAGGTAAGGAGTCCCTTTAACATTTTCCCTCCCCTTCCCTTTCAACAATTTCGCTATCGGTCTCTCGTCAATATTTAGCTTTAGATGGAATTTACCACCCACTTTGAGCTGCATTCCCAGAATCGGTACAACACACCGTTACAATCGTTTAGGTAATGCGTGGAAAAATGGGGAATCCAATTCTACTATGCTATCAATATATAAAAAAAATATATAAAAAAAAAAAATATCTTATTTATATATTATCTATCATATTAACCACTCCGCCAAAAATAGAAAATTAGGTATAGAGGCACCAACTATAAAAACTTCTTAGGTGTTCCTAGATCCTTCATACCAAACGTCTTGGAGAGGTTTTCCAGTACCTCTGCCACACACGAGCTATCTGGTCCAAGTATCGATCTATCATCAACATATAGTGCAATCATAAGTAACTTCTTGGACATTCTTAGAGTATACATCTTTGAACCCAACTTTCATAATGGCTCTGTGAATGACTTGATTCACACCACCTGCTTACCATAGAGACGAGGGGGTGCTTCCCATAGAAAAGAGCCTGCTTGGAATCGAGGCCTGCTTTAGAAACTTGGGCCTGTTTAGAAACTTGGGCCTGTTTAGAAACTTGGGCCTGTTTAGAAACTTGTGAGTCTGGAAATTTTCTATCTTTGTTGGCATAGCCTTCCGTTTGTCTCGAGTTCTCCTTCAGGCTGTCTCGATTACTCCTTCAGGCTCATAGATCTTCCTCTAAGTGTCCGTTCAAGAATGCAGACGTGACATGCATTTGTCTGATATGTAAGCCTTGGTTCACTCCAATGGCTAAGACCATTCTCAAACCCTCATATCTAATGACCGATGAGAATGTGTCTTGGTAGTCAATGCCTTCTTTCTGGAAGTTTCCCAAAACCACTACTCGTGCTTTGTATAGTGTCTTAGCCTTTATCCCGAATACCCATTTGGAACCTATTGGTTTTCTTCCTTCTGGCAATTCCACTAACTCGAAGGTTCCGTTCTTGTCATGAGCACCCATCTCTTTGTCACACACATTGTTCAAATATGTAATTCCTTAGATTTGTAATTCTTACTACTCCTTCGGATTTCTTTTTACCCTAAAATTATAAATTATTGCTACAATCACCTATTGAGGAATTTATTAGGGGAATTATAAAGAAATAATGACATCTTAGAATCAGCTAGAGGATTAAGTTTATTAGTTTCATTCTATTATTCCTCTGAAGCTATCACCCCAGAAAGCCAAAAGTCTACCTTGGAGAAGGCCAAGGAGACTGTCACCGACGCCGTTGACGGTTTCGCTGCCAAGAACGTCCCAGACAACGAGAAGTCTTTTGGTCAGACTATCTCTGACAACGCCAAGCAAGGCCATGACGATGCCAAGGACGCCGTCCAAGGTCACGAGGCCACTTTGGCTGAGACTGCTCAAGGTTACGTTGATGTTGCCAAGGAGCAAGTTGCCAGCGCCGCTCAGTACGTTTCCTCTGTTGTCACTGGTGCCACTGAAGGTGCCAAGCAGGCCGGTGAGGAGAAGAAGTAAATGGTCAGCTGTTCTGCCTGATATATAGTTCAGTCCACATCTTGGAAAAATATCCACACCTTAGAAAAATATCCACACCTTAGAAAAATGGCGTAATTATGAATACTGATGGAATTATTATAGTTCCACTAAGCACTGGTCCTAATCTGTTAGTCAGTGCGACGATTCAATGAATCGATGATTAATATTGAATTAATATTATATCTAGATTATTATATTATTATACTATTCCCCCGCCCCCCTAAATATATATTTTAGATGGCCCAGAAGAGACGGAATCTTAGGGTGGGAATTAATCTTTAAAGGCTACGGAAGAATAGAAGAGTTGGACGAGGAGGGGAAGGTGAGAAGGTGAAGAGAAGGTGAAGAGAAAGGGAAGAGAACGTGAAAAAAAAGGGGAAAGAAAGTGGAGAGAAGGGGATCGATAGTTTGAAACGTTCCCTTTGGGAGACAGAACTAATTCCTCCTCCTGGACATTTGAGCCGAAAACAAAGTGTCCATCGGAGAAGCCCGCGTGCCCCGAGGGGGACGACTCGGAATAGACTGTAGTTCCTACTGATTTCTTGAACAGTATGGCCGAAGAGGGGCACCAAGGCACCTTTGACTTTTGCAAAAAAGACCAACGGCATGGCATGCAGTACAGAAATGGTAATGTGCTTGTCATCATGTTCCTCGACGCCATTGTTTCCATCAGATTTTTAGTCCCAGGCACAAGTTCCATTAGTTTCATTGCTGCCTTCGTATTGTGGTCGTAAGTCAAGAGGTCGATTTCCTCCTCGAAACAATGTGGACCAAGTGCAGAAGTGGGTGTGTGAAAAATGCCACATACTGGGCCATCCACGAAACCACTGAGGTCAAACGAGAAGAAAGGGCCATGAAGAATCCGCCATTTACTGTTCAATTGTAAGGTCGAACCACGGTTCCCAGTTGGGGTGACTTTATAAAATAAAGGCTGATGACAATGAGAAGAACAATGGAATAATGTAATAATGGAGAAATGGAGAAATGGAGAAACAGAACAATGGAGGATGGAGAAATAGAAGAACAATGCCTTTTAGACGAGACTGACAATAACGAGGTTCCCAGGAACAATGTAATGGGCGTCCGCGTAGTATGTAGGACTAAGGACTAGACTGCCTGGACTGCCTAGACGGGCTAGACGGACTGGGATGGACTGCCTAGACGGACTGGAAGGACTGGAGATGGACTGCCTAGACGGACTGGGGACGGACTGGAGTGTGGCTCACATGAACCACGCCTCGTCATGTGACCAACGCCCGTCATGTGACCACCGCCCCGTGACCACCGCCCCGTGACCACCGCCCCGTGACCAACCCTCATCACGTCACCCATAACACATTACCAAGGCCGACAACCATGCCACATGCAGCCACACAAGCGGGGAGCAAAGGGGTTTGGCCGAATCTTGAAATGGGGAGAAGAGTCGTAGCGTGGAGGAGCGTAGCGTGGAGGAGTGGAGGAGTGGAGGTGGAGGAATGGGGAGTGGAGGAATGGAGAATGGAGAATGGAGGAATGGAGGAATGTAGTGGACGGCGCGTATTCCGGCCCCCATGCATGGAACGCAGCATGAGACCCCGGAATTGGTCCCATCTGAAGGTGCCCCCAGGCCGCATGGGGTGCGCACGCACCGAAGGATGAATGCGTCGAGGGCTATCACGTGGGGGCCGCCCTCTCGGTGATAAGCTACCCGCGCGACGTCGTGCCATGTGCACTCCCCCAACGCTTGTATGCACGCCGCGCAGCCTATCCTTTCTGGGGAAGAAAGCGGAATGGTGCCCTTTTAAAGCCACCGTTGCATTCTCCCCTCCACGCCTCTCCCAAAGTGTACTTGGCCCGGCGCTTGTTTCTCCTCAGTTTGCCTCCCCAGGCGTTGGCGCAACCATGTACTGGTTTACGAGCCTCCCCATTGGAACCATGGACTCTTAGGCGCCAGTCCAGATTGACAGCCATAACGCCGTATGAGGCTAGGATGATTTTTGGTATACCATTTGTTTTTCTTTATTTCTTGTTGCTTATTTTCTTATTTTCTTATTTTCTTATTGCTTGTTTTCTTATTGCTTGTATTCTTATTTTTTTCTTGTTGCTATGGTGTAACCAATTGTGTTGAGGTGTTTGTTGTTATGGGGTCTTGAGGCTGTGAGTATTTAAGGTTCTAGTGGGTGCGTGCACTATGCAGTACTGTCGGTATACAGAGCTGGTGGTATGCAGAACGGGACTGTGTGCAGAACTGGCGAGGGTATCGTTTCGGTGCCTTGGCAAAGAGTGATGCCTGGGTGGAGAGCATCAACCGGATCACTACCAAAAGTCCCCGCATATGCGCGCCGATGGAAGTCGCATGGCACGCTGCTGCCACATGAACCATGGTAGTTGACATGGGCTGCGCGTCCGCCCTGTGCATATTCCTTAGGGGTGTACGGGTGCGTGGGATGGGGATCATGCACGGTGCCACATCCAGCTTGGATCAAACAAACACTGCTTAGCGTTGGGCGGTTCGCTGGCAATGGGAAAAGAAAAAAAAGTCTTGGCTCCAAGGAATCAGCCCATTGCTTGACCTGAATAATAGGTATTTGTTTATGTCCCGCGTGGGCCAGGGTATTGTTCACCGTGTCACATTGTCCGGAATTCGAATGAGCCTGCACATACGCACCCGGGTTCCATGGCAGAAGAGCGTGCGCATAAACCCGGTATTGCCCTTCCATATGCACTCCCCGCATGCACTCTTTCACTCTTTCATGCACGAAACTGCATGCACGCGACTGCATGCACGAAAGCAAACTTTGGGAATGAACTTAGTCCTCCATTCCAGCCAATGGCACATGGCACGTTTCAGCAAGGTCTCGGACCAAGGTCAAAATTGTATATATTGTAGATACGCTCTGTGCAGGACGGATCTTTAAAATGTATTCCCATTTAAATCTCGCGACAGCGGTACTACATATTGGGTTCTATGGTGGTTCTATGTGCAGGACGTCCGCTCGGAACCCCGCCGCACCCTCGAAATGTCTTGGGCTCTACAGCAAACTACTAAAAGTCCTCTAATTTCCATTAATGCTCTACGGCCCCAGTGTCCTGCAGTGGCGCCGTCTTATGTCCTTTACAAGCACAGGGTGTCCAAAATGTCGTAGTCAAACTTGTAGCCGTTGACAATCTCCCGCGAGTTGACGATGTAGTTGAACTTCACCGACTTGCACCGCTTCTTTTCGGTTTTGCCGTTCCGGAACGGGTGGCACACCTCCTTCAACGCCGGCTTCAAGTTGAAATATCCGCCATTGACGTCGGCATCGGTGTCGGCGTCCACAACCGCCAGCTTTTCGGACAACTCCGAAGATACCAGCGAATTATCGTCTGTTTCAAGGTCGGGGACGCCCATCCCAAACGAATCAAGGTTTTCCTGTGTAAGCGAAAGGCGCCCATGATCCTTACAAGCGTCTTTTTGAAAGGTGTGCTCCGGCACCAAGTCCTCCTCCCGTTGGTAGGTGATGGCGAGGTACTTGGGCCCAAAGAGCCACGTGATGTCCTGGCCCTTGTTCCAGTTGATGGTCGAAGGCGGGATCTCTTGCAAGTCCCATAACTGCTTGTTCCATTTGCGCCAGGAGATGTTCTCCAAGCGGCGGGCGGCTAGTTCTGTGTGTGATTGGGCGGCTCGAAGGCCGGAGTTCTCCTTCCAGCATGCGTGCAACTGGCGGCTGGGGGTGAAGCACTTGTCGGTGTAGTCGGTGTTTTCCAAGAAGGGGTGGTGGCGGTGTAAGTGGAAGTCGTCTAGGATGGTGGGGGTAAGCATGGCAAAAAATGGTGGGGATGGAATAAGTGGGCCCAGCGGGCCTTTAATACGCGGCAGCGATTAGTGCCGTGGGTGGTTCGCAGCCCCGCACATGCAACCATGCTCATGCGAGCGGGCTGCAGAAGAATTCCGGGGTTTTCGCGTGCAGGCCGCACGCCCGACCTCTCCTCGCCCTTAAACCCGAGGGAATAGCGCCGTTGCAGAAGTGCTCTGCTGCAATGAATAACACCGGCATTCCACCTCGGCAGGGGGGGCACAAACCGGTCTTTGCAATTTGAAAGAGATCCGGCCACGTTTCGAGTTCCGGTCATGCTTCGACTTCCGGTCATGTTTCGACTTCCGGTCATGTTTCGACTTCCGGCGCATGCAGTGGGATCTACAAAAAAACACAAAGCCCTCGGATCTTAAGCTTGTGCTGCGGAATATTGCTAATTTGGGACCGGCCTGTATACAGTTTATCCGATCTATTGTCACAGCCCGCACTAATTTCTTTTTGGTCCGGCTCCCAGTGCTGGGGGTGCGTTTCTCGCTGAAATTCCGCAATTAGGAAATGCCGGCCTGTCAGCAATGCATATAGCCACGATGGAACAATCATGAAACACCCAAAAAAAGACATGAAACAACCGAAAAAAAACATGAACTCCCCAAAAAAAAAAATGAAACCACAAAAATAAACTCTGAAACATCCAACACACATTCATCAAGCTGTAATTTATTCACGCTGAAACGGCCACCTACCGTCCCTGAACTACACGTTGCAACTGCAGTTGTGGGTGAAATAGATTACTACGGGGTTAAGCCGTTTCGGGAGTGATCACCGAGAAATTTCTCGGGGCCATCTCCAGTACATATGCGGACCGAGTCACTGAAGTAAGACGATAAATCCTAATCATGCCATTTCGGCCATCTTGGCCGGTAAACTTTGAGTTTCTGCGATATCTTACATTGCCCTCGGAATTACACCTGCTCGGTGCTCATGCTGCACACGTCGGTACCTTTTCTAATCGGTCAAGAAGAAGGCGCGCTTTTCTATTGGCCAGCGATCCGGGCATGCACTATTATCTAGATGGCCTGCAGATACGCTACACGACATAGCCTTCCACACTCACAATCTGCTTTTGCGCGATGCTGTCGCTGACGAATTGGTCTCGAACAATGTAGGCGAGCCGGGCATGTTCGTCGTATCGGGATGCAAGCTCATGCCGGATGTTCCGGGCGATTTGCTCTGCGTCCGGCCCGCTTTGCGTGATCACAATGTACCCGCAGCCGACATATGACTCGCTTACTGTTCCTCCGAAACGGAGGATCCGCCGCCTTAGCGCATCATGCCCTCGGAAGAATGCGGGTTGGTGCGCGTGCGCTATGGGCGGACCCAACGCGAACGTGACCCCGGAAAAAAGCCGCTCCAAAGGTACCTCGGTTGCCTGCATACAGGCGGCCATGCTGCGGGCGCTCAAATCTTGTTCCACCGGTAATCCCAATAAGTAACCGAGGTATTGGCTCTTGTTCTTGGCGCAGATGGTGTAGCTGTCGCCATACCGGTCAGTTCGGGTCTGCATGGAATTCCGGAGCTCGGGGCTCGTAACCGCAAACATGAGTTGCGGTTCCATCTGCACCAACCGGCCCTGCTGTATGCACTCCCACACCCATTCCGGCCGGACTATATCAAAACCCTCGGCCACAAGCCCTTGTACCCGAGGGGTGTTAACCTCGCCGATTAAAACAAGCTTCTTTCCATGCAACGACTCGGCCTTGGGGTTGAGCCGCACCTCCCCGCCATGTTCCTTGAATTTCGACTGTATGTCCTGCATACAGACCACGTGGCCATCCTCCAGCCGTGCATCCGTCAACACAACACACGTCCATCCCCGGAACAATTGGGAGATTCTTTCGTGTGGTTCCTGCACCCTCGGATACTTCCCATATACGGAATTGTGCATGTCGAGCCGTCGGTCCCGGTTAACCACCTGTTTCTTATAAATGTCCTGCAGGTAGTGCGCCTTGAGCTCCATGTACGCTTGCAAACTGATACATTCCTCGTAACTCTTGTCCTCCCGAACCGACCTGCACCATAAGTTGTGTAGCGTCGAGCCTGCAGCGTACGGCGTCTCTGCGGTGACCTCGATGGACCGGGCCTTGATTTCAAGCACAATGCTATTGGCCGGATTGATCCAATAATCGGGTTTTTTCGTTCCAAACTGCACGAGGTCCTCCGGCGGCGCTCTGTGCCGGAACTCCACCCAGAAATTGCCCAATCGGGACTCGATTTGCCGGTACACAGCCTGCAGGAACCCGTTGGCCACAGAACAAAACGATTTAAACGCCCCAGGCTCCTTTTCGTCCCGTAACCCACACATGTACGACGTCTTGACGCGGCCGATCTTCCCAATCACCACCAAATCCAAGTTTTCTCCGAAATCCTCAAGATATTCCGGTTTCACCTTGATCCACGTCAGTTCTCGGCTGGAAACTCGGTACTTCGAGAGAAGCGACTTGACCATGATACCCTCGTTGCGTTCGCTGACGATCTGCTGCATATTACGCTTTAAATCCAGCGGATTCAGCGCCAAAACCCACTCAAGTACCTCTAGTCGGTGAGGAACCGGCTTTACGACTTGCAGCAAAAGCCTTTTTCGGTAGAAAAGCGGGAGGTTGGTGAGATCTTGTCCGTTCAAATGTAGAATGTCGAAAACAATGAAAAACGGCCATGCATTGTTTCCTTCGTAGACATCTATGACGTCGAACTGCTTGAGAGCCTCCTGGATGGCAGCGGAACGCAAGGTGCCGAAGGGGAGGATCACGTGGCGGTCTTTATCCCAAGCAAGCATTTCGCCATCGAGGACCACCAGCGAGACGTTTTCGTGGAAGGCTGCTGATAAGTGCTTCGTCAATGCACCGATATGCACGTTTTCCCCGTAAACCAACGTATAGTCGCGGCGGCGCCTTGTATGCCAGACAAAGCGGCCGCCTTGCATATGCATGAGGATGCGGTCTCCATCGAGTTTCTCCTCAATGAGGAAGCGGCCCTCCGCCTGCATTTCCCCATACGCCTCACGCAACTTGGGATCAGTCCCCTCGAACCTTGCACACATGCGCTTGCACAAAGACTCGTACGAAATGTCGAGTTTTTTCGACAGTTGGGGGATGAATTGGTGCATCGGGTGGATCTGCAAGTCGCGGGGCCGGAGCCTGTGTGCAGGATCGTGGAGTAGCCACACCACGCGCCGCATATCGCTACACACCTTATACAAATCGTATGCATCCGGGTGCCAAGCGATCAAAAACGCCCGCTCGAAAAACGATAACATCAGCTCCTTGAGTAATATCAGAAAGAAAAAACGCACCTCCTCGATCGTAAGGCGCGCAACAAACGGACGCAAAATGTCGACTTGGTCGCGCGCAGACGTATGCACGCTTAACTCATCCAACACCTTATTCACCTCGCCAACGGAAACCGTACTGGGAACCCGGACGGACTTATCTCTTCGGCGCAGGAAAACCCGAGACACAAGCACCGGGAAGTCCCGAAGATCCCGCTGCTCGCTTGCACCTGCCAAACGGGATTTCTGGAGGTGGGCCTTTTTCCAGTTCTGGATGATGGTCTGGTCCGTCGAGCCCTTTTGGAGATCGAGCAATTTGGTCACGAGCCGGGCAAGCGAGACATCTTTGATGAAGTATTTCCGGGGATCCCGATTGGGAAAAATGAGTTGCACGGCCGAATAGATGTCGGGGCCGAAATGGGTTCTCCAGGTTTGGATGAATTGCTCGATGATGTGGGTTTTCTTGGCGGTGACGGTGGCGAAGGGGGCCTTGTTCTCGGAGGTACTGGCCTCGAGTTTAAGGAAGAGGTCCTGTACGAGAAGCCCGAAGGGGGCGGGCGTGGGGTTGAAGTTTTGGGGTTGCTGGACGTTATCGAGAAGCAGAACCATGGATGTGGAGATGCCGCGCTTGAACTGCCATCTATATGGACCTCCGTACACCAGGCTGTTTCCTATTTAAGGCGTCCTCTTTTCTGTATCAGGTGATTCAGTTTTCACTTGTTCTGTATCAAGTGTGTTTCAGTGTGTTTCAAGTGTGTTTCAAGTGTGTTTCAAGAGTGTTTCAGATGTTCTCTGTTGCTGTACCTGCTTCCGCAGTGCTTTGTCCTGTGCGGGTTATCTGCAGTCCAACCTTAATTAAAATTCCCAAAACAGTCTCTTTCATACTCGCTTCTTACATTCATTCCAGGTGTTTCAAGTGTTTTGGTGTTCTTTATGTTCCGGTGTTTTACTTGTCTTTGGTTCAAGGCCATAGCGGTATCTGTTCGTGGAAAATGGACAAAAAACCCCGAGGTGCTCTATGTGCAGTCTCAACCTTGAATCGAAGCTTTTTCCACTCTACACATCTACAAAACCCTCCCCTCAATTTTTGATTTGGCTTATTGGTTTTTTTGGCTTTCAACGGTTAGATACTTGCCTGAACTGTATATACAGGAGAGCAGTTCCAGCGGTTTACGCCAACTTTGGTTTTCCCTGTACCCTTTAAAGCACTTTGCCAAACTTTGGGCCCCGGAATTCTGTATCCTGCATAATGCACAGTGCTGTATAGAGAGCAGAGCGGAAAGAATGGGAAAAAAGGCTGTAAAAAAAAAGACGGGGGGAACGCCGCTTTTATAACTCTGCTGGGTTCTCCGGGTCGTGCCTTGACCATAATTACTGGGTGGGAGGTGCACACTTGGTCCGGTCCTGGGTTTGTATGCAGTCCAAGACCATGATTTTCTAGATCTATCTATATGCAGGTATCGCTAACGGTAGACCTTCCCGATCTTTCCCAAGTTCATTTCGGGCTGTTTCGTCGGTAACACACTGTCAATGATCTTTAATGAATAAAACCGTAAATCCTACATATACGCTATCGCATTGTGTGCAGGCTCCAACCACCTTTTACCGCTCTACATGCAGGTGTGGATGATCCACTGGGTCACTTGATCGCACGGCTCCACCGCGAATCCCAACGTACGCCACATACCCCATAAACCAACCACCATTTAATCCGTCCAATCACAGACAAATCTAGCACTGCCCATAAAAAGCTGCCAAAAAAAAAGACTGCTACTAAAAAAACAGCCATGACGTCTCGCCCGTCGTTCCACGGATCGTCCAAATCCACGCTCCGGTCGGCGCTGAAAACGTCTCTCGCCGGCCAGGGCTCAAACAGCCTGCTCCATTCAGCAGTGTCGGAGGCGTCCAATAAAAAAGGAGACAGCGGCAAATCGCTCGTGTCCGATTCCAACTCCAACTCCAACTCCTATGACGAACACGTGTCGCTCCTCAATAACATTGGCCAGGCGAATGCTGCCGATTACAAAGCTGTTAGTAAGCATTTGGCCAACCCCAAAGACCAGCTCAAAATGCAAGGAGGCGACGTGGCTCGCTATTTGCACACCCAGATCGGGCACGCTGCCAAGACGGACCAGCGGCGCATGACCCGGAGCAGTTCGTTTTCGGACATGCGTTCCGAGCTCCGCCGGGAGTCGGCGGCCAGTGATATCAATGTTCCAGGCGGGTTTCGGAGGGAGTTTCTAATCAACAAGTCGTTGCAGCAGAATAAGGCGCCCCCCAATTTCCTCACGCGCAACTTTGTTGAGTTTCTCAGCATTTACGGCCATTTCGCAGGTGAGGACTTTGCTGATGAAGATGAAGATGAAACCGACGAGAATGGTGATGACGACAGTCGGTTTGAGGATGTGTTTGATGAGGAGCTGGCCCTAATACAGGAGCGGGTGCCTTCTCTCCCGCCAAAACGGCCTCGGAAAAAGAGAGACGCGCCCAAGGGAACGGCGTCGCTGGTGAAGACGTTTTTCCTTTTGTTCAAGGCATTGGTGGGCTCGGGAATTCTTTTTTTGCCCAAGGCTTTCCATAACGGAGGCCTCTTATTTTCGGCGCTAGCCATGACGGCTTTTGGATTCCTCACTTTTCTTTGCTACGTCATTTTGATCAAGAGCAAAAAAGTGCTTGGCAAATCCTCGTTTGGTGAGTTGGGTTATCTTACTTACGGCAAGCCGTTGAAGTACTCCATCATGGTGTCGATTATCATCTCGCAGATTGGGTTCGTGGCTACTTATATCCTCTTTACTGCAGAGAACATGACCAGTTTCTTGGAGAGTTTGTTCAATGTGCAGATTAGCAAGAGAAACATGGTTTTCATCCAGTGTGTGTTGCTCATCCCATTGGTGTTGATCCGGGACTTGACCAAGTTGTCGTTCACGTCGCTCACATCCTCGGTATTTATCTTGGTGGGCTTGGTGATTATCTTCTGGTTCTCGGGCTTGCAGTTGGTGGAACATGGCATGGGTCCCAACATCGTCAACTTCAACGCAAGCACCTGGTCCATGTTGGTGGGAGTGGCCGTGACGTCGTTTGAGGGCATTGGGCTTATTCTTCCCATCGAGGCTTCCATGGAGAAACCCGAACGCTTCCCCTTGGTGTTGCTGGCCTCGATGATCTCGATTACGATCTTGTTCGTGCTGATTGGTGTGGTGGGATACTCTGCTTTCGGTGAAGGAATCAAGTCCATCATCATCTTGAACTTGCCCCAGGGAAACGCGGCCGTGCAGCTGATCACGGTGTTGTACTCGGTGGCCGTTTTCTTGACGGGGCCTTTGCAGCTCTTCCCGGCCATCAAGATCGGCGAGTCTCTCATCTTCAACTCCAGACTCTTCATTCCAAAGGAGCAGAGAAAGACGTCGCAGGAAGGAAGACTTTACCAAACTTCAGGAAAGTATAACCCTCAAGTGAAATGGATGAAAAACTTGTTCCGGGCCATCATAGTGATTGTCATTTCGCTCTTGGCCTACGCAAATGCAAACAATATCGACAAGTTTGTCAGTCTCAATGGGTGTTTTGCCTGCATCCCATTGGTTTACATTTACCCTCCGTTGATCCACTTAAAGACATATAAAAAGGAGCGGAGACAATTTGATGTGTTGAAGGCGTTCGACTTCTTCCTAATTGTTGTGGGGGTCATGGCCGTTATATACACCACCTACGAGATTCTCTTTGCCATTGAATAGACGGAAAAGGAGAAATGGAGAACTGGCAATGGGTGCAAAACGGGAAGAGACCGGTTCGGAATTACATGCCCGGGGCCTTTGGCCAAATAATCCAATCCTTGGGGCGTGCTTAACTCCGAAACCCCGTTCCCACCCATGAATTTTTTTTTTTCCAAAAAATTTTTTGGTCTATCATCAAACTCTCATAACCATCCAGTCAATATATTTATCATGTGTATACACGTACGAGGGATCTGTCTGCATGCAGTACCACGCGATCACCTCATCCCTACGCCTACACCGTAACAATGGCTCCTCCATAGGACAACACCCCTTGCCACCCAAGAGACTCCTGCGCAGCCAAAACCTCCTCCCTCTTACTCTCCGCGTTCCAGAGAGTCTCCCAGCATTTTCCCCGCGTCTCTCACATGTCTGCTCGGGCAGATATCGACGTTTTAAAAGATGTGAAGTACACGACCATTCCTCCCACCGACAAGGACAACACCAGAAAAAAACCCGAGTGCAAGAAACCTCTCTCGTGCCAGGGCTGTCGGCTCCGTAAGGTCAAGTGCAATATAGCGGAGGCCAACCCGTGCTCCAATTGCGTCCGGTTATCGCTTGAATGTGTGCAGTTCTCCAGTGACATGAGGACCAAGAGGCCTCGAGCGACCTATGTTCAGTCGCTCGAGAAGCAGATCAAGGAAATCACGGGGTTTTTTGATGAGTTGGAGGCGTTGCAGACCCCAGAACAGAAGGTCCTGTATATAAGCAGCCGGGCCGGGTTTCTCCAGCTGTGGAGCCAAGGACAACTGGTTGCAACTTCAGAAGCCCAAAGTCCAATCTTTAATTTTGCATCTTCAGACTCCACCCCTTTGCCGCGGAATTTGCCTCCGGATTCGGCTCAAGCCGGTCGCATGGCCACTTCTTTGGCCTATACCCCCACCAGTGTGTACCAGAACCATTTCGACCCGCAAAACGCCGGGTCCAATAGTCAAAACGCAAGCGTCAATGATCAAAATGGACTTGAGGAGAAGCTCATGCTCCAGAAATTGGCCAAGGACCCCGAAGTGTTGCTCTGTCTCCGGCTATTTTTCACGTGGCAGTACCCAAACCATAATATGTTTGTGTTCCGGGAATCGTTCTTCACCGACTTCTTCCTGCCCAACCCCAATCTGCTCTACTGTCTGCTGGTGCTAGTGTTGAGCTTGTGTAGCTTGGGGTCGCGGATGGCCAAGGACGAGAAGATCTACCGCAACTCCATCGAGTACTACCGGGCGGCCAGGAACGCCTTGTTGCAGGACTTTGAAAACCCGTCCATCACCAGTGTGCAGAGCTACCTTCTTTTGGCCTTCTACGATATCTGCAACGGGCACTACTCCACCGGGTGGATGCTTTCGGGGAATGCCATCCGCATGGGCTACGACCTCGGGTTCCAGCTTAACCCCGAGGTGTGGTTTTTGAAGAGCTCGTCGGAGAAAATCAAGGACCTCGACGTGTCCATCCGCTCGCGGATCTACTGGGGCTGTTTCATGGCCGACCACTTCATCAGCTTGGTGTTGGGGAAACCGTCGCTTCTCAAGGGCTCGGATGCCACCATCCCGGACTCCGAGGACTTGCCCGAATTGGACTGGATCAACGAGTACAAGTACATTCCCCAGCACCCAAAGGGAGCCGAGAAGGCCATTCCGGACACCAACATCTCGGTGCCGTTGAAGTACTTGATCAACCTCATCAAGATCCTGGACAACATGTTGAACGATGTGTTCACCAACGACAGCAACACGCACGACGACTACGACCTTTCGCTGCGGCTCCTGAAGTTGTTTGAATACAATGCCCAGATCATGGACTGGAAGAATAACCTCCCCTCGGAGATCAACTGGGACCGGCAGAACTTGGAACTCACTTCGGAGAACCCCACCATCTCCAGCGTGCGGTTCTACTTCTACATCTTGTTGCTCTGTCTCAACCGGCCGTTTGTTGGCTTCCACGACTCGGAGTTGGGGCGCAAAAACCCCCATCTTTTCCCGGCCACCATCTGCTCCAATGTCATTGATGACTTGATCATTGCCATCAGCAAGTTCCAGCTGGTCCACGGCCTACGCTATGCCTCGATTTTTGTGGTGTACTGCAGCATTCTTTCCATCTCGGTGATTCTCTTGACATCCACCAGCCTCGATGCCATTGGCCAGAACAGATTGAAGTTCTTCTTGAACGTCTTGAGCGAGTGTTCCCGAACCTGGGGCTTGGCGGAAAAGTCCCATAAGATGATCGAGAAAAAGCTCCAGAACCAATATGCCGAGTTCAAAAATACCGACGCTCCTCTGCCGGTGAAGGGCCATGCAGGAGTCAAGACGGAAATGCTTGGAACGGCGCCCGTGAAGCCGGAACCGCTCGATACGGTGGAATTGCTTGGTGGGTTGCCGAACAATGCTCACTTATCGGATCTGCTTCCTTCATCACATCTTCTGGAACCGTCGGGGGTGGCGGAGTTTGACCAATCAGCGTACGAGTTTTTCGGCGGGCCGCCTGTTTTGATGACGTCGAATTTGGTGAATGAGGATTGGGAGGCTCTTTTTCCGGACTCCATCTTTAGTCAGAGGTTTGACTCGAGTCCTGGACTCTGAGCCGGGGCTCATAATTTCCCGGGGCTCATAATTTCCCGGTGCTCGGGGCTCGAAACCTTCTGGGCCAATTATTTATATAATGGAAATTATAACGGCACTGGACTGTCAATTGGACAGTAAACTGAAGTGTAATCAAAGTGTAAATTAAGGGTAAATTAAAGTAAATTAAGGGTAAATTAAACAACTCTAGGCTCATTAGATGACACTATAGAGGGTAGTTTGGATAATAGAATATCTGAAATGGTAATATGTGGGCCTAAAATGTATGGTTATTCTTACAAAGATGATAAAAATAAAGTTAAAGAAAAGGTTTATTGGGATCATTTGAAATTAATAAATGAGAATAAAAATATTCAGTACATATATACAATGCTTAAGAAAGGGTTGATAAATATAAAAGAGAGAGAAATAGAAAAAGTTGTTAAAGAAACATACGTTAAACCTCTTCCTTTATTCCATTATTTATATAATTAAGAGAATATAATCAATCGTCTAGAATAAATGCTGATCGGGATAGGTATAATTTAATTACCCCCCCCCCCCCCCA
>NLAM01001004.1:2100-111587 GCA_002370325.1 Metschnikowia hawaiiensis
TCTGTCTAATTCTGTCTCTGTCTAATTCTGTCTCTGTCTAATTCACCCACCAAATATTCCCATAGAAGCCCATGAGTTATTGTGAGCTTAGATAAATATAAGTCAATATTGAATTTTGTAACTACCAGAACTAAATTTTATAGAAGTCCATCGTATCATTTATATCTGATCCCATATTAGTGTATAGTAGTGTAGAGTACTTAGTACTGTATAGTGGTGAGTGCTTTAGTACTGTATAGAGGGGTAGAGTAGCTAGTCTTGTATTTCTAGTAGTGTCTGGAGTGTCCAGAGTGTCTGGAGTGTCTAGAGTACTCTAGGACTGTACAGTGGCTGTTTTGTATATAATTGTAGATTTGTCTAGTAGTGTCCAGTAATATAAAGTAGTGTATTAATATCGAGTAGTGTATATAGAGTAGTGTATATAAGGCTGAGTGGTTTATAGGGCTATCTAATGATCTTTAGATATAAATAAAACTATTATAACTTAAATTATTTCAGGTATAATGTAAGACATTTATTTAGTATTCAACCTTTGTATTTAATATTCGATGTTATTAGTGTTCTTCTATATCATTTCCTGGTGTCCTGCACACAGCATGCGGTGGGCCCAAAAACTTGTCTAATAATCACAGAGTTGCCATATGGTGATAAACAACATGCTAGAAACATGCTCAAAAGTAGTTGGCTTATCGAGAAATCGGGCAAATCCGATGACTATAGCAGCGAGAAAATCAATGTAAAGTCAACCCCACCGCGAACTTCCTTACCAAGTGCAAAGCCTGCAGCACCAAAACAAACCCGCTTCTTCAGCACGATCCCATGCTGATTTATATAAATTTGGCGACTATAAATTTGGCGACTGTGTTCGGTATGCAGAAGATTCAACTCGGAAGCAATCCTTGGACCCCCTGGGCCCCTCTGCTCTTGGTTTGCAATCCAATGCAGGAGGGTTTCTTGCTCCAAGTGTAACATCGCTCGAAGTGTAACATTGCTCACTTGAGTGTAGTATAAAAAACGGATGCGTTTTTGAAAAGTGCGGGCGAGGATCTTATATATTCGCATGGTTGCAAAAGATGAAACCCCCCTTGCTCGTTACATGCACACCCGCATATGCTGCGAATATATAACAAGCCACCCCCACCCACATTAATATCCCCCCTCTTTATTTTTTTAGTTGAACAATCAGTACTCACCAATTAAAACAGGAAAAGTGCATGGATTTCGATTCCAGGAATTAGATAGGATCTTCAAGGATGGACAAGAATTCAAGAGCCAAGTCTCACAAAATGGTTCTTTGGGTACACCCTAAGATAGATAGACACATGACCAAAGCTACCAATGTTGTTAGATTAGTAGAACAAATACGTTTAGTAAAATTGGAGTAAGATGAAGATGAAGATGATGGAGACTTGATCGAGCCGATTAGTTCCTGTATATAAAAAACAATTCGTGCAAAGTAAATCTATTTTTTAAATTATAAACAATAACCTCAATATTGGCCCAATTGTTTTTGGTTGAGCATTACAAATAATAACGCCTTTTCATTGGACAATTTTCTACTTTATTGACCCTGGCTTTTTTGGTGAAATTGGAAATGGTTATGAGCGCTGCTCCTTTTGTTTCTTTATGGTTATGAGCACTGCAGTCCCATTTAGTCACTCCAATAAAAGATGAACCAAAAACGACGGACGAAAAGTGAAACAAAATCGAAACAAAATGAGACAAAAATAAATAAAATATGAGCAAAAAGACATTCGTATAACCGTAACTGGGCCCAAGGACTATATGCAGGAACCTGGAAAAACCCCCATAAAGACTATTGCTATAGTTAACAAACGTTAATAACTATTTTTCTGGATATTCCATTAAGTATGGTGCCATCGTTAATATAAGTTGAATAAGTACTTTTTTGGGCAATTTGGGACCCAATATAAGAAAATCGCTATATGCAGGAACTTAGCTATGAAGAAGATAAAAACCCCCAACCCCCAATCCCCATGCAATTTTAGCTGATAGATCGATTTCCTAAAACAAGCAAATGGCATTTTTGATTGGACTAAACGTTTTGGTGGCCATAAACGATCTTGGGATTGGAAAGTCGTGTCAATACCCAAATTGCAAGCTGGGAATCTAAACTTTTTTTTTGTACTGGCCCAAAAACCACAATGACAAAAATGATGGTTTTGAAATGGCCCCATTATTGACCAAAACTCTGAATCTTCCCGATTCTGTCTTTTTTTTTTTCACTGAAAAACGGCCGTGGAGATTGTGAAACCCAACCACGTTCCGGCCAGAAGCACTCCGTGCAGCCACCAATATATTCCATTGGACTCCCAAAACAGTGGACAGAAAGCTAGACAGACCCACCAGACATTAGACATTAGACATTAGACATTAGACAGAACCACTGGACATTAGACACTAGGAAATAGACTAGACAAAACCACTGGACATTAGACACTAGGAAATAGACTAGACAAAACCACTATACATCAGACATTGGGAGATCGGCTGAAGGAAATAGACAATAGACTGTAAACAGTTTACTGTATTAGTAGACTGTATTAGTAGACTGTGGACTGTAGACAGTAGACTAGACAGAACCAGTAGACAATAGACCTTAGGAAATAAGTAATAGACCTTAGGAAATAGACAATAGACTGTAGACTGCAGTAGTAGAATGCAAAAATGCAAAAATGCCAACTTCATGTTCCCCCGATCTTACCGTGAGTCAGTGGCCGAGCCCAAAAAATCACTTCTCGATAGTTATCTATTGGTCCTGTAAATCTTCAATCACCAATTGATTTATGGAACGAACAGGATCAACCACCAGGATCAGGTAAAGACATACTCTTTGGTGCTTCAGTATATTCCACGATTCCACTCCTGGAATTTCCACCCCCAGGATCAATTCCAACTTCTAGACGATTCTAGGAGTTGGAACTGAGTCAATTCATTCTCGAGAAGTCCGGTTCTCGAGGAAAGTCCCATGTTTTTTTAAACTCGGGGTAAAGTGGTCACAGACCTGCTGCCCGGTAATACTGTCCCGGGACCAATCGCACCTTTAACCCAAAAGGTGTTCATTCCACAAGGATGTCTTCCCACAAGGATATTCTCGGAAGACTCAAAGGATGGAAAACCAGGTATCATTATACAGGACGAAATGTCCACTTGGTCATGTCCATTCCAGGTTTATCCCTGTTTCCCTGTTTCCCTGTTTCCCTGTTTCCCTGTTTCCCTGTTTCCCTGTTTCCCTGTTTCCCTGTTTCCCTGTTATCCTGTTTCCCTGTTTCCCTGTTTATCCCTCTAGACCAGGAACAAGGAACTACCGATTTCCTCTGTTCAGACTTGCAGACTTGTGGACTTGCAGACTTGTGGACTTGTGGACTTAAGCTCTTAAATTCGAGGTCTTGATTCATGTGACAATGTTCAACTAGGTACACAGGGGTTTCCCGATTGGTGGGACTTGGTGACCTCCATGTTCCATGTTCCATATTTTTTTCATAGTCCAGCCCAAAACTCAACCATTCAATAATCATTCCTTAAGAAGTTAGTAACGGCGCTTCAATTGTTTGCTTCTGCTTAGCAGTTTTTTCAGTTAATAAAATAATGAAAAAAAAAAAAAAAAAAAAAGGGGGTTCAAAACGTATTGTCGTCGTATCTGATTTTCCCTTTCTCCAAAATTCCCCCCTTTTTTTTTTTTTTTAAAAAAAAAAAAAAAAAAAAAAAAAAAAAAAAGGGGGTTCAAAACGTATTGTCGTCGTATCTGATTGTCCCTATCTCCAGAATTCTCCACTGATTGTCTGTGATTTTGGGATTGTCCATAGATTTTGGGGAGTCTGTGATTTTGGGGAGTCTGTGATTTTGGGGAGTCTGTGATTTTGGGGAGTCTGTGATTTTGATGAATCCCTGTGATTTTTTGATTTTCTGGATTCTTTTTTGCCTATAAAATCTCTTTTTGTCTGTAATTCTGGTGAAAGCCGTGGCAATTTCAGGGGATCCAGGGGCCTGTTGATGATCATTTTCGGCGGGAGAAGCACGGATTCTTAGTGTAGTTAAGAAGGCCGTTTCGGGGAAGGGGGGGGAAGGGGGTTGAAAAACACGTGAAAAACGAAGAAATCAAGTAACCATTGGGTCTCGCACTCTTAAGGTCCCTAGGCCAAGAAAAGAGGCAGTTAATGGTCCAGTACACCCTGAGATTTCATGAGCATTTTATAATGCGGAGGTTATCGCGCGCCCTCTTTATGTGCACCCTGGTTATGCGCACCCTGGTTATGCGCGCCCTGTATGCGCACCCTGTATATGCACACTATGCTTATATGCACACCGTGCGGTTTTTACTATACACTAAAGACCCGTACACCACGCGCATCTGACCATACTTAAGCCTCTATAAAAGACCTATAAATGTCATGTTACGTCTCATTAAGTCCCGGTTTTCCAAAAAACACCAACCCCCCAGAACAATGAAATTACGCATTGCTTGTCTCCAGCTCAACCCCGTGATCGGCAAAGTGGACCAGAACATCCGCCGCATCAAGACCCTCCTCTCCAAAACCAACAAACCAATCGATCTCTTGGTTCTACCCGAACTCTCCATCACCGGCTACAACTTCCATTCGCCCGTGGAAATCGAGCCCTACTTGGAACATCAGGGCAAGGGCCGGTCGTTTGACTTGGCCAGTGAGCTTTCAAAGGCTTACAAATGCACCACGGTGATTGGGTACCCTGAAACCAGCAACGGCACGACCTACAATGCCGCCATGGTGGTGGACCCAACGGGCAAACTCGTGTCCAATTACCGGAAAACGCATTTGTATGAAGCAGACGAGAATTGGGGGTGTTCGGAGAACCCCGACCCGTCTTTCCCCGGTGTGACGCTTCGTTTCCCGGGCGAAAACGGCGAATCCTTGGATGTGCGCTCCAACCTCGGCATTTGCATGGATTTGAACCCAAAACAGTTCAAGGCGCCTTTTTTCCAGTTCGAGTTTTCCATGAAAACCTGGAGCCATGACTCCTCCTTGATTATTGTTCCCACGGCTTGGCTTAGTCGGGATCTGCCGGGCCTGCAGGATCATCTTTCTTCATCGGATAAGCAACGCCTTACAGGATTGTACCGAGACTTTGTGAAGTCCAAACAAAGCCTAGGGGATTCGGGAAGTACGGGAGATTCTGAAAATACGGGTGATTCTGAAAATACGGGAGATTCCAAAAATGTGGTTGGCGATGTCAAAGATCTGGACGATTCTGGGGAAATGGCTTTGGTCAAGGACATTTTTGAAAACTCCGATTTCGTGCTGAACTCAACCAAAGGTTCCAAATCGCTTGTGGATTATTGGATCATCCGCTTCTTCCCTTACTTGCTGCATCCGCTTAACGTTCTCCCCAAGAAAGACCACAAGACGACGTTGGTCATCTGTAACCGGTCCGGCATCGAGGACGACGTGTTGTATGCAGGTTCTTCCTGTATCTTACAGTTTAATCCTTTGTCCAGAGGCTCCGAGTCTATGGGCACGGAAAACCCCAGTGTGAGTGTGATGGCTTCGGCGGGGCAAGTGACCGAGGAGGTGATTTACCATGAAGTCAAGTTATAGTACTGCACCTAGTCAAAATCTAGTACTGCATCTTGTCCAGGGTCTGACCAATCATAGTAAAATCTGGTGATTGAACAATCTAGATTTCTGGATTTCAGTGGACTCCAAGTCTTGAGTTTGGATTTTTGGGCATTTGGGCATTTGGTTGCAGAGACGCTTATGTGCAGAACACGAGGCTTGGAATCCACAAAACACCAAAAAAAAAAAGAACCATTGGACGGAAGTTAAAGAATCCTTATATTTTAAGGGTAAGCAGGTTCCACTTTCAATGTTGGGATATTGCCATTTGGTAATGAGGAAATGGATTTTGCTGTATATATGGGCTTGTCTGCAGGATACTACAAATCAAATTATTTAAAATTTGAAACCACCTTCAAAAACCATTCAACGGCACTGGTCCTTGTGTGGAACAGACGTAACGTAACTCTAGTACTCAACGTGAGATCGCACTTCATGTTCGTACTGCATATACGACTGTATGACCTGTATATAGCAGAATTGTGCATATTTGTGCCTGCACATAGGGATGGGTGCAAACCAAGTATAGTCCCGTGTATCATAGTCATTTGTTCTTCGGTCAAGTGGATGATCATTTCTGTAGTAACTTGATAAATTAGAAGTCTAATCAGCCAATTAGGGTTCAGCACAAAGTGTAATTAATCAAGTCAATTTCTAGTCATTTGTAGTCGGTTTCCTGTCAAATTCTAGTCAAAAAGAAGTTAATTTGTAGTCAATCTCTACTCAATCTCTACTCAATTTTAATCAAATTTTTAGTAGATTCTAGTGAAAATGGACTCAATTGTAGGAATTAATACTCAATTTCCAGTCAATTGCTGTAATCTCCACTCAATTTTAATCAAATTTTAGTCAATTTTCAGTCAATTTCTACTCAAAAAGAAGTCAATTTGTAGTCAAAATGGAGTCAATTCCGAGTCAATTTCTACTAATTTAAAGTCTATTTTAGTCAATTTCCAGTCGAATTTTAGTTATTCGGTGTGGCTATTTCTAGTACCTTTTACTAATTTCTAGTCAATTTCTAGTGAAAATGGAGTCACGTTCTACTCAATTGTAGCCAATTTCTGGTAATTTCTGGTCAAACTGTAGTTGGTTGGTGTAGTACTTTGGTGTAATTTCTGGTCAACCGGTGTAATTTCTAGAAATCTTTAGCCAAAGTTTAGTCATTCTTTAGTCAATTATAGTCTATTTCTGGTCTATTTCTAGTCAAATTGTGGTCTATTTCTAGTCAGATTTTAGTCAATTTATAATGAGTTGGTGTAGTATTTCTAGTCAATTATAACCAATTTTGAGTCATAATTTAGTAAATTATAGTCAATTTCTAGTCAATTTCTAGTTAGTGGCATAGAAATTTCTAGTAATGTTTAGTCAATTTCTAGTCAAAATGGAATCAATTTTAGTCGATTCGTAGTCAAATTAAAGTCAAATTGAGTAAGTTTGTAGTAATTTCTAGTCAAAATGAAGTCAATTTCTACTTAATTGGTGGAATTCTAGTAATTTTTAGTCAATTTCTAGTCCATTTCTAGTCAAATTTAAATTAATTGGTGTAGTAAGTTCTAGTAATTTCTACTCAATTCTCAGTCAATTTTTAGTCACTCGTAATAATTTCTAGTCAATTGTATTCAACTTCAATCAAAGTTTAGTCAATTTCCATCAAATTTTAGTCAATTTCCAGTTAGTTGGTGTAATGATTTTTAGTAATTTCCAGTTAGAATCTAGTAATTTGGTGTAATTTCTTGGTGTAATTTCTAGTCAATTGTAACCAATTAGCCAAAAATAAGGTCAAGTTCTAATAATTTGTAGTCTATTTTGATTCAAATTTCAGTCTATTTCGAGTCTAATTCTAGTAATTCATAATTTATCTCGAGTTAGTTGGGATATTAATTTGTAGTAATTTCCCGTCGATTTCCAATTTTGGAGTCAATTTGGAGTGAAGTTTTAGTCAATTTCTAGTAATTTGTAGTCAATTATTGTAATTTGTACTCAATTTGTACTCAATTTGAATCACATTTTCGTCAATTTTTAGTCACATTTTAGTGATTTGAGGTAATTTCAGGCAATTTCTTGTTAAATTGTGCTTGGTTCGTGTACTACTTTTTAGTCAATTTGTAATTTTTTGGTGTAGTACTTTCTAGTCAATTTGTAATTTTTTGGTGTAGTAATTTCCAGTCAATTTCGTAGTATTTTGTTATCAAAATCTAGTACTTTGGAGTCAATTTGTAGTCAGTCGGGGTAATTTCTAGTCAACTTTCATCAAATTTTAGTCAAATTCTACTCAAAAATTAGTCAATTGTAGTAATTTCTATTAATTTGAAGTCTACTTTAGTCGATTCGTAGTCTATTTCTAGCCAAAATGTAACAAGTTGGTGTAGTAATTTCCAGTAATTTGAAGTCAATTGAAGTGATTTTTAGTCAAATTGAAGTCAAAGTGGAACCATTTTTTACTCAATTGGTGTAATGTTCTAGTCAAAAATTAGTCAAATTGGGGTAGATTTCTCGTGATTTTTAGTGATTTTTAGTCAAATTGAAGTCTATTTGTAGTTAACTAGTGTAATGTCTAGTCAATTTCTAGTCAGAAGTAGTCAAAATAGAGTCAATCTCTACTCAATTTTAATCAAATTTTAGTCACTTTTCAGTCACTATTTAGTCAAGAATAATCAATTTCTAGTCATATTTTCGTCAATTTCTGGTCAAATTCTAGTGATTTGAGGTAATTTCTAGTCAATTTCTTGTTAAATTGTGCTTGGTTCGTGTACTACTTTCTAGTCAATTAGTGTAATTTCTAGTCAAATTTTAGTCAATTTCTAGTCAAAATGAAGTTAAATTATAGCAAGTCAAAAATAGTAATTTGTAGTCAATTTTTAGTCAAAATGGAGTCGAATCCTAGTAATTTGTAGTCAATTTAGTGGTTTTTTGTAATCAAACTGAAGTTAGTTGGTGTAAGTTGTAGTCAACTTTCATCAAATGTTAGTCAAATTCTACTCAAAAATTAGTCAATTATAGTAATTTCTATTAATTTGAAGTCTACTTTAGTCGATTCGTAGTCTATTTTTAGTCTATTTTAGTCAAAATGGTAGTAATTTCCAGTCAATTTCTAGTCAATTTTTAGTTTATTTCTACTCAAATTGAAATTAATTGGGGTAGTAAATTCTAGTAATTTGGGGTAATTTAAAGTCAATGAATGTAATTTATAGCCAAATTAAAGTCTACTTCTAGTCAAATTGTATTAATTTGTGGTCGATTTCCAGTCAAATTTGAGTGATTCGGTGTAGTTATTTCTAGTACTTTCTCGTCAATTTCCAGTCAATTTCAGTAGTTATAGTAATTTGTAGTCAATTTCTTGTCAGATGTAGTCAGTTGGTGTAGTAATTTCTTGTCAATTGAGTTAGTTTGTAGTCATTTTTCCAGTAATTTGGTGGAATTTCCAGTAATTTGGTGGAATTTCCAGTAAATGTTTTGTTTGAAATCTCGTAATTTCAGTAATTTCAATCAATTGTAACCCGTTTTTAGTCATCATTTAGCCAATTATAGTCAAACTTTAGTCAAACTTTAGTCGAATTATAGTCAAAATTCAATCAAATTGTAGTAATTTGTGGTAATTTCTAGCCAAATTGACGTTTTGTAGTCGATTTCTTTGGTCTAGAAATTCAGTAATTTATCATCAATTTCCACTAATTTTGGGTAATTTCAGTAATTCGTGGAAATCTGGGGTAATCAGAACATTCAATGCCCCTCGGAAGTCTATTGGCAGTGGTAGACAGGATGATGTTTCGGGAGACCCCGGAAATTTCACGGAAAAGGAATTTCTCAAAATTCTCAAATTCCATTGGTGGACGGAAGGGAAGAAGTGGTGGTGGAACCCAAGCCTTCCTGGCCCCGGGTTTTACCTGCAGTACCATACCATCAACAATCAGCCAATCAATCCATTAGTAAACTTTAAGCACTCACTAAATCATTTAGTAAATCAGCCAGAAAGTCTGTTTGATGGAATCTTTGAACCATAAGACTGCAGAAAAGGTTCGGTTGGCTTCACTGAGCAATTTATAGTTTCCGTTGATGCACGGCGGGGTCACGTGCTCCATCGCCCCAAGCCAGTCCCATCCAAACCAAGCACAAACACTATAGTGTACTTTGTATTTCAGATCTTTCTCTTTTTCCCTTTCCCATTTTGGATTACCACTGGATTAGTGGTTTGTATCAGGGATCTGGTAAGGGCTAAAAAACACTCTGTGGAGTACTTGTTCCTGTATATACCACACCAGAAACGTACACCCTTTTGATTGAATTCACCAGGCCCGTCTTTTTAGCCGATTTTTGCATCGTCCAGTATCTTCAAAAAAGATTAAAAACATGCCTCTAATCCCATGAATTCCGGAACTAAACTCTTCAGAATGTTAAATTCCCCTGGCTCAAGGTGCACCCCGCTTATTCCGTTCCTTTATTCCTTTTTCCGAGTTCATTCCGTTCCTTATTCCGTCGTTTATCCGTCTCTTTTCCGTCGTTTAATCTTCTCTTTTTCGTCGTTTAATCGTCCCTTTTCCATCGTTTTTCCGTCTCTTTTCCGTCGTTTAATCGTCTTTTCCGTCGATTATCCGTCTTTTCCATCGTTTATTCGTCTCTTTCCGTCTGATCCGGAGGCCTTTGGGTGGGACCGGATATAAAGACCCCAAGGCCCCGATCCAGGCGCAGAAAACGACGACTTCCTTTTCATGAACCCACTTGAGCTGCTCCAGGCCTTCATCTTAGCCGCCTCCTCCCTCGTGCCCACCCGCACGTTCTATGCCAAAATCGACGGCACGTTTGAACGGCTCAAGCTGGTCGGCACCCCGAACGGCTCGCTCTTGACTGTTGCCGATGACCGGTTCCCGTATCTTCCCTTGTTCAGCTTGGAAAATGGCGTGGCCACGGCGCTGCCCGGCCGCGAGTCGCTAACGTTTGGAAAGATCAACCGGCATTTTGTAATGGGACGGAAAGACCATGTCAAGCCGTTCAAGCTCCAGTTGGGCCCCGACTCCCGTGTTTTGAACATGCACATGAACCTCTGTAACTCGCCGCTTAGTTTTTTCCCCAAGATCTCCGTCGAGGGTACGGCTGGTTTCGACGGCTCGAAATGTACTCCAATGGACATTTATTTCTTGACGCCGGTGGAAGCCAAGGATCCCACGGAACCCAGAGAAGCCCCCAGAAGAAATAAGACGCATAAGGGACCGAAAAGGAATCGAAATTCTGCCAAGACAAAAACACATGCTCCATAAGACTTTTTGACGTTCTAAAGCGGATGCTTTCAAATATTAAACCAGAGCCAGGAGCAAAACCAGAGCCAAAAACAACACCAGAGCCAAGAACAAGACCAGAGCCAGAGATGGAAAGTCTATTTTGGTTCTGACTTCACCCGAACCCTTCTATCCCCCTTCTGTCCGTTTTTCACTTCCAGATCATTATAATAAATAAACACCAAATGAAACGTGGTAACATGGACATTGAACCTTAAGTTTGGTGTGAGTAGCCGAAGCGCGTCAGATGCAGTCCGGGGAATTAGCACCCATTTCTGGTTTCCCTGTCCTTAGTATTTCCTGTAGTACATCCCAAAAAGACTTTTCCCCATCATCAATTATTTGAATCTATAGACCATTCTTTTTTGGAAACACCCTATTTGTATCATGCCCATGGTTTTTAGGACTAGAGGCGTTGTTCTGGAACATTTATAGTAAAAATAAACGACTGGTGAATTACCGCGGGCGTGCGACTTTATATACCCCAGGATGTTTCTTGGCTGCATGTTTCCAGCACGCCTTGTTTCAGAATGGTGGCAAACGCATGCACACAAAAGCGCGGGAAAAATATATAAACATGCACATTTCCTTAACATTTTTTTGCATCCCTCCATCCTTTCATCCTTTATCCTTTATCCTTTATCCTTTATCCTTTATCCTTTATCCTTTATCCTTTATCCTTTCATCCATCACTTCATGACTTGACCCCCGCCCTTGTGGTCTTTTAATGGCGACAGATCCCGAAACCGAAAGTGGTATAGAAGATCCCAAGGCATTTTAGCAACAATTTTCACCTCCTTTATCCATCCATTTTCATGTGCTATCTCTATAGTTCAGACTCAAGGGGTACATACAATTGTATGATTTTACAATCCCATGCACTGGAATTCTATAATTTCACGACCCCATAAGAATCTCCGGATTCCAAATTTGTGACTCTATTGATTTGACAGTTTTTGGTACATCGCTTGAGTTCAGGGATTTTTCCCAGTCTGCCCACTCTTCTACTATGACTCCATTCTACTATGACTCCATTCTACTATGACTCCATTCTAGTATAATTACTATACTTAGTATGGAGACACTTCTGTTTGAATTCCTTGTGATACTACTATGACTATTATGACCATTATGAGTGTTGACTCTTAGAAACAATTGTGAAACAATCATGAAACATCATGATAATCATGTATCTTTTACGTCTATTATGACTATGACTACTATGACGATTATGACTATGATTATTATGACTATGACTATTGGGACTATTATGATTCTTAGAAACATCCATGAAAACCCATGAAAATCCATGAAAACTTGAAAAAACTTGAAAGCCCATGAAAATCCATGAAAACCATGAAAACCATGAAAACCATGAAAACCATGAAAACCATGGAAACCATGGAAATTCATAAAAATCCATAAATAGCCATGGAAAATCATGATAATCATGATAATCATGTACCTATTATGACTATGATTGACTGGTTATACTGTGGTTATGGTCTGTGAGCTTCTACCGAGACTAATGGTGCAGTATTATGGAAAAGTGGTTCTAGATCTACAACAAAGCTCAAATCTTTAAGGTCTGGAACCATTAAGAATGAAAGAAAATGGGGATTTCGAGATGCACACATCCCGAATAAATCAAAGGCTGACTCAAAGTGACTAAGCTGCACACTTGCGTATCACCAGAAACATACACCTCCAGCCAGTCCTTTCGGATTTCTGATTTCTGACTTTTCTTCTTTTCTTCTTTTCTTCTTTTCTTCTTTTTCTCATCTGTAGATTATAGACTAGAATCAAGTAGATTATAGACTAGACTAGACTAGACGAGACTAGACTAGAATAGACTATAGACTAGAGTAGATTATAGAGTAAATAGAAGACTGAGTAGTGTATAGGTGGACATCAACAACCTCGTCGATCCCTTCGTCGTATCTCAACCAACCTGGGATCCTTCACCTGGCACCGTACCAAACAGTAACAAACAGAGGTGACGGCAGAGTCCGTGACAACAACTCTTGTAACCAACAAGCAAGGTCCAAAGCTGGATCATGAGGTCTCCAAAGCTGGATGAAGTAGGATTCGTCTCTGATGTGGTCGCCTGATGTGGTCGACGTATTGGGCATCCATGACATTGTGCAAGGTACCAAGTAGTCGTTTTCGTTTTAACCATAGCACCGGGTCTAACCCGCAGATTCAGCCTAATGTGTCTTCCTTGAAGAACAAGCTGGATCGGGAGATCGTGGCTGATTTTAAGGAGACAAAAGAGGCAGTCTTCAAAAGAGTCTACCAGTGAGTCCTTAAACGAGCCAAAGGAGTCAAAGGAGTCTACAACTACTACGGAATCTACAAACGAACTTCTGAAAAATCTTGAAGGGGTGAATCCTAAGAAGCCGGTTGACTTGGTCCCGATTGTTCTATCAAAGTCCAAGGAGCTGGGATCAAAGTCCGAGGAGCTGGGATCAAAGTCCAAGGAGCCTGGAGTCCCTGCTAAAAGCACCGGTGGTTCCACTGAAGCTTTTTCTCAATAAAAGCTCCTAAAGTGTGGCCATGACCAAAGGAGGGAGAAAACGGGTCCAGAGCTAAAAAAAAATCTCCCCCACTGGCCACCTTTTACCCAGGCTAGCGGTCCTGTCTGTAGTCTGCAGTCAGTGGGCAGTGGGTTTTGGCAGAGACACGAAGGAGGGGCTTCCCTTGAAAAGCCTACCGAAGATTTTGCATGTGACCACCAAATGCTAAGCAACATCTCCAAAGAACACACAAGGTTTTCATAGAAGGTTTTCATGGAAGGTTCTCGTAGAAGTCCCAGTTTCACGAGAAGCTCAGAAACATCGAGTCCTCTCTTGTTGTCAACCTCGATCTTCTTGGAGTAGATTCTAGACTAGAGTAAAGATCAGAGTAGAGTGGACTATAGAGTAGACTATACTGGACGATAGAGTGTGGAGTAGACTCTACTATGGAGACAACAGAGACTACAGAGTAGTATAGAGTAGTATAGACTAGTATATAGTATTGGTAATTGGAGACTGGAAAAAAATCGAGAAGAATTGGTGAAGAATAGAGAAGAATTGAGAATAACAGAGAGTAATGAAAAATAATTGGTGATTAATAGTGATTATTTGGAGACTAACGGAGAAGAATGAAGAGTAACTGGTGAATATTAGAAAATAATGGTGGAGAATTGAGAAGAATGGGGAAGAATTGGTGAATAATTGGCGAATAATGAAAAAAAAATTGAGAATATTAGAGAATATTAGAGAAGAATAGAGAATATTTGGAGAATAACGGAGAAAAATGGGGAATAATGGTGAAGATTTGAGAGTAATAGAGAGTAATTGGTGAATATTTGGAGAGTAATAGTGAACAATTACTCCGGTGCCATGAAGAAGCACCTACAAAAACATGGATCCGAGTAGTCCATCCAGGACGACCCACTATAGAAGTGGATGAGAAGTGGATGAGAACACAGGGGTTATAATCGAATAATATCTATGGAAAAACCGAATTCAGGCGGAGCAGAGCAGTAGAGAGCAGATAAACTCATGTAAGGTCTTATAAAACACCCTTCTTGTGGTCAAAGTGCTCACTTTGGAAGGGCCGAAGCGGATTCACCGGTAGAGGCTCCTAGGGAATCTTAGCCCCAAGCAAAGGAAGGATGCCATGCACAATAAGCGATACACCGTTTGTTTCTTGACATCAGCCCGATCAAGAAATTAGTGTCATGTTGTTATATCAGTATAAAATATCTTTGATATCTATTTTGGTAATTATTTATATATTTGGCTAAAAGATCTTCATATGATTGCTAGAATTTAAGATTGGAGTGATTAATTGCTTCGACTTTCTTGTAAGTCCCAAATCTATATCTAGCAGTGGGCGGAAGGATACATAAATATATGGCTAACGGTGAAATCTTTACTACATCTATAGATGGTAAACTATTTTCCATCTTTATTTAGAAGGAAGAAATTAGATATGGAAAATAAAAATAATTCTCGAGAATGATAGAGGAACTGGTGAATATTGGTGAGTAATGAGTGAGTAATTGATGGAGAATGAAAAATAACTGGAGAAAAATGGAGAAAAATGGACATTAATAGTGAATATATGGAGAATAACGCAGACGAATGAAGAGTAACTGGTGAATATTAGAAAATAATGGTGGAGAATTGAGAAGAATGGGGAAGAATTGGTGAATAATTGGCGAATAATGAAAAAAAATTGAGAATATTAGAGAATATTAGAGAAGAATGGGGAATATTTGGAGAATTAATGGAGAGTAATTGGAGAATAACAGAGATTAATAGTGAAGAATTGGAGAAATTCGCAGAGTAATTGGTGAAGAATTGGAGAATAATGAAAAATAGCTGGTGAATATTTGGAGAAAATTGGAGAAAATTGGAGAATATTAGTGAAGAAACGAGAATAATAGAGAGTAATTGGTGAATATGTAGGTGAATATTTAGGTGATCAAAAGCAGTGAAAAATAGATTAACACACGGTTTATATCTGTAGATCGTGCTAGGACTATTATTTTGAGCATATTTCCAATGATCATTAAATATCCATTAATAATCTCCCGGTGGCCTAGTTGGTTAAGGCGCAAGACTGTAATGGAAGGAATCTTGAGATCGGACGTTCGACTCGTCCCTGGGAGAACTTTTTGCAGTAACGTTTGTCATAGCAGAACAAACTGCAACATACTGCTACATACTGCAGATAAGAAGTATCTTCAAGAAGATGGGATGGCAGAAAAGAAAGCTACGGCAGGAATTCGGCACCCTTTCACACCTAGGGAACATCAATCTCTCATTGGAAGTGTGGAATCTTATGGTGGAATCTTGATTCGTATGTCTTGACCACCAGCTGGTATGGAAGCTATATCTCCGAGTAAATCACCTTTATAAATACTATCATTGTATTAGCCTCTGGACATCACCCTTTAATTCATAGTAATAGAAAATACATTCTCTTGTTGTATCACATATTTTCAAATTTCTGTTTTCTTCATTAACTATATATGAGGGTGTTTATGGTTCAACACTTTATACATTCACAGGATTACTTTTCTTTCGTATGAAGAATATATAATCATGGTTTACTATTATTTATAGCTATAATGGTAATAGTATGTGGATGAAGAATATATAATTGATTTAATTAAATCTAGGAAATTAAGCATCAAGATAAAATGTAGTATCTTCTATATCCCTATTAATACCGGGTTATTCATATAAGTATTATATATATTCAATAGTGTATAAATCTAATAATGACATGAATATTAATTATCTAAATGGTTAAATGTCATATTTGAACAATTATACACTTAATTAATTGTGTGACTACATATTCCTTAATATTCCTCTTTAAATATATTCCATATATACAATTTATACCTATACTTATCATTTGTATCTTTTGACGTGGGACTCTTTTTGATATATTTTATACCTATCATGATTTACTTAAATTATATCTCCAAGGGAATTCCTTTATAAATACTATTCTTTTATTAGCATCTGGGGTAACTATAACTATGGGACATTATGCTTTATTTCATAGTAATAGAAAATACATCTTTGAATTCACGTTTTCTTCATTTACTAGATCTGATGGTGTTTTGTTTAATGGTTCAACATTTTATACACTCACAGGATTTCATTTCTTTCATATCAGTAGTATAGCTATAATGTTAATGTTAATGGGATGTGGATGAAGAAGATATAATTCTGATGAACGGTGAGTATTTTCTATTTTCTATTTTCTATTTTCTATTTTCTATTTTCTATTTTCTATTTTCTTAATTTCTGAGTAAGTCCAAACTTTTCTGACTGGGTTCAATTTTGTTCTGGGGAAAAGTGTATCAGAGAATGTGTTAGATATTCTTTGGTGCTGTGTTTTTTCGTTGAGATTTGAGTGGGTGGTTTCTGTTTCGCACTTTTTCGCAGCAATTGTTCCAAGACACGAAGATGCAAATGGAGACTAAAAATCAGTAAATGGATGAAAAGAGGTTGAGTTTTTGCAGGGACACAAATATGAATTTGGAATAATGATGAGGGTGGTTTGGGGTGGTTTAGTTGCATGTAAAGCTCACAACGGGGGAGACTTTGTTTCCCACACTATATGCAGGCTGAGAGCTATGTATGCAGGAAAAAACCGGTAAAAGTAGTTTTGGTTTCCGTAGGTGTACACCAGGACAATTAGGAGCGTTCCACAGCGTTTATATTCATCAAGTGCTGGTAAAGAGCATCGTTTAGGTATATCTGGCGAAACCCTTTCTTCACTACCTGCTCCATACTATTGGTTTAACCCATGTAAGTAGTCAATAAAACATGTATCTGTGTCTAGAACAATCTGTTTCGACACCTGTACCCCTTGAAAACACGTCTACTGAAGCTCCTCAAAAGCTAAGGCCTCCAGGCCAGGCTCCCATAATTTTTATGGTTACAACAGAGCAAAGGTACTTGCCGACGCATCATCTGGATGAACGGTCTCTAAAGGGTAGTTTTTGTAATTAGCCCCTCTGGCCAAATGGTTAAGGCATCCGCCTCCTAAGCGGAAGACTCCGGGTTCGAGTCCCGGGTGGGGTTCGAATTTTTTTGCGCGCACTCCTCTCCCCGACCACTAGTGCGACCACCAGTGCGACCAGACACTACACAGTGTACTCCATTGGTACAATTAATTCTAATTAATTCCACCAAGGTTTACATTCTTTTGGTATGGTGTGTTCCTGTATGTAGGCGTAAGTAAGTAATCCTGTACGTAAGTGTTGAATCCTAGAAACCAAAATCAAAAGCACTCATATCCGGCTCGGCAAAAGCAGCATCGTGAGATACCGGAGCCAAGTTTTTCCGGGCAGAAAACTCCAGGAACGCCTCGTTGGCCACGGGTTTCTCCGGCGTCTCCACCAAAAACCGCCACCGTGTCAACAACATCACCAGGAGATAATCACAGCCCATGCGGGAGTAAATGTTGGCGAGTCTGATGACGTAATCAAACTCGGTCTGGGCCGAAACCTCTTTTGCTCCTTCGTGATACGTTTGTTTTGCCAGCCGTAAATTTGAGTAGAGCACGCCAAGCACCGGGTCGTCACGGAGGAAACTAGCACTTTCAGGAACAAAACGAAGGGTTTTGAAATTTGTTTGGAACCGAGTGGTGAAATCTGAAAGGTGGTCCTGCACACAGGCGTGCGGCGTATGAAGCAACGCTTGAATGGACCAAGCCTTCTTTTTCATCTGCCAAAAAGCCCATGACGTCATCCACCGGTCGCCATGCTCCACCGCCAGAGGAAGAACATATTGTTCTATGATGGCCTGCACACAGGCCGCATCCTGGTTCACCCGGGCCACCGCCAACGCCAACTCGAGGTCCTGCACCTTGTTGCTCAACACCATGCAGCAGTCGGAGATCTGCCCCGCCAACAAGAAAAACGCCGCCAGATCCAAGTACCGATGTTTTCCCAAAAGGACAAAAGCATTTTTAGCAGCAGCCGTTTTCCACCGCGGCTCCGAGAAATCGTTGCCCAAAAACTTGAGCATTTTCGCCCGCTCGCCGTGCGTCACCGTGTTCCAGAGCCCCACCAACACCTTTTTCTTGTGGAGTGCAAGGTAAATCACCGACACTCTTCCCGAAGGGTCCCTTGAGTCTGCAAACTCGTTTTGGGCCACGGCCTCGAGCGTTTTCTCGAGCCGGAGATGGTCAACCCAGTACACTATGCCGGTGGTGCATATAGTGGCCCACGTCATGCGGTGGTAGACGTTTTGCAAAAGACCAAAGAGCATTTCCTTCTGGTCACTGTGGAGGGCCCAGGAAACGTCACGCATATTCAAGGCCTTTTTTTTGGGCGAGCTCTGGAAAAGCTCAAACGAAAGAACAAACTTAAGGCCATTGGCATCGAGCGACGCCCGATACTGCTCTGCATGCAGGACCGCCTTGATCACATTCGTCAATGTGATTTGCTGGTGTCGGGTGATCAAGGGGAGAGACACGGACGAGAGTTTGGTGAGGAGGAGCCGGGCCACGGGCTCGCCAAACGACGAAAAGACATCGGAATTGGGACTAACATCAACATCCTGCATACACAAGATGTCCCCCGCCTCGAGGCCCAAATCCCACGAAATCGGCCAATTTCGCCGGAGAAAACTCAACAAACGCACCAACACGTTCTTCACAAGCACGGTTTCATCCATGAGAAGCGCCTGGATCAAAAACTGGGGGTGGTACACGGCCAAAGGCCCATTGAGCATGCGCACCACCTCCGAAAGAGCCAAGTCTCCTGCACAAACCGTTTTATTTCTGGAGCCATTTTCGGCTGTTTCATCTGTTTCGTCTGTTTCTTGGTCTTGGGCTCTTTTGAAGCCTAGGAGTTCCTGCACCGTGGCGTCGATCGGGGACGTCCCGGACCCAATAGTGATGCGCCCGTCCTCAATGAAAAACTGGTTTCCACTGGAAATCACAAGGTAATGGTCATCGAGCCACACCAGGTCGCCGATCTCATGCTCGGTGTAATTGGAAATGTCGATTCTTTTCACCACGGCAAACGTCGGGATGCGGTTCGTATAGTCGTACCGGAGCTGTGTATAAAGGAGCACGACCCGGGAGAAACCGACAGACAAAATGGCCGAGGTGGTGGACCGAGTGTCGCCCATAAACGTCCAGTCGAGGTCACGTGGCGCGCCCAATTCGGCCGCAAACGTCTCCGAGTACTCCAAAACCCCGCTTGTGCAGTCCCAGATCGTCAACTGCATCCCGTCAATGATGGCCAACTTGCCGATGGCCGAGGCTCCGTGGATGAACGTGGGGTTCTGGAGATTGGTGTGGATTTCACACGTTTGGTTCCATTGGATGGACTTTTCCACGTACTCCTCGGAGTTTTCCACGTACTCCACTGCGAGGAGGCGGAGAACGCCGTTTTGGTCAATCACCGAAAGGTCTTTTTCCAAAAACGTCGAGATGTTCGACACTTTGGGCGAAGGCCCGTACTCCCCGGGGAACGGACTGCATGTGATCGGCTCGATCCGGAACTCTTCAGGCCGTTTTTGGGAAAAGAGAAGCGGCTGTTTTTGGGAAAAGAGAAGCGGCCCTTTTTGGCCCTGTCCGTTTTGGTCCAGTCCATTTGCTCCGGTGTTTTCCTGCACACACTCAACCCTCCATGCCTTGGTTATCACTGGGCTATAAACAGCAATAATCACAAAAAGAGAAGGGCTGATTTTCTCCAGGAAAAACGCCTGTGGAGTTGCTTCAAGCCGGTCTTGTTCATGCACCACGCTTAGACGCAGGACCAATCCTGCATCCAGCTCGGCCAGCGATGCCCCGTCACAATCCCAGAAACTAATGTACCCTCCCGATTCGATAGTCACAGCAAGATGACGCCTGGACAGTTTGGGTGGGAAAATGTCGTTAATCAAGACTGCGCTCTGTATGCAGGACGGAACCTTTTCCTCGCCCAAACCCCCAGAATCGCCTAGATTTAGACAGAATCGCTTGCTGATGGCAATAGATTTCTCTGAAACATCACCCTGAACATTCCTCTTTTTCTGGACCGGAACAGGTTCCCAAATGTAGTTCTCGTTCCCGAAGCGCAGCACGCTAAGCATGATATTACCCGAATAGGAAGTCGAGGACGTGAAGAGCTTGGTGACGGATTTGGAGTGGCCCAGAAACTTTTCCTCCAACACAAGAACCGGCGTTTTGGGGTCCGAGAGCTTGAGTTCCACACTCCGTAACGTTTTTTTGATGGCGTCACTGCATATAAAGAACACATTGCCGTTTTGGGTCACTGCATCCGAGCACCGAATAAAGCACTTGTCCATACGAATCCGCTCCACTGGGGATAGAGACGTACGGGAGTCAAGACTGCCCCTGGTGGGCAAGCACGTGATCTCCGTCGGGAACCGGGCCACCTCCTCAAAAGTCACGGCATTCGGAGGGTTATGGTTCAAGTTGCTTATTTGAACAAGACACGACTCGGCGTCACCTTCCACCAACAAGAGATCGGAGCCAGCATCGCCCGTCTCAAGCACCATGCACGCCCGGTAGTCGGCCACCTTTTCGGGCAACTCCAAGCGAGCCCACAACTTGAGGTAATTGTGCCCGTTGAAGTCACAGGTGGCCCACACATGGAGCACGTGATCGCTGGTCACGGTGTACAAGATGGAGTTCTCCTCGGCCCCGGAGAAGGTCGGCATGAACGTCCGGAGGTCCCGGATGTTGGCCATGGCCTGGAGGTTCATGTCGGCGGTTTTGTCCACCGCACGCCGCCGCCATTTGAAGTCCACCACCCATACTTCCGGGCGGTGGTCTGCATACGCCAACTCAAAGAGCGTATTTTCACCGTACGTGATTCTCATCCACACCTTGGCAAAATGGTCGAGCAGCTGTGTGTTGTAGGCGATGATTTTGCTCGCATCGGGGGAAATATCCACCATTCCCACTGCACTGGGCGCCAGTTTCTGCCACCGACACGATACCGTCACCTGAGCATAATCTGCCTCGACATGGAGAAGATAAATGGCAGTTCCAGTACCCACCACAAGCTCAGACTCCGAGGGAGCCCACCGGGCACATAAGACGGTGTTTTCCTGCACATTATGCGCCACGTGATCTGCCACGTGACCAGAATTCATTCCCTCCAAATTCCCCAAATTCCCCGAATTCCCCAGATTCCCCGAATTCCCCAAATTGTATGGCGATACCCGCGCAGCTTCCTGCCATTTAGGGATGGTCATGTACTCGTTGACCGGGCGTAGGAGGACAAGTTCGGAGCCGTATGCAGCACATATTAGGCCGGTTTCACCATTGATGGCCACGGCAGTCACGTCCCGGTCTGCATATATGGTCTGGAGGCTCGGGGAGGGCGGCAGATTGGAGGTGGAAGCGGCGGAAGTCACGGAATGGATGATGACGTTGTTGCCAGATCCGTACACCACGAGCCGGTGGTTTTTCCATTTGGTTTGGTCGACGCACGCCGGCGAATTGACGTCTCCGGGAGAGAAGGTCACGGTCATTCGGAATGCTGCAATTCAAAGTGCACGTCAGGGCTATGGCGGATCAGCAGGAGTAGAATGGAGCAACTAGTGGAGTGGAGGCACGGGTGCAGGAGGAGCAGTTGAGGCGACGTGAGAAAGACGAGCACCACCTCCGTACACCACGACTTAGGGAGTCTTTTGCTGTCCATCAATTTTCTCCGCCAAAATTCGTCGTTAGTCAGGAACCAAAACGGGTCCTTAACTGTTGAACCACCTGTAAAATTTGTATATCTTAGAAACCCGTTTGGAGATCCTGTGGTTCCAAGTTGTGATTGGACGAGACCCCTAGACATCCCCAGGAATAGTCATTGACGCTCTATACACTTAGGGCAGGTCACGAGCTTGAATATGATTATGGCTGTGGATATTGATGTTTTGAGTGGTTTTTTGAGCGGTTTTTGGGTCCCTTTTGGTTTGTTTTTGGGGCTGGAATTAAGGGGTCGTAATGGCTGCAATATTATGTATGAGGGTGCGTATCCTTTGAAGGGCGCGGCCTGCTTTATATACCCCCAGAATCCCCTGCTTGTTTCAGATCTGCAGCCCCGTATCTTTGTGTTTGTGGCTGCATGTGCATGTGCATTTGCCACCGAAAGTGCAGCGAGTAGTATATAAGGACGCGAATCCCAGTGTAGTTTTACAGCTTTTATTCAGTCTACAACAACTCCTTCAATACATTATTTGATATTGTCTTTAGTATTCAGGGGTATTCATACTTGATTGCCTTGATACTGATATTTTCCATGCTATAGAAATGTGGGAGAACAAAGACCCATCAGGATTTGATTATCAATTGAACAAGTTCCTTTTCAGTTGCAGCTTGACTGAGCCAAAGTCCGACTTGATGGAATTACGGCTGATCATTGTGGCCAATTCCAACGTGATAAATCAATTGTTGAGCTAAATCTAAGACCAGAGTCTTCATTGGGACGAAAGTCATTCAGAGAGTATATTAAGAGTGGATACAACCATCTCTGAGTTGAAGAACATTAAAGACGTTCAGCTACACGTTTGAGTCATGGTTGTCAGTCTCAGTATCTAACAGATTGAAAGACTAGCTTTACTTGAAGGTTTGGGCATTGGGGAAGCGACCAGTCGATTACTGAAACGACCAAGCAGTCAATCCAGCTACTTTTATTGCCATTTGAAGCCATGAATCTCTCCACTCATGGGCATATCTACAATGAACGAAGTTTCTACGGAAAAAACCTGTTTGAGTTTGAAAAAAATGCATTAATTTAACTTCCTTTCAAACCAGTCCTCGGGATTGCAAATGGTTTCACCGATACAGTCAAGATATACATTCTTGAACCTCCTGATTAAGTCGTTTTTGGTCCAGGAGTTCAATCTGAGCTGGGGACACTCTACATTGCCACGAGGGTAAAGTTTGTTGCAGAACACTGGCTTGATGCACTCGTCAGGGATTCCAGTGAGTGCTTTTTCAATCAGGTAGTGGTAGCAAGGAATTCCATATTTATCCTTCCCGTCCTTATAAGGGCTTACCTTGGCTTCTTGGACTGGTTTTGCTTCTTGCACTGGTTTTGCTTCTTGGACTGGTTTCGCTGGAAGGTTGTTTCTGTTTTGGGCGTCTCTGAAACGGTAGTTGATGTTATATGGATTGTCCTCATCTTCAGTTGGGAAAACAAAGCCCCCTTTTACTGGAACGGTGACTTTCCTGGAGAGCTGGGGCTTGGAACCGTCGCAGAACCGCTTGGCCAAGACGACGGAGGCAATGAGGAACAAGACGGCGAGTTTCATGACTAAAGAGCGCTGAAGACTAAAAAATGAGAGAATGAGAGAATGTGGTGAAGAGTGGTGAGAGAAATGGGAAAACGGGATAAGCTCCTGTCTTTTATATGCCTCGAAGGGAAGGCTGGTGGATGCAACAATTGCACAATGCAGTGCTTGGAAACAATGGTGTGTCCAGGCGTGTGGAGTCTTTCGGGCATACAATGAATAAGCCATATCTACTACTGGTGGAATTCATTGACTGAAGTGAGACAAGAAATGGTCAAAGGGTCCAAGGGTCCAAGGGTCCAGGGGATGGTTCAAGAAATGGACCAAGGGTCCAAGGGGTTAAAGAAATGGACCAAAATCTGACTGATGATTCTGGAGATGGTACCAAAATCTGACTGATGATTCTGGAGATGGTACCAAAATCTGACTGATGATTCTGGAAGCCGGGATTGATGGTCGAACCGTTTTTTAGGGGTGAACTCGGGTTCGGGTGCTTTTAAAAAATATCAGGGTTCAGAATAATGGAGTCTATGTTTCATGCATGGTTTATCCATTGTTCCGTGTTTCTTTTGGGCCCCGTCTTTGGTGACAAATTGTGTTCCGTGTCCGCGACTCGAAAACCCGAGAAATGCATTCACGTCTGTTGTTTTCCATTTCGTTCACCATGACACCAACTCGGCCGAATGGTTCTCGGCCGAATGATTTTGGGACGCATGATTTCTCAGACGCATGGTTCCTCGGACGGTCTGGTGTTTCGAGTCCGCAGCCATTGCGTGCCAAAGTCTCGCGTTGGTGAAGCCCATTGTTCGAGCCCGCCACTTGGAGGCAGGAACCCGAGCCCATTTACCAGCGAGCACCTCTTGAAGCCTCGGAGTTCCAACTTGGCCTCTAACTTGGCCTTAACTTTGGCCTTTAACTTTGACACTCCCTTGATACCCTTGATACTCCATTGAAACACCCTTGACACCCTTGAAACACCCTTGGCACTCTTGACACTCCATTGACACCCTTGATACTCCGTTGATACTCTATTGATACTCTATTGATACTCCATTGAAATTCCATGGCTAAGGGATTTGAACTTGGAGAATTTGACCGACCAATTGCGATTACCTTTTCGACATGGTCATTTCGGGTACAACGTGATTCGAACACGTGGACGAATAAGTCTTTATGGCTGGCTTGTGATAAGGACAAGTGATAAGAATTCCGGTGATAAAAGCCGGTGATCAGAGCCGGTGATGGGAATTCCGGTAGGATTGGAGGCAGTGGAATGCCTTTCTGCAGTCTCGATTTGGTTGGCTGGTCATCACATCTTGGTTTGGAACATCTTGGTTTGGAACACCTTGGTTTGGAACATCTTGGTTTGGAATTGGCTCCTCATCAACATCAATGGTCTCTGCTTTGGAACTCAGCCATACTTCCTATTTGATATTCCGTGAAGTGTCATCCTACGAAAACTATGATTGAGTCTCCAGTGGCTCTGGATCTACTAACAAGACTAGTATTCAAGTTTCCTAGAATACTCGTCCAGCCAGGAGACTCTCATGAAAACTCAGGAATCAAGACCTTATGGAATTCAGAGCAGGAGATCATGAAAACTCGGGGATCATGAAATTCTTATGATGGCTCATGAAAAAATCAGGAGATTTTCATGAAAACTCAAGGATTAGGACCTTACGGAAATTCATGATCATGAAATTCTTATGATGGGTTACGAGGAAATTAGGGAAGTATAAGAACCAGGTGATTTTGCCAGACTAGAAGTTCCATGGATTCCTGAATTCCTCATGAAACTTGATCGAATCCCAACACACAACAGATCAAAAGTCTGGTTCAAAATCCCAAAATGCCAAAATGCCAAAATGCCAAAAAGCCAAAATCCCAAGTCCTGCTTAAGTTCTTACCATTTCCGGTTAAGTTCCGTTTCTGGTTAAGTTCTCATTTCGGGTTAAGTTCCATTTCGGGTCAATTTCCATTTCGGGTTAAAATCCATTTCTGGTCAAATTTCCATTTCGGTCAAGTTCCAAGATTCTGTTAGGGAAAAAAAACCGGGCTCTGGACCTGACTTTTGGGGTGAAATGGATCTAGTCACGAGACTTGGCTTGGGCTCAGGCTCCCATGATTTTTGGGGCACGGGAATTTGTCAGAGGAAACCAGCAGGACTCCGGCCAATGAGAACCATTGGGTGCTGCACACCTGCACAGAACCCCCAGGGGTTAACCTATAATTATGAAACTATAATAATTTGAACTAGAATATTTTGAATATACTATTTTGAACTATACAGTTTTGAAATATACTGGATTGTAAATTAGTGGAGTGTAATTGCTTAACTTGGGGGATGCCTTGTGACGCACGCACGCAGACTATGTGCAGGTCGTTACTATGTGCAGGTCAGTTGGGGTATGTATCTCCACAACCAGCCATAAGATCCACCCCAAAATTAGACTACAAATGCTAAAGCTGACAAATATCAATTACACAAAGTTGCAGTTGAATCAGTCGGGTGTGTGGCCAGAACTTTAACATTCGTCCCAGGTGTACCTCTGCACGTACTGCAGATAGTTACTCACACTGCACATAATTGCAATATCCTGCACACAGCCACCATGGCGCATATACTTCCACACATCCTTCTCCACACACTATACCCCCAAAACTCCATCTTTACTCTTCCAAACATTACTAGGGGCTAACATGGACCACAAGTACATAGTAAAGGCGTGGGCGTGGCTCTAGGTGCAGTATACGTATATTTATGAGTATGAGGTCGGGAAGCAGCTCCACCGTGGCTAGACCGTGGCTTATTAGTGAGTGTCCCGTCGAAAAAGGGAAATGGGCCAAACCGAACATCCAGCGTTCGGTTTTTGGAGACAGGACTTGAAGGAAGATTTGACTTGATTTGAGTGATTTGAGTGATTTTCCTGCACATAACGCGCTTGCGGGCGTATATGCAGGTGAGCACCATTTCATTCGGTCAGTCACTTCTGCAACACCAGACTCTTCGACTTGGTCTGTCAAACTGTCAAATTGTCCATGGTCTGTCCATAGTCCGTCGAAGCCGGTTCGAAATGTGTCAAAAGTCGGTCAAAACGGTCAAAACAGTCCAGAAACGGTCAAAAACGGTCCATAGTTCGTCAAATTTTGTCGGAAAACTGTCAAAAACATTCAAGAACAGTCCAAAATCGTTAAAAACGGTCTGAAATCAGTCAAAGTCCGTCAAAACTGTCCATAACTGTCCAAAATTGTCCAAAATTGTCCAAAATGGGTCCATAAACCGTTCAAGTCCGTCAAAACTGTCTGAAAACATTCAAAAACAGTTCATATTCGGTCATAGAATGTCAAAGACTATCAAAACTGTCCCAAATCTGTCCCAAATCTGTCCCAAATCTGTCTCAAATCTGTCAAATTCTGTCCATAATCTGTCCCAATCTGTCAAATTCTGTCCCAAACTGTCAAACTCTGTCCAAAATCTGTCCAACTCTGTCCAACTCTGTCAACTCTCAAACTGTGAATTTCTCCCGAGATTCTTTGCTAATTCCCAGGCCTAAACCTTCTCGACATGTTTCGAAGTCACGGATTTAAGCTCGCAATCGTCCATAATATCCAACATCCCGTCCTCCTCGACCTCGGTGGTTTCCGTGATCCGGAACAAAACCACCGGAGCAGCGATGAAGAGCGTGCCAATCACAAGCCCCCATGAACTGGCAAACATGGCCATGTAACTATGTTCCAAAGCGTCCAAACGCCACACAATGGCTGCAAAAGCCGACTGCAACGCCTTATAAAACGAGGCGTAGAGCGCCACTTTCTTGGGGTTATTGGAAAAGGTTCCCAAGATCCAGAAAATGAACGACTGGAAAATCGCGTCGAAGCCCCCGTAGAACATGTACAAGAACATGGGCCCGATATAGGAGCCGTCCTTGAAGTCGATGGTTTTCAAGCCCGCCACGTTTTCCCGCGTGACGCCCATCTGGAACTTCAACCCGCCGCCCCAGATCGCCATTCCCGTGACAAACAACACTCCCCAGCCGATGCGAGCTCTTACAGGCCTAGAAAAACGTTTCCAGTCCAAAAGCAGCCCCAACAAAATGGCCCCGAGCATCTGCGAGGCCCAGTAAAGAAGCGAGTTCAAAGAACGGGTCCGCACGGTGAACCGGGCGCCGTTGAAATCGTTAAATTGGTACGTGTAGAACCAGTTGGACGCACAGAACATCGGGAAGAGGAAGTAGATCTTGCGCTCGGTCTTTAGCACCCGGAGCATGCCCCGGAGCTCGTCCTGCAACTTGGGGTACTTCTTGGCAATCACCTTCAGCCCGTCGGACTTGTAGACCTTATCCATGGGCAATAGGCAGGCGGCCAAGGCGACTCCGCATGCCATGAGCACGAGAAACGCCACAAACGTGCCCACGTTGACCTTGGAAACGCCCACCTCCATGTTCTGCGCCAACGGGATGATGGACCCGATCACCGCGCCAAAGTTGAAGATCACCCAGAACACCATGAGCGCCGTGGCTTTGCGGTCCTCGGACGTATACGACATGATGATGGAGCCCTGGGCTGCCCACGTAAAAGAAGCACACACTCCCAAGTAAGCACCGGCAAAAATGCAGAAACCGGCGTTTTCCTTATAGTGGAACACCAAGAGCGAAAGCGTATACATGACATAGCCGGTTCCGCCGAACATCAAGCACGCCCGTACACCCACAACGTTACATATAACACCGCCAATGGCGCCAATGGTGGCAAACGTCGAGTACAACGCCACGTTGGCATTATCGGCGACCTTCGGGTCACTGATGCCCGAGTTGCCTATTCCGGTAATGGCATTGAAACACCCGGGCGTCAAGAATATCACAAACGACATCACCACGATCTGCACCATGGAGTGGCAGTACGGGGGGAGCCACGAGACAAAGCGCTTGTTGTACCAGAGCCCCGAGGCCTCGATATCGGCCCAGCTGTGCCGCACCAACTCCAAGTGCTCATCGTGCACCACGTTTTCGGCGCTGCTGCTGCCGGAGTCGACCACCATATGATCGGGCTGATTCTTAGGCATGGTTATAGTGGGTGGGGTTTTTTTTTGTAGAGAGCAAGAGAGCGTGGGAGGGAAAAGAGGTGGCTGCCGGGCGGGGGACCAGCGCTTTATATGTGGAGGGCCGATGGCACAGAAAAGCCGCGCGCTGCTGATAGCCTGTAGGCGCTGATTCTGGGGTAAGCGAAAATACAAGGTTGCATTTCCTGCACGCGCCAGATAAGAGGGGGGTTCCCAACGACGGTGGTATTTGCGAGCTGCTGGTTTCACTGATAGAGGGGGGAGAATGGTTTTTTTTTTTCCGCTCCTGCTTGATTCTGGACTCTTGGCTATCTTGCCCGCTGCTGCTGCTTCCCATGCTTATGGGGCAACTTTCGACGCTGCTGTGCGTCTGCCTCGTGAGTGATTATTTCCTGATCCGGGCACACGCCCTCCTTAAAACACCACCATCCCGGCTGGAGTTGTTCCTAAAAATTGATTCCAGTACCTTCTCCTCGACCAAATCACTCTCCAGAACCGCCCTAATACTTTTTTTATTTTTTTAAATGCTTTATTTACATGGAATTGGGACGGTACTGTACATAAGCGTAGAGTCACGTGATTTAGAGATAAGGTTTTTTTTTTGGTCCTCTCCATCCTGCAGACAGCGCGGTACCATTTCCGAAAAATTTCCGGAAAAAAATGGTACCTCACATTACCCGCCAATCCAAAAGGCCTTGCACCTTATTTTCGCCGGTAAAACCAAATTTCACACCTACTACATTTAAACTATTTGTTTGTATAATTCCTCGGGATTTAGAGCTGGTGCCGCATGTGAGCCAGTCACGTGACGCCGTGAAAAACCCATATGCACCACTTTTTCTTCGGGTTTTGGCCCCGCTAACTTTTGCCCTGCCGCTTCGTCTAAACCCTTGTGTTTCGACTACAATGACATTCTCGAGAACCTCGAACAAAGGCTTGGGGATGGAAAACGACGTCGGTTCGGGGGGTTTGGAGCCGGGGCTTATCTGCAGTCCGAGCCCTCCGAGTTTCTCGGTCCTCGGATGAGCGACCGCAAGTCCGAAAAGCCCCCTAAGGAACGTTGAGAGATGCGGAAGTTTAGTGGTTGCAATGTGGGGAAAATGTAACGTGCGCGGCGTTTCTTTCGCTGCAGAAGCCGGTTGCATTGAAAGAGACTAATGCACGCGCGCGCGCGCTGTGTGCAGGCATACGCGATCCAAACCCAATCAGTCAAAAATCATGCCCACAAAAAACAAAGATGGGTGCAACATGCTGTTCCAAACCGGTATTTCGGAGTGAAATAGAGTGATGAGATGGTGCTACTGCATCTAAGGAGCTCATAACTTGTATGGTGTTTTACGAGAGCAAACCCCATTCGCCAGGATCGGTTTCCTCTTCTCATTCTCCTCAACCACCCACCACAAATTCCACCGACGCCCAATTGACCGTTAAATCGGTTTAAAGTTTAGTTTATGTTTTCGGTGGATGCAGGAATAATGGAATAACAGAATTTCCTTTTTTGCTCCCTTTTTTTCCGTTTTTTTCCGTTTTTTTGGGTTCCGAAGGTGCTGAATGGCTCCTTCCAAAAGGTTTTCCCATTATTGAAAACCCCAAAGGCCACAGTCGCCAGGAAATAACTCTAAATTTAGTAAACTTTATTTCCAGGCATTTTTGGAAAGTTAAACTTGTCCAGGGGAGTAAAAATTCCGGAATTCCAGGCGCCAAATTCCACCAAAAATCCTTCGTTTTAAGTTTGGACAGAAAATGGACAGAAATTGGACAGAAATTGGACAGAAAATGGATAATTTAGAAAAAAAACCCAGATCTTGACCTTGGGGTTTTGACACTTTGGGGTTTTGAAAATAGTGACTGGAAATCGTATTAGAACATGTCCTGCATATAACTGTAAACAATACTCTACGCTAAATGTGTACTTAAATATTCCTCCTGCTGCACACTTTCACAAAGGTCCTGCAGGTTATTGCACTAAACCTTATTTTCCAAAAACACCACCGGAATATCACCACAATTGCACCAAAAATGCGTTAGAAATCCGCAAATTCCGTCAAAATTCCGTCAAAACCTCGCCAAAAACAGCCCAAAACAGCCATTTTTTAGCCATTTTCCACCATTTTTCCACCATTTTCCAGCCATTTTCCGTGGCACTAAAACCATCCGTAAATTACTTTATTTATACTAGCGTAAATTCCATACTACAGTATATTTCATACCACTTACCTTTTAGTCGTACACTTCGAGTCCATCCTCTTCCCCAATACAAGCCACCCACCCACCCGTATACCCAATAAGATACGCCACTTCGTCCATAAACAAGGGAAAGACAAAAAACATTAGACAAAAGACATTAGACAAAAGACATTAGACAAAAAAGACAAGACAAAAGACAAAATAAGACAAAAGACAAAATAAGACAAAAGACAATAACTAAAGACAGGAGAAGAGACAAGAGGCAAGAGACAAGACAAAGACAAAAGACTGGGGGCAAGGCAAACGACAAAAGACAAAAGACAAACTACAAGACAAGACAGGAGAAAAGACAAAAGACGAGAATAAACAAGACAAAAGAGACGAGAAAAGACAAGACAAGACAAAGAAACGACAAAAGACAAACTAAAAGACAAGACAAGACAAAAAAAAGACAAACTAAAAGACAAGGCAAGACAAAAAAAAGACAAAAAAAAGAGAGACTGGGGTAAAAATGACACGGTTGGAAACACGGCAATGAGAGCGGAACCACCCCAAATTTTCGGAACGGTTTCGTGGAGCTTACTCTCCAAACACCACCAATTGATTCTCAAAAACTGTGCTTTCCAAAAAAAAAAATAGGGCTCGATAAACCAAAAGCCGTACCAAAAAACCTGTTTTTTGGCCTATTTTTCGTGATTTTTCCCAATTTTTCCCGATTTCTCTCCAATTTATCCCAATTTCTTCCCGATTCTCTCCTATTTTATGTCCTCTTTTCATTCCCAATTGGTTTTCTAATTTGGTGCCTGATTGGTGGAAAATGGGGGTGTGAATCTTGGGGAAAAGACAATTTTTTTGGGTTTCTGAACTGAATGAAAATGACGTTTCCTGGGGAGCTAAAATTGCCAATTCCAGCGAAATTTTGGGCAAAAAGAGGGGAAAATCCATGGGCAAAGCCTCCAAGACTGGTGATTATTGAGTATATTTTAAGGCTGGTGATTATTCAAGTTTTTGTATGGAAACTAATTGTGCCGTTTTTTTTTGATTTTTTTGATTTTTTTTGATACCTTTTTCAATTCTGCTGGTCTACTTAAGACTACTCTTTTTTTTGAGCTTTTTCCTCGAACTAGTGGGTGGGATTTGCTTGAAAACGGTATAATACACCTGAAGCGCATTACCTGCAGGACGTGTCTCTATCTGCAGGACGGCTGGGGGTAGGTATCTAGCGATCCAGCAATGATAACTACACCAAAATTTGTGGGTGTAATTGCATCTATACCAATGTAGGATCGGCCAGACTTCAGCGAATTCCAACGGGTGGATCGCCAAAAAACAGGACCTTTCTCTCGTTTATTGCTACACGTCCTGTATATAGTCCTTGGGCACATCTACCTCCACACTTCCATCTCTACACACTAAATCTAGACATCCACCTCTATCTACCTATCTATCTCTATCTACCTATCTATCTATTTGTATTTAAGAGTATTTTTTTTTTTTTTGAATTTGATCCAGGACAGAAGACCCTATTTGGGATGGTGGAGAGTATACTCCGACTATACTCGGGGGTGACTCCGAAATAAGGAGTAAAGTTGTGTATGAAGATGATCTCTGTAAGTGTCCAAACAATAGCTCTACATCTGGTGGTTTTGTCCATTTGTCTAATGTCTAATGTCTACTTGTCTAATGTCCTTGTCCATTTGTCTAATTAAACTGTCCACTTGTCTAATCAAATTGTCCAATTTCCGATGTCTACTTGTCTACTTGTCTAATCAAATTGTCTACTTGTCTAATCAAATTGTCTACTTGTCTTATTAAATTGTCCACTTGTCTAATAAAATTGTCTAATGTCCTTGTCCACTTGTCTAGTGTCTAATAAACCCGTGCGCCCCACCTTGTGCAGTCCATTTCCGGGCTCTTTCTTCCTGCTCCTTCCTTGAACCTTCCTGCGATAAATCCACTGAGCAATCACACTATTGAAACCTGTTGATTAGGCCATCACAGCTCTTTTACACATGTCCCTCTTGAACAGGTGTAGAATGGAGTGCACATAATCGATGCTAAACCCGTACATCCTACTTTGTACTGCATATAATTACAAAAGGAAGAAGAAACTCGTCAAACTCCCCTGCACTAAATCATCATATTAGCAGACCTGACTAATATTCTATATTAAACAGTGCTGGAGTATCTTATGTTGAGCTTGACGGACTTTTAGACAGAAGTCCAGTAGAATACTGCACAAGGTTCTTTAAATAGAATGTAGTACTGCATGTAAGGTTTTCTTTTTGCTTCATTTAACGACCGGACGCTTTAATTTGTCTTATCTCGGTTTTTGCAGTAATTTCCTAGTATTTTTAAAAAACTCCCGGTGGCCTAGTTGGTTAAGGCGCAAGACTGTAATGGATAATTTGGAATCTTGAGATCGGACGTTCGACTCGTCCCTGGGAGACTTTTTTTTGGTGGTTTGTTCTGCTTAAATGCCGTTTTTTGGGTATTTGTAGCTGATTTTGTGAATGTTCTGCAACAGACTGCAGATAGATATGTGGTAGTGCATATAGGAAGTTTGCGGACTGCAGAAAACCGAATGGTGCTGCAGGTGACGATTACTGTACTGCATATATACCAATGGTACTGCATATAGTGTGTCTTACTGCGAATACGCATGGGCTATGGACCTTAGTGCTTCTCTACTCTAATATACGAGTGTTCTTCTCTAATCTTTTATTTTTCTTTTACATAAAGTTTTCTGCAGAAAATTCCTTTCCAAATGTTCTTCATAAATTCTGGGTAACTATAAAACAATCAGTAAAATAATACTAGACATCTGTTTATACTCGATGGTGTCCAGACAATTAGACAGTTAGACAGCTAGACAAGTAGACAATTAGACAATTAGACAATTAGACAATTAGACAGCTAGACAATTAGACAATCAGACAGTTAGGCAATTAGACAATTAGACAGTACTAGTCTAGACTAGAATGTACCATAGTAGATAGGCAGTGGAGTGCGTCTCTATTTAAGCGTATTCTAAGCTAATGTGCCATGCAGTCTCCTAGTCTCCTAGTCTCAGTTGGTCTCAGTAATTAGCCTGGTATAATGTATGTTAGTATGGTATAATGTATGTTAGTATGGTATAATGTATGATAGTATGGTATACTGTATGTTAGTATGGTATAGTAGAGGTAGACGTGGAAGCATGTCTTTTTCGGATGGGTTGCAGCCACAAGGTTATCTTCATGCTGTGGCAGGTCTCAGAATCATAGTTCAAATGGGAACCAAGATGGAATCAAGATGGAATCAAGATGGATCAACTCATGAAAAAATAAACAGTCTATAGTAAATCAGTCTATAGTAAATAGATCATTGTATACCATAGTCAGCACTGTACTCTTGAATGCTAGGTTTGCAAGAATCCTCGACAAAATCTCTTGGTGTGATCCTTGGAAAAAAGTTATTCCTGTGGAAGAGAACAAAGACCTCAAGTTATATAGAAAGAGACCTTTGGTCGTTCATATCCAGGAATGACTTGGCACATTCTGCAATTGAAACCAAGGTCCCTGAACCCCTCTTTTTGCCCCGAACCCCTGTTTTCGCCCCAAACTTGGGGTGTACTGGTAAATCGTCATACTGCATCTCACATCGTGATACACTGAAACACTTAGTAAACATAATATGGTAGGACCTGGAGTGTTGGACAAGTAGTGTAGAAGTGTAGTAGTGTAGTTGCAGTATCACCAGTATCAGGGAGATATTCTTCCAAAACAAAGTGAATGTTATTTTCAGGGTATCAGGGGATATTTTTCCAGAACAAAGTGTATGTTATTTTCAGGGCACCATGAGGCTCTTCCACACTGTAGTTTATATGAAGACGGAGCCAGCTCCCATTTCAGCCCATCTTGACCAGTTCAATAAAAAAAAAGAGTCCTCTTCTTTACGTGGTGCGAACCGCCTATTTATACGTCGAGGCGGAAACTCGCGCGCCTGGCTGCGAAACCTGAAACATGCGCGACGCCATGCACAAACACAAAAGTACACAAAAGGGATGTCGCCACTTCCCCACATCCCCTCAATCCCAAGTATATAAAACGCCGCGTTCCTCCCTTAAATTTGCTTTTTTTTTGTACTCTTCTTTTCCTTACTCCCCAGTTCCATGGGCCCCTCTTTTTCCTTTCATACCAATTGATCATAACACTTGGGTTGCTCGAGGGTTCACCTTATGATCTTCATTATGGACATCTTCATTATGGAAATCTTCATTTGGAAATCTTCATTACGAAAATCTGCATTGCTGAACAAATCATGAATGCGTGAAAGGAGTGTGGATTGGCCACCTTCCCTAAGAACAATGTTCACATGCAACTTGCGAAAGATTGGTTCAAGTGGGTCTTCCTCAAGTATCATTGCAAGAGAGAGAAGTGTCTGATTTGGAGATATACTAATATCGTCAGAAATGGTGGTGTTTTATACACTCGGCCTTTCACCTCCAGTGCTGCTTGAAAAACTACTAATCGGGAAGACTACTAATCGGGGAGACTACTAATCTGGAAGACTGCTAATCTGGAAGACTACTAATCTGGAAGACTGCTGATCTAGAAGACTGCTAATCCCTGATGAACTGGAGAATCCATTGCTTTGATTAATTGAAGTATCTATATTGAGATGGTACCTGAGTCAAGGATAATACTTGTCTAAGCACTCATGGCGAAAACTGTCGACATTATTTTGGATGGGTTTGGAATCCCCACATGCGGTGCATCGAATGCTAATGAAACCCAAAAGATTTCCACCTTCTAGTGTCCTTGCTGCAACTGATCAAATGAGATTGTCAATATCAAGAAGCTAGTGATGGAATGGTATCGAAAATGTCTGGTGTCTGGTGTCTGATGAAGAAGTTAATGATGGTATGACTATCAATGATATCATATTCAATGATGGGAAAGACTGGGGCATTGTGCCGATACTTCAGAACCCATTGTTTGTTTGAAATACCGACTCAATGTCAATGTCAATGGTATCGATTTGTTGAAGTGGTTACATCTCGGAGGCGGCGGCCACAATGTTCAGCATCAAATCGTCGACCACGGCATCGGTCAAAATGGGCGAGTTGAACACGACCCGGAAAAACTCCCCGTGGGTGCTATCGTCTGGGTTGGGCGAAAAGTCCACCAAATAACGGCCCCGGCTATGCAATTCACGTGAAACAAAGCGTGTTACCGGAGTATAGTCGGTGCCCTTGAATGTTTCTGGCACATAATAGAAACATACCTGCAAACATTGGGGCAGGGTGGTGACGAGCTTGAAGCCCGGGGTTTGGCGGGCCTTGTCCACAAAATCCTGCACTATGGCATACGCATGGTCCACGCGTTCCCTCAAGCCCTGGAACCCATAATAGAGCCAGGCCAAATAGAACTTGAACGAGTCTGCTCTACGGCCACATCCCAAGGTTCCATCGGCCAAATCAAAGTTTTCCTCATCGGACTCCCGTCCATGGAAAAGGTATGGGGCTTGAAGAGAATTGGCCGTTTGGAAAACTGCCACGTTGGGCACCAAAAGAAACGAGCACGTGGTGGGAACACCCAACATCTTATGAGGGTTGGTGGTGATGGAGTCCACAAGCTCGCAACCGGCCAATCGGAAGGACTGCTTTTCGGAGAAAATCACGTTGCCTCCCCATGAGCCGTCCACGTGCAACCACACACCATGTTTCTTGGCGATGGCACTGGCTGCAGAAAGATCGTCGTACAGGCCGAAAACGGTGGTTCCCGCCGTGGCGTTGATGAAAAGAGGCGTGAAGCCGTCCTTTTGCGTTTGCTCAATGGTCTGTTCAAGCGCCTGCATGTCCATGCTACCGTCGGCATTGACGCCCACCTTGAAGATATTGTCGCTGCCCAACCCCAACAAAATGGCGGACTTTTCCACCGAATAGTGGCAGTGTTTGGACGTGTACACGGCGAACTTGTGTCCACTGTTGCCCTCGGTTTTGGTTTGCGGGTACTTGATGGCACGGGCCATGTGCATGGCGGTGATGTTGGACCACGAGCCTCCGGAAAACGTCAAGCCGCCACAGTTTTTGGCGTCGGCGCCAAAGTACATCTCCGCATACTTATGCCCGATTTGGTTCTCCACCACCGAAAGCACCGGCAGAACGGTGTACACGTGCGAGTTGGTGTTGAGCACCGATAGTATGATGTCGCTGATGACACCGATGGGGTTGTTGGACGCATAGAGCTTGTCCAAGAACCCGGGGTTCCAGGTGTTGACGGAATACTTGAGCACGTCGTCGATATGTTTGAGGAGCTGGTTTTGGTCGTGTTTCAAGCCGGTTTCGAAAATATCGTCTTGGGCCGAAAAGACTGTTTTCAATTGCTGTGGCGCATGGTACGTGCCCAACGAGGTGGCCAGGTACTGATTTGAGTTTGGGTCGGCGGAGGCCACGTACTGCACAATGCGGGGGTGGAGGAGCTTGAGCAACGAATCGAGTTCCTGCACGCGGTTGGTCTCTAACGTTGATTGGATGGCCATGGTGTGGAAGATGGGAAGAGGGGAAAATGGGGGGTGGAGAACGAAGGTGCAGAGCAGAGCAGAAGTACGTGGAGGTTAAACGATGGCTCTGACTCACGCGAAGAGCGGCACGTGATGATGGAAAGTCATATGTGCACTCCCAAAACCCCCATTCACTCCCAAAAACCTTTTTCACTCTCGTTCTCCCAAATCCTCATTCCAAATCCTCATTCCAAATCCTCATTCTCCCTCGCATTTCCAAACATTTTTGATTGTTGCTCTTTTTTGGTTTCCCATTGAGTGCTTCCTCGGTTCTACAATTGACCAAAGGTGTGGCTGCAGACGCGCGCACATGCACACCGTGCAGCACACCCCGCGTGACAATGTGTCAAGCTTATGTGCAGTGCAATCATCCATCCATCCATCCATCCATCCATCCTTCCTTCCAACCAATCAACCAATCAACCAATCAAATCAACCAATCAAATCATACTATGAAAAATTACTGGGTCTTAAGGTTTCTATGGAAATCCAGTTTTTAAAAAAGTCGAAGTCCAGTTTTAAGAATGTCCAGACTGGTGATTTTATGGACTGCCTTTTTATTCAGGCTGGTGATTTTATGGACGGTCTTTTGATCCAGACTGGTTTGGCTAGTGCCTTCGATTCCTAAACAGTGAGTTTCAGGATACAGTGAGTTTTCATGATACAGTTCAGAGGATCAGTTGGCACTCTAGTCTGGACAAAGCCTGAATTGAAACCTGTCTATATACAGGACCCAGGCCGATGGCCGAAGGTCCCAAGTTCCATTTTCTTAGGGTGTACTGGACTCACTCGTTCTACTGTCTAGAGATCAGGAACGGTTTCTGGGAGTATTTCTGGAAAGTTTCTGGAAAGGTTTCTGGATGAAAGGAAGATTCGACTACCCGTACTTGTGTGCAGGAGTAGGTTATGTGCAGGACACTATGGACTAGCCAGTTCAACACTACAATGATCAGGATACATTTCAGACCCAATGGCGGCTCATTTAACTCGCTAAACAGTTTAGCTTCTTGATCGTGCGAGGCTCATAAACGAACTGACCAGCAAAATCAAGATCAGTGATGGTGTCTATTCTGAAAATGGCTACTATATGCAGTGTCAGCAGCAGTATGAGTGAATTACTAACAAAAATTAGTGGTGAAATTAAAGGTATTCCCTCTACTGATTAAGAGAATACAGAGTATGGAGTTCTTTTATTGATAACTCTGTCCAGTTTGTCCAGACTACTTTGTCTAGTCTGTCCAGTTTGTCTAGTCTGTCCAGTCTGTGTAGTTTGTCTAGTCTGTCAATTCTGTCCAGTCCAGTCTGTCAGTCCACTCTGTCTAGTTTGTCTAATCCGCTAGACTAGACTGCCCAGCTATGAAATGCGAGGTGGTTTGAACTGGTACCAACAAACGCACTCCGAAAAGGATGTCGAAAACAACCAGAATTCGCCATTTGACGTGAATACGGTGGAAAAGGTGGCCCCAGAAGGTATGGAACACCCGTACACCACGCGTTATATGCACGCCCGGGAACCCGTGCGCCACGTCTAAAGCAAAAGGCTCACTCTGCACCAACCACGCATAGTACACACCAGTCGACAAATCGTGAATTTCAGGTTCACCACTGAAACACTGAACCAAACCTGAACCAAACCTGAAACAGACCTGAAACAGACCTGAAACAATTTCCCAATTGGGCCGAGTTTTTCGGAATTTTTTAGTGGATTCTTGATTGGGTGCAAAACTCAGAAACTCAGAAACTCAGGGGGCTCTGCACGGTGTTGGTCAATGTGGTTCTTGACCCAGAGTCTGCAGAGACTGGAAAATAAACCGATGGAATTTGAAGATTTAGCCTCAAAATCTCAATGGCTAAAAAAAGCAAGACCTGGAAGAAACTCACATTGGGAAATTGGGAAATTGGAATCCAGGGTCCAAATTTCCATACTTTTCCGTTTTGGTCCTTTTGTCCTTTTGTCCTTTTGTCTTTTGTCTTTTGTCTTTTATCTTTTTTGTCCTTCGTGGATTCTGTTGGTTTTAGTTGTCTGGGTGCAGGATTTCCTGCATGTAAGGCAGAAAACTCCATCCACCGCCAAAGACAACCAGAGACATCTTAAAAGATTCCTTCACCCCAAAGAATCTCTTCTCCGTCTGATCCCTTTCCTCTCTTAATCTCTTTCTCTTGATCTCTCTCTTCTTTTCTTCTCTTTCTGGACTCACGTGATCACTCGTCTGGGTCTTTCCTTTGCTGAGCCAAATTCTTATTCAACAAGTCCAACTTTTTCATTTCCTCCCGAGGGTCAAAATCCCCACTGGACAACTTCTCGTACGTGTCGTCGTATTTTCCCGTGGACAACGGCGCGTTTCCTCTCATGCGTTTCCGCATATCGAAAAAGCCGTTTTTGCATTTGGTGAACGCAATGAAATTGGCCAGGCACAACTCGGGAAGCGTCTTTCGGAGCTCCGGGTTCTCCATGCACTCCTTGGGCGTGTTGCGCTCGAGAAGCACACACGGCGATCTCTGGAGACAAATCGCCAACGCTTTCTTCTGGTCCTTGCAGCTGTCGTTAGTATTCCATATTCATCAGAATAAGCCAGTTTTAGAGTACTACTTAGTATTCAGTAGTCAGTAGTCAGTATCAGTATCAGTATCAGTAGTCAGTATCAGTATCAGTAGTAGTAGTCAGTAGTCAGTATCAGTATCAGTAGTAGTAGTAGTAGTAGTAGTAGTAGTAGTAGTAGTAGCAGTGGTAAACACTGACACTATACGCTTCTTATTGGTCAGAGAAGCACCACCAATGCCACACCAAACCCACACCAAGACTTACCGAGACCAAAACTATAGTGGGACCAAAACTGAGACCAGAACTGAGACCAGAACTAATTTGACTGACTTTACTGGCACTCCATGGAATGGGAATACTGGTAGAAGCTGTGACCAATCGTACTGGCTATTGATGGTAATAGGAGCAGTAACGTCGGACTTCCACTATCAGTAAACACTATTGCTAGCCATAGTAAGTAGTCAGTAGAAGTAGAACACCAGTAGTACTAGCACTCAGTGGAATAGTAACACCAGTAGTACTAACAGTCATAGCAGTAGTAATAGTCATTCAACCAGAACTGACACTAGTAATAGTATAGTATCAGTAGTAGCACCAGTAATCAGTACTAATACTAGTATTAGCCCCAGTATTGATAGTACTAACCCCAGTAGTAATAGTACCAGAACCATACTAGCACCGGTACAAGCACCAGTATAGCATTGGTAGTACTTAGACCAGTGGTAAGTAATGGTAACTCCAGTAGTAGTACTAACTTGTACCAACACTATAACCAACACCAGCAGTAGTACCAACACCAGTAGTAGTAGCTTTAACACCAGTAGTAGTCGAGTACTAACAATAGTACTAACCCCAGTAGTAGTGGCACCAACACCAGTAGTGGTAGTAGTACTGGAGTAATAGTAGCACCAACACTAGTACTAACACTAGCAGTAAGACTACCAACCCCAGTAACAGTACTAACACGAGTAACACTAGACCAACACTAGTACCAACACCATAGTACTACTAAGACGAGCAGTAATGGTAATAGTATTACCAATCCAACTGGTGGCCCTGAGGGCACTGGTAGTAGTAGTAGTCGAGCTGTAGTAGAACTGTAGTAGTAGTAGTAGTCAAACTGTAGTAGTAGTCGAACTGTAGTAGTAGTAGTACTGTAGTACCTGAGTATAGTGGTAGTACTAACACTGCCAGTAATACTAATAGTACCACTAACTGGAAGTAGTAGTAGTACTGTAGTACTGTAGTAGTAGTAGTGCATGAGTAATAGTGGTGGAACTGGAGGCAGTGGCTGTAATATCGAGTAGTAGCAAGTTTCAGTAGAGGAGCTGATTTGGCATGGAGGTTGGATTTGCCCTTGGAGAAAGAATTCATTCCACCCTCTGTCTGACCCCCCTCAAACTAGCACTAAACTGAAACTAGCACTGAACTGAAATTGAAACCAAATTAGGACTGACAACTGGAACTGACAACTGGAACTGACAACTGGAACTGGCAACTGGAACTGAAAGTAGGACTGAACGGAACAGATGGATTACCCGATTAGGAACGGATTTCCCGATTAGGAAACAGTCGATTACCCGATTAGGAAAGAGGCTTGGTCTCCCCGTCGGTGTGGTGCTTTACATACCTGGCTCCCATGGTTGAGTAGAGTAGTAAGTAGTAGGTGGTGAGGGCGGATGAGGGCCCGCATTCTGGTTTCTTGGGGGCCGCGCGGCCGCGGTGCACCTACGCAGAGCGTACTGCAGATAGTCGCATTTTTCCTGTATACAGTATAAATATCAGAATCAGAGCCAAAAAAAGAGAATAACAGCTGAAACAATATATATAAAATATATATCTGCATAGACTCATTTACATCTTTCAGTCTACTGATCCAATAACAATCCAAAAACCTACGTTCTTAGTGCTCAGTACTAAGTGCTGGAGTGGGCTTCTGACTGACCAAGCGGTACTGCATATAGCAACACGCGTGCATGAGCTCTTCGCACTTCTCCATAATCATAATCATAATCATAATCATAATCATATTAAACCCCAGTCCACGCCCATCCGCCCAATTCCAGAGTCCAAATCTCCACCAGGTCCAAAGTCCGAAATCTGCATATAAAAACAGGACAATATCGGTAAATAGCGGCAAAGAGCGGTAAATAACGGGATACAAAGAGACCAAGGAATCCAAAGGTCACCACTACTGAGAGTGACTAAGACTGACCAGTACCAAGACTGACTAGTGCCATTACTTCCACCAGCACTGACAGTGACTAAAGTGACTACTAGGGGTTAATAGACGAAGAGTGTTTATTGTCCAAAAGTGTCTAACAGTGTCCAAGAGTGTCTAGTGTCTAACAGTGACTAAACTGACTACTAGAGATTAATAGACAAAGAGTGTCTAACAGTGACTCAAGTGACTAGAGATTGATAGATACAAAGAGTGTCTAACAGTGACTCAAGTGACTAGAGATTGATAGATACAAAGAGTGTCTAACAGTGTCCAAAAGTGTCTAACAGTGTCTAACAGTGTCTAAGAGAGACTGATAGAGACTACTACTGACTACTAAACTGTCTACTGCTCATATAGACTGTCCATTAAACTGACTACTGACTATTCAGTGACTACCAACTGTCTACTGTCTACTGAATACTGAATACTGACTAATTAACGGTCTACCACTCGCTATAGACTGACTACTAACTGTCTACTGTCTACTGTCTACTAAGAGAGACTAAGGGAGACTAAGGGAGACTAAGGGAGACTAAGGGAGACTAGAGAGACTAGAGAGACTGCTGACGGTACCATTCCTACTGTTCCAATTCCAACGAGTATTGAAGAACCAGTCAATTGCTGACGGACTCACTACTGACTCACTAGTGCTATCTGCTACTACTGACTCTACTGTCTGCTACTACTGACTACTGGTTCTGACTACTAGTACTGACTACTAGTACTGACCAATTCTAGGATTCAAGAATAACGACTGACTCCTGGTACTGACTACTAGTACTGACTTCTGCATTGACTAGTACTGACTCACTACCGAAGACTGACTACTAGTACTAAATTATTCTAGTACTGACTACTAATACTGACTACTAGTACTGACTACTAGCACTCAGGATAACCAGTCAAGTATAAATACCGACTTACATCAGTGTTGACTCACTATTGGGACTGGCAACTTTATTGACTACTTCATTGACTAGTACTGACTGACTGAAGACTGACTCACTACTGAAGACTGACTCACTACTGCAGACGGACTCACTACTGACGAGTGACTACCAGTACTAAATTATTCTACTACTGACTACTAGTACTGACTCATTCTAATACTGACTCATTCTACTACTGACTACTAGTACTGACTGAAGACTGACTATTAGTACTGAAGAATAATATTAAAGACTGAGCTAGTACTGACTACTGAAAACTTCATTGACTAGTACTGACTGACTGACTGTCTACTACCACTGGCTTACTCTAGTACTGACCGAACTAGTTTGACTAAACTAGCTGTGACTGACTGAGCACTATACAATCCTGGGACTGACCACTGACTGACTAATAGTACTGGCCACTGGGACTGAAGACTGAAACTAGTATTGACAGAAACTAGTACTGGCCACTAGTACTGACTACTACTGACTTTCTCCAGTGCTCAAGAATAATACTGACTGATTACTGATTGACTGAAGACTTATCACTGACTGACTGAAAGTACTGACTAATAGTACTGACTACTAGTACTGAAGACTGACTACTGACTGATTACTAGTACTGATCACTGGTACTGAAACTAGAAACTAGTACCGACTAATAGTACTGACTGAAACTAGTACCGACTTCTTCATTGATTAGTACTGACTTCTTCATTGACTAGTACTGACTGAAAGAAGTACTGAAGAGTGACTACTGACTCTGACTTTATTGAATACCAGTTTTCGTTACTAGGACTGACTACTAGTCTATTGGATTCTTCTACTGCTGGTCTTTATCACCATCAATAACTGGAATTTATAGTCAGACCATCAAAAGCTGCAATTTATAGTCTGGCCCATTTATAGTCTGGAATTTATAGTCTGGATATTATAGTCTGGACAAAACTGGACATAGTCTAGACAAAACTGGACAATCTGGACATTAATAGTCTAGACTTAATAGCTGGATAGCTGGACAATCTGGACAAATTGGACAATCTGGATATCTGGATATCTGCACCGCTGACATGACGACGCCAGTCTTTTTATACCATCTCACACTTAAAAGCCCGAGCCTCTCGCTCCATAGTGTGGAGGGCCAGTTCTCTTCCAAGAACAAGGAGCTGCATATAGTGCTTTCTTCCAGCACTGGGCTCGAGATTTTCCGACCGGATTCTGAGCTGGGCAAACTTAACCGGTTGGCAAAACAAAATGTGTTTGCGCACATTTCGGCGTTGGCCAAGGCCCGCCGTCTGGGCTCCAAGACCGACGTCTTGGTTGTTCTTTCCGATTCGGGAAATCTTTCGGTGTGTGAATTTGAAGAGGAAACCCAGACGTTTGTGGCACGTGACCTTGTCCCTCTTGCCAAATCGGGAATGTCCCGTTTCTCCCCATCGTCATATGTCGCTGTCAATGAAAAAACCCGTTTTGTCTTGGTGGCTGCTTTGGAACGAACCAAATTGGTCTATAACATCGACCTGCTCCTGCATGCAGCGCCCGTGGAACATACGGCCAGAAACACCTGGACTTTGGCGTTGGTGGCCTTGGACACGAACCATGACAATTCCGTTTGGGCGGCTCTTGAAGTGACGGCTGAAGAGCCCGAAAACCCGTGCCTCGTCTATTATGTTCTAGACCACGGCTTAAACCACCTTTTCCTGCACAAAGCGCCGCTTTCACTCCATTCCTTTCTGCCCTCCAAATTGGTCGCCATGCCGGGCCATTTCGGCGGCGTTTTGGTGTGTTGTGACTCGTTTCTTGTGTATGATCCACAATATTCCTCGGGTGTACCCGAAAAATCGGCCCCCCAAAAATCGGCCCCCCAAAAATCGGCCTCACAAAATTCAACCCCGGTGTACGTGTCTTTGCCCGTTCGCCGAGACACAAAGAACACGGTGATCACGGCGGCCCACGTGCACACGTTAAAGAAAAACGACTTCTTTGTGCTTTTGCAGAGCTCGTTGGGAGACGTTTTTAAGCTCACCGCGTCACGTGACGCGGACGGTATCGTTCAGCTCCGGGTTTCCTATTTCGACTCTTTGCCTCCATGCACCAGCTTTGAAATCTTGAAATCGGGGTTTCTCTATGCCAATACTCTTCAGAACGATAAGTTGTTTTATCAGTTCGAGTCGTTGGGCGAAGAAAACGATACCACTCAGGTTTCGCAGGGAAAAGTGCCGGTAAACGTGCCGGGAAATGTGCCGGGAAATGTGCCGATAAATGTGCCGGTGAATGTCCCGATAAACGTCCCGGAAAATGTCCCAGGAAACGTCCCGGAAAACGTCCCGGAAACTGTCCCGGAAAACATCCATTTCGACCCCATTGGCCTTCAGAACCTTGCCCTTGTGGACATTTTGGAATCGTTGGGTCCTTTGTACGATGCCCAACTCGTGGCCGAAAAAACCCCCGATTCGGTCTCGTCGTTGCTGACATTATCGTCGCATTCGTACCTCAAAACTCTCACCCATGGTTACCCAATCACACAGCTTGTTTCTTCGGCGTTGCCGCTGACCCCGAGTGTTATATACACCACCAAGCTATACCGAAATTCCCCAACGGACCAGTACTTGGTTTTATCTTCCGAACGGGACGAAACCACGCTGGTGCTCTCGATTGGAGAGGTGGTGGAAGAGGCGCAGACGGAGATGGTGAAAAACCAGTACACCCTTGGGGTCCAGCAAACGGGCCAATCATCGCTCGTACAGATCCATCGTAATGGCATCCGAAGCATCCGGCACGTGATTCTGGACAATGGAGAAGCCAAAATGGCATCGTACTCCGACTGGTTCCCGCCTGCAGGAATCTCCATTCTCCACTGCAGCTCCAACAACCAACAGGTGCTCGTGGCGCTTTCAAATCGGGAAGTCTGTTATTTTGAAATCGACCCCGACGACGACCAGTTGATCGAGTACCAGGACCGCATGCACGTGGACGACGGGTCCATCAGTGCCATTGCTCTCGATGTGACTGCAGATAAGAAGAGTTTTTTTGCAGCCGTGGCCTCGACGGCGCTCTCTGTGCAGGTGGTGTCCTTGGCCCCCCACAATTGTTTTTCGGTTTTGACTCTCCAGGCGCTTTCGTTCGGCTGCAAATCGCTTCTCATGGGCCATCTGTTCCTCCACATGGGCATGGAAAACGGCGTCTATGTGCGTGTGGCTGTAGACGGTATAAGTGGGAAACTCTCCGATACTCGGCTGAAGTACTTGGGGGCGAAACCCGTGCACCTTCGCCCGTTCAAGTTACCGGATACGGCCAAACTGGGCGTCTTGGCCATTTCCTCCAAGCCGTGGATCGGCGTTTTCGACCGCTCGGGCAACTTGCGCTTATCTCCGTTGATCGGCTGCAACATTTCCTGTGGGCTGTCGTTTTTCTCCGAGGATATCGGCATCGATAGTGTGGTTGGAATCGAGGGCCGCACGCTTAGCATTTTCACTGTTGGAGGTGAAGGTGGTTTTGATGTCAATTCCGAGTTCCAGATTTCCCGTGTGAAGTTGCGGTACCTGCCCAAGAAAATGGTGCGGCTTAAGAAATTGGTGGTGGTGATCGAAGCCGATCTGGGGACCGTTCTGCCGTACACAGGACAGGTGGATCTGCCAAATAAAGAACAGGAAGTGGATCTGGAATATTATGATGCCTTTGGATACGCCCGGAAAGAAGGAAGTTGGGCGTCCTGTGTGCAGGTGATCGACCAGACCAAGCAAAGCGTCACCCAAAGCATCGAGCTCGAAAACAACGAGTGTGCCACCTGTATTGCTGCCGATACCCGGGGCCACGTGATCGTGGCGACCAGCAGCGACATGGCTCTTGTGCCGGCCACGAGCTCGGCAAACCACCTCTATACGTTCCGGGTGGCCAATGAAACGTTGGAATTGATGCACAAGACCAAAGTGGACGGCATAGTCACGGCCATGAGCGAGTTTTCCGGGGGCCGGATGCTTGTGGCGCAGCACAACCGCATGCGGGTGTACGAATTGGGAAAAAAACAGTTTCTCCAGAAATCCGTCACCAAGTTCGACCACTTGCGGCGAATCACCCATTTGGTATATTTGGGCGGAGATGTTGTGGTGGTGGGCGATGGCCAGGCGTCGGTCAGCTATATGCGCATGGATGCAGGAACAGGCCGCTTTTTCCCCCTCATCACCGACTCCATTCCCCGGCAGATCACGGCGTTGGCTTCTTTGGATAACCGCACGGTGATGGCCGGAGACCGGTTTGGAAACGTAAGTGTGAGCCGGATCCCCGAGGCGGCCGCACGTGACTTTGCCGAAAACGTGCTTTCCCAATTCCAAGACGAATTTCTTGGGGGGCCCCGGGCCCGGCTCGACAAAGTCGCCGAGTTCCATATCCAGGATACCCCGACCTCCTTCAGCAAAGGCTCGTTTGTCCAGGGAGGAACCGAGAGCGTGGTGTATACCGGCCTCCAGGGCACGGTGGGGCTTTTCCTCCCCATGGCCACGGAGCAAGAGGCCAAGATGATGGTCCGGTTAGAAACGCTTTTGCGGGAGTTCCTTAGTCCCGAAACCGACCTGGCCCAGGCCCGAAAACTCAATCTCGTCGGCAGGGACCACCTCAAGTTCCGAGGGTACTATAACCCCGTGCAAAACGTGGTGGACGGCGATTTCGTCGAGCTTTTTTACCACTTGGACCAGGCATCCAAGGTCAAGGTGGCGGGAAAGTTGGACCGCACGCCAAGGGAAATCGAGCGGAAGCTCTACGATCTCCGGAACAGAGGAGCTTTTTGAAAAGCTCTGATGGAAGTCGAAATCTGGCAGAAAGACAGAATCCTGGACAGAAGGACAGAATTCTGGACAGAAAGACTGAATTCTGGACAGAAAGACAGACTGTCTAAAAAGGACAGAAACTCTTTAGTCTGGACAGAAACTCTTATGTCTGGACAGAAAGACAGAAACTTCAATCAATCCACTAACAAAGGTAGTATTGAAGTCCTCAATAAATTTCATATTAATGATAAGACTCGTCTTGCTTCTGGTTCAGCTCATATTGGATATTTGGATAGATATTCGGATCATTGGATGAAGTCTTGATATGAAATTATAAGAATCAAGATTTGGCTCTTTTCCATAAAAGATGAACCAATGTATTTAGATAAAAAATGAAATCATATCAAGATGAAAAAAATCCATTCATATTTAGCTCCAATTGTCTGCCTCTAATTCTCGATAAGTTTTTGTAAAAAAGGTTTTCTAAAAAAGTTTTCTCAAGGGAAGAAAGAAGAAGAAGAAGGATGAAAGAAATAATGTGGAAAAAAAGGAGGAAGAAAAAACCTGGGGGGTAGGGGGTTTATATACAATTACCCTTTTCTCGCCCCGCGCAGTTGAATTGCAGCCATTGGCCATGCAGGAGCAGCCCCCTCCCCCCTCCCCCCGCGAAATATATAAAGCTGCGCATTCCCCCTAATCCCAAAGCCATCCCAGAAAATTGTCCTCATTCGTCCTGCCATTTAAAAAGCATTGAGAATCATAATTATATTATTAATGAGAGATATAGAGATAGAGTTGGTATGTTATTAAAAAGACGATGTGAATATTATATGAAGGATTACTTCGTCTACTCCATACTTCATCTATTCCATAGGGATCTATATTAAGACTTTATTTTATTTATTTTATCTTTATATGAATTTAATTTAAATATTTTAGAATATAATAATGATTAAGATGATTAATTTATATGATTTCTTTTTATCTTTTTAAGGATTATAATACTCTATTATTAACATAATTTATTGATTATATTCAATGAAAAATAATGATGTTTTATATGTTGAATAAGTTCTTAATTAAAAAAAGGTTAAGTTCATTACTTATAGAGAAAGTTATTTAATGTATAAAATATTCATATGTATAGGTGAGATAGAAAAATGATCCACCTAAAGCTAATGTTGATATTCCTGCTCCTATATATTTAGCTGCTAAAACTATATGTATTTATTAGACCTAGAATAAATAGCAGTTAATGTAGCTGAAGATAGAATTACAAAGTTCTTCTTTATATTTATTAACTGGTTTACATAATGGATCATATAATGCATCAAGAGCTTCATTATTATATTTTTTAATGGGTGGTGTTGCATCTGTTATTATATTATTAGCAACTTATTTGATACTTTATTCCTCGGCTTAGACCACCATCAGACATTCTACAAAGCAAGGCGTTCATCCGTGGCTGACAATACACCAATGGAATGTCCTGCACATGGCACAGTGTTGATACAAGTGGGACTGAAGAAAAGAGTGACAAGGGATTTTGAGGAAAGCAATGTGTTTCAGATGAAGCAGTGATTTCGGCATATGATCACTTTTGATTTTAACGTTCCGTTAATTTGCTTAGCGAGAGATCTGGTTTTTAATGCTAATTTGCCTTTTAATTTGGTCGTAGCATTGACGTGGACATGGATTATTGGACCATAAATCCCAAGACGAAACTTAAAAGTGCAGTCCTCATGACGGTGAGTTACTTACCACAGACCCCCAGAAAGAGTATCCAGAAAGGGTATCCAGAAAGGGTATCATTTTTAGACAACAGAACGAGGAGACCCAAGAGATGCCGAGGTGTTTGTGGAGGCAGATTTGGCAACAAGCCCAAAAACAAGAAAATCTCGATCGGCATACCAAAACTCTTCGATGTGAAGATTAGTGCAGTGTGGAAGTGGGAGCAACTGCGCATCTACTTGAGCTTCAGGGGATAGAAGTACCAGTGAGACGCCATTTCCAAGATCCATTATTTTTTTTTTTCTTTTTGGTTCAGACTTAAAAATAAGTCACGTGACTAACTCACCGTTCAAATCCCAACTTTTTCCAAAGTGTTTTCGATTTTTGGCGGCCACTAGACCTTTTCACGTTCATTGCATGGCTCTAATTTAAGGTGCATTTCCGCGAAACACGGCTGAATTGAAAACGCGCAAAAGTGAAAAAATTCAAAATAATCAGCAACAAACAGCAACAGTCTTTTTATACTGAACATCAAAAGATTCAAATTTGGAGGTAATTTACTCAAGTCAGGTATAGTCATATTCTACAATCTATAGTCATATTCTACAATCTATAGATGGACACATGACCAGAGTGGCTATGCGAGTGCTGGTGAGCGTGAGTATGCAGTACATGTGGCTGCAAAGTGGGTCCAGAAGAAACAGGTCTTGGTCTTTTACTTGATGATCTAGAGTGGTTCTCTTTCCGAAGACCGCAGTACCCACTCTACACTGCGTCCATTGCGTTGAACAATGCCGTTCCCACTGGTTACTACTTAGACGAGACCAATGACTGGTCAATTAAGCCCGAAGAAATCCGCTCTTTGATCAAAGAGAACAAGGACAAGGGTGTCAAGCCAAAATGCTTGGTGTTGATCAACCGTGGGAACCCCACGGGGTCATTCTTCATGAGCAGGATATTCGAGAGATTATTAAGATTGCTGCCACTGAAGGCTTGGTGGTCATTGCTGATGGAGTTTACCAAGAGAATGTCTTTGAGGGTAACTTTGTTTCCACCAAGAAAGTCTTGGCTTCGATGCTTGAAGAAGACAAAAAAGCCCATGACAACGTTCAGCTCGCTTCTTTGCATTCCACCTTTAAAGGTGTCAGTGGAGAGTGTGGTCAAAGAGGTGGATCCATGGAACTTGTTGGTTTCTCCAAAGAGGTTCTTGATGTCATTTTCAAGTTGGTCTGGATCAACCCTCCAAATCGGGATCTCCTTCTTACGAAACCTACAATGCTGAGACTCTGGAAATCCACGACTCTTTACACCAACGTGCCAACCTTTTATTCGAAGCCTTCTCCAAAATGACCGACATTTCGTGTACCTTTTCCCCGGGTTGGAAGTCACCAAGGAAATCCCATAAGATTCACGAGAAAATCCTCTTGGAAATGGACCGAAATTCACTGATCTCCGTCTCCATAGTTGACATTTTTCAGCTGATTCCAAAATTGACATTTTCATCGCTGATGCTGGACCCTAGGATCAGACTTTTAAGGTACTTGTTGATGACTGAGGCAGCCAAGAGTGGTCTGGATGAGGAATTTCCTAAAGGAGTTAAGGGAACAAAAGGGTCATGCCATGGAAAATACCATTTAAGTGTGGATTCGAAAAAGTCTCCAACAAGATGTTAAGAAAGGACAAAACATGTTGGAGGAAAGTATCTATTTATGAATGATCCAAATAATAAGATCATTTCTTTGTTTCAGAACTTTGAATTCTATTTTTATACTACTTCTTTATATGGGATTTAGATTGGGGACAAATATATGGTCATTCTTTCCGAAGGATTATGATATCTTGTATTGTATGCATTCTTCACTGAGTACAGAAGTTTAAAAAGGAAAGAAAGACAGAAGTCAAAAGGACAGGAAGTCTGAGATCTGATGTGAAGTGTAATGTTATGCGCCGTAGAGGCTATATACACTACTGCATTCTATATACAGTACTTGATCGCTTATATGCAGTACCAACTCACCAATCTGCAGTTGGTTGCAGAGCATTCCGCAGCTGCAATCAAAAACTGCACTTTCCCAGCAGAACATCTTGCAAAAAATCTCCCAGGGACGAGTCGAACGTCCGATCTCAAGATTCCAAATAAGCCATTACAGTCTTGTGCCTTAACCAGCTAGGCCACCGGGAGGTTCTTAAAAGATACGAAAAAGACGAGGAGATCCCAACCACAGAAATGGGGGGAAAGTCCTGTATGTAAGATTATTCTGGCCAATCAGAATCCAGCACATTTTTATGACTAGAAAGCACATTCAATGACTAGAGAATTCTAGAAAATCCAGAAAATAACTCCAGGTCCAAGGGTTTTCCTGCACACAAGCGTTGACGAATTGAGCTCACCACGACTCCTTCCCCTTTGGGTTCTGGTCCTGAACACAGGAATAAAATCAGTCCGTTTTTACATTGACAGGAATCAAAAATGAGGTGGAAATTTGTTCGTTTTCTCGTCAGAAATGGCTGGTGTATGTCGGAAAAGAGACGGCCGGCAGGAAGCCTAGCCTCATTCCAATAGATTCGGTTCCGTGTCAATTGTTTATAGAGTCGAGGATGGAATTCGGAAGGTGGTTGTGAGAAAGCCCCGTTTTTTGGGGTTTTTTGGGTGAGTTTGGGTGAGTTTGGGTGATTTTTGGGGGTGTTTGGAGGTTTTTGAGATAAAGAGGGCCAAATTTGGAGGAAAATTGATATTTTTTCAACAAAGGAGTCTGCGGAAAGAAACTTGTGGAAATTTCAGGGAATTTGAAGTACAATTTGTGGAATTTGAGTACAATTTGCGGAATTTGAGTGCAATTTGTGGAATTTTGGGAGCAATTTGTAGAATTTCCAAGTACAATTTACAGATTATAAAGGACGTTATATTTCTGTTTCTTCTTAAACTAATGCTAAATAATCACTCTCATTAGAATTTGAATTGTGCTGATTAATGAGCGGGTTCTTCTTGTGTCATGCACTCTCCGTGATTACCTGCAGTACACTATCCATCTGCAGGTCCACTGGGGGTCGGTTTCCAGCGTTCCAGCAATAGCAGTCACATCATATTTTAACTGGGACGTCTTACTACCGTTGAGATAAACTCAGCCCAATTTTAGTTGATTCCATCGAGTGTGTGGCCAGAACACTACGCTATACCCTGGTGCAATGCTGTATGTACTGCATATAGTCACCATGGCCTATTTCATATCCACACACCAATTTCCATCTCTATATCTATTTATTAACAAGGTAGAATCTTTGTCAGAGAAGTCTATTTGAAGGGGCTCCCGAAATGTCCTGTATACGGCAGAGATCTCCTTAGATTTGAGCAGAAACAGTCTTTTTTTACTTTTGGAAGAGACAGGAACGTGAAGGACCGAATTTTATTGGAGTATTTCGTAATAGTTTAGGCTAAGACTAGTAGGGGAAGAATTTCATGAATTTCAAATCTACCGTTATATGCAGGATACAGCATAGGTACAGACAGATTTACAAACATTTAAATAGATGATATAGTGAAAGGGATGATGAGAAATTCATTTAGATAGAGACAGATTTAGATTTGGACGGGAGTGCCATGGACAAGCCAAGGTAGACTATATGCAGGACCATGCTGCAGTACTTAAAGGAACCATACCTTTCTCGCCACACACTTGTTCAAACTGGCTGAAATTGGAGATGATACATTTAAAGACAAGTCGCTCTGTGGTGTCCAAATCTGGGGTTGATACTGTCGCTGGAACGGTGAAAACCGACCCCAAGCGGACCTGCATATAACAGCCATGTCTAATGAAGAGCCAAACTCCATCATTCCACCAGGAATTACTGTTAAATAGCCACGAGCGTGGTATTACTTCCAAATTAGGAGAAATAAAGAAAAAAAAACTAAATCACTGTCATATCCTACATATAAGCATTTCATTAACCTACGGCACAGTTAAAGCCCAAGCCATCCATACACTTAAACCTTAAAACTCAAATAAAACGAAAACTACCTTGCTTCATGTCAATGTACTAATGTATAAAACAATATCAATATCCGTAAGTATCCCCACAAGAGAACCATATCAATATCAATATCAGTCAATGAATATTTATATCAGTCAATGAATCTCATGGCTCTTTGTATCATTCCACGGCCTTCTTTTCCAGACGAAGCGAGTTGGACGCCGAGGGAGAATCGTCGTAGAGCTCGATCTTGGCGTTCCCTCGGCTCAAGGTAGGACTGCCCTGGCCATCCTCGGAGATTCTTCTTCCCGGCGTTTGGCCGTTCGGGGTGCTGAACTGCACAAAGTTCCAGAACGCCGGCGACGATTGGTTGGCGTTTAGGGTCTTGCCATTGGCCAGAAGCGCCTTGGAGCCGCGCTCGGGCGTGAACGCTTCCAACGGGGCGATTTTCTTGGGGGAAGTGAACCCGAGCCCGAGCTCCAGGGTGTTGGACGTGGTGGGCGCCGTGGAGTTATGGAGCATGGACTCGCTGGTGTTCTGGCCATTGGACGTATTGGAGAACGAGTTGCGGGTGCCCAGACTCTCGCCCGGCTCGTAGTTGTTGCCGAGCTTGTACATGCTGTAAGTTCTGCCTTGGGCTTGGCCAAACACGTTGTTGGACGCCGACGCTTTTTGTTGTTGCTTGGCCGCACTGTCTAGCGACGGAATGTGCCTTAATGGCGATGCAAGTTCCACTTGTTCTTTGGGGGGCATCAACGAGGACGACGAAGCCATGGGTTTCTGTGTTTGGGAGAGAGGCTGAGAGATGTTTTGGTTGGGGTACATCATCCCCATTCTCTGGCCCTGTCCCTGTCCCTGGCCCTGTCCCTGTCCTTGTCCCTGTCCTTGTCCTTGTCCTTGTCCCTGTACTTGTCCTTGTACTTGTCCATTAATCTGTCCCTGTCCATTAATCTGTCCATTTATCTGTCCATTCATTTGATGGTTCTGGGTCTGGTTTCCCATTCCCTGCATCTGTCCCTGGATGGACTGGCCCATTTGGAGAGACTGGTTTCCCTGCATCTGTCCTCCCTGCATCTGTCCTCCTTGCATTTGGCCCTGCATCTGGTTGCCCATGGCATACCCATAGTACGTCTGCTGGTACATCTGCTGCGGCATATAAGCGTTCATGGGCACGGCGTACTGCATGAGCAGCGGGTTCTCCATGGAGCCGTTCCGGGAATGCAGTTCCGCCTTCATGGGGTTCTTCCCCGGGTCCGGAAGCGCCTGGTGCGTGGCCAAGTGGATCTGTAACGTTCTTGAAACAGAAGACCCGCGTCGGGACTTGGAAAGTGTACCTGTTTGCACCTTCTTCAAGAATTCCGTGCGGTACGACTCGGAGATCTGCCACTTCATTCCTTTGCCCGGCTCATTGGGTTTTCGAGGCACTTTTTCAAACGCCTTGTTCAACGATAAGTTGTGCCGGATGGAGTTCTGCCACCCGGCCTTGGAATACTTATAGTAGGCATAGTGGCTGGAGATCCATTCGTAGATCTCCGAAAGCGACATCACGCCTTCCGGGTCCGATAAGATGGCCTGTGTGATCATGGTGGCATAGGAATATGGAGGTTTGATGCCCTTGGCCTTTTCGCTGGAGAGATCCTGGTCAAGGTTATTCTGGAGCAGCACCGCGGCCCGGGACGGCGACTGCGATAAGGTGTTCTTGTCGAACATGGGGCCCATACCTCCGTGGCCAGGCTGCAGGACAAACCCATTGGGGAACCGGGAATAGTTGCTGGACCCAGACCCATTAATACCCCCGGCTGAACCATTGAGACCGTTCGTAGCACCATTATTCGGCATTGTGTTGATATTGGTATTGTTGGTATTGCTGTTGTTGTTGTTGTTGTGGGCACCATTGGGGCCGGAGCCCAAGTGGTTAGGAGCCCCGAGCTTGGCCATCTTGCCCTTGTAGCGGGCCAAGCACGACAGAAGCATTTTCTGCAGGATGGACGGCGGCGTGTCCGGCAAAATGAACATCATCTGGGTTCCTCCCACGTCCAAAATGGCGCCGGAATGTAACGGCGTGGCGGAGTTCTGGCCCACAGGCATCTTGACCCCGTCGATCCGAGCTCCGTTCCGCCCCAACACCTTCAACTCCCAGCACCGCAAGTCGATATTATAGGTGATGGCCGCATGTTGTCGGGAAACCACCTTGGCGGGCCCCAAGTCTATCTGCACCACCTGGCCCTGCAGAACCGGCTGGGACGGCCCGTTCTCGGTGTTTCTGCCGATGGAAATGGCAAGCAGCTTGACATAATACGTCCAGTCCCGGCCGGCGATCTTGGCGTATGCCTGCACCTCCGACGCCACGTTCTTGTCGTTGGCATAGGTCATGGCCACGTTGGTTTTTTCCTCCGGCACCTGGAGCGTGGACACCACGGCATTGACTAGGTCCGCCGGGTCCTCGAACGCCGGAAGCTCCTCGGCTGCCCGCTTCTCCGACATAAATAATGGGTTAATATCGTTAGATATTATTTAGTATCGCCAGATAATATCGCTAGATCTTAAAGATATCGCCAGATATTAACAGAAGACGTATTCAATGTAGACTCCTGTAGACTCCTGTATTCTGTAGACACTGTAGACTCCTGTATTCTGTAGATCCTGTATTCTGTAGATTCCAGACTTCTGTATTATCCTGTATTCTGGAGATCCTGTATTCTGGAGATCCTTAGACAGTATGCTGTGTTACCCTGTATTCTGTAGACTAGTCCTGTAGACTCTGTCTTATCCTGTATTCTGTGGACTAGTGGTGGAGGTGTGTGGGTCTTTCTGATGGCTGTAAATCCACGAGGTTGCTTTTTAAAGGTTCACCCTGGAAATGGCAGTGTGGGGCGGCAACGGGGTGGATCGGGGCGTCTTGTTATCGTAATGGAGAACGGGAAAACAGGCTCCGGGGGAAATGGAGGGAAAATCCGGGAAAAAGGCCAAAGGTCAAATTCGGGGGGATGCTAGCAAGAACACACTGTATATTGGCACAGGAGAATGCAATCACAAGCCACTGGGCAAATGGGGAGAGTGAATGGTTGATGAGAAGATTTTCCTGGTGTTTTTTGGACAAAACAGTGGCACTGCATATACCCGCACCGTGGGGTGTCACATGACTTCCAGGCTCCTTCCCCGGCCGCCTTTTTTTTGGGAGTGCCCCTTTCCCAAAACGGAAAGTCCCAAAAGATATCTATTTTTGGAATATAAGGAGGGGTTACCGTTTTAGGCAGTGCTTTGGACGGTTGGGTGGGTGCCTGCTGTTGGGAAGAAACCGCCTCACGTGACCCGCCGTATCGCAGTTATCGCTAAAATGTCCATACCTTCGGCACACGCACGGTAATATGCAGGCCACGTGACCTGTCCTTAAACTCTTTTTTCCTTTTTCGATCCTACTGTCGTTTTCCGGGGAAAAGATTTGGTCAAGTGGTGGGGCCAGGTGGTGTAGTGGTGTGGTGTGGTGTGGTGGTGCGTTGTGTGCAGGATTATTTACCTCTACACTTTTTTTTATTTACCAACATTGCATTGCTGCGTGTCACCCACGTGACCTTTTATATGCAGGTGTACATATTTAGAGCGAAAACGGAAAACCCCCCAAAACCCCCAAAAACTCCAAAAAAAAGGAGACTGCCCCAAAGCAAAAGAAGGAAGTAACAAGAGAATCTGTTTCGATTCTTTTTAAATATTTAAAGGGAAACTGGAAACCCTCCTTTTCCGTATCAGCCATGGACATCTTCGGGGACTGATTTTTCCCCGTGCGCGTCTCACAAGGCAGTCACGTGAGCTTCAAAAAGACGATACAAGAAGATCTGAAAAAGAAGAGAAGCCCAACCGAACCGAACCCAAACCAAACCAAAAGTCCAGACCAAGAAAAAGGAAGAAAAAGTAAAGAGGGTTCTGGGTCCGGTATATAGTTCATTGGACAAATTCTTGGTATTTCACCAAAGTCTTATTCTCTTCTACACAGTAGACAGTAGACAGTAGACAGTAGACAGTAGACAGTAGACAGTAGACAAGGCTAGATCTAAGATTAGACAGTAGACAGTAGACATTAGACATTAGACATTAGACAGGTTTGACAAATAGACAAATAGACATTAGACAGGTTTGACAAATAGACAGATGGACATTAGACAGGTTTGACTGATGGACAGATGGACCCATTAGACAAAGTCAGATCTTTAGATCTAAGATTAGACAGTAGACAAAATTGGATCTAAGATTAGACAATAGGCTTAGACAGTAGACTTAGACCTTGGACAATAGTCTTAGACCGTAGACTTAGACTGTAGACAGTAGACATTGGACTTGGACAGTAGACTTTGACATTGGACTTCAAGACATGGAGACCGGTTTTGATTTTCTGGGTGCAAGACTCCGTTAGAAAAGCATTCCAAAGATAAACACAGCCAAACCAAAGAATTGGATGAATCAACCTTTTCCCATCTCAAGAACATGGCCACTAGCCACCCGAATAAAGTACGGCAACTATCCACTGTGGACCTGGAAGAGGCAGACAAGATATGAGCCAAGAAGAGCCAAGGTGAGTCCAGAAATGCCCTAAAATTGAAGCATGAAATGCAAATCAGAAGACGAAAGGAGTTTCCCAGAGCGAATTCAGAAACAAGGTTTTCAACAAGATTTCACCTCAATTGAATGCAGAGGGTAAGAATTGCTCTTTAGTGTCCAACCTTTGAGCTGCGAAATTCAAAATCATCATGATCAAAATGTCCACTTTGAAGAAGCCCTCCGTATACGCCAATCCAAGGACGTCATCGGAAATGGGACAAGATTTTGGCATTGAACAGTAGACAGTACACCCATTAGATAGTAACACATAAGACAGTAGACACTAGACTGTAGATAGTAGACTGTAGACTGTAGACTGTAGACACTAGACACTAGACTGTAGACTGTAGACACTAGATAGTAGACCATTGAACAAGTCACAATAGTCGGATTAGATCTTGCTGGATCTAAGATTGAACAGGAAAACAGATGAAGACGACTAGTGCTTTACCTCCCAAATTAACACTATACCATTTTCATTCAAGACTCCATCAGTGATTCCAGACGTGCCATTCCCAATTATCCTCACGATAAAGATATCAGAGCCACACTTGGATGTCCAGGGTTAGACCGACCCACGAGTCCAAAGCAGAGTCCGGGGAAGGCTTCGGAATCTGGGACAAAAACTCGATTCGGAATCTAGGATAAAAAATCCATTTGAAAGTCATGGCACTTCTTAAAGCCTCCTCCACGAAACCCCCATTTTTGTTCCGTTCTTGAAACCGTTAGTACCCTTTTAAACAATCCTGCACCTTTTCATCCTCAGAAACCCCAAGTCTAGCGCGCACAGCGACGTAGTTTTCTAGAGAAGCCTCCATGTCACGATCTTTTCGAGATCATTTTTCGAGATCATTTTTCGAGATCATTTTTCGAGATCATTAATTTTTATGAACTTACCTTTGGACGCCAAAAGTTTCCTCAAAAAGTCAAGAACCGAAATCAACATGAAAAAACAAATTAATCTTCTCGTGGTTTCACAATTGTCTCATGACCCCATGTTCATTCCGTTGACTTTATTATGGAGCCTTTTTAGTCCAGAGGAAGTTGGCATAAATGATTGTAGATTCCCTGCGACTGTAGGATAAAAAAATGGATGCTTTTTTGGGGGAGTGCGGGCGTGTCTCTTATATATTCGCATGGTTGCAAAAGATGAAACCCCCCTTTCCACTCACATGCACACTTGCATCAGCTGCGAATATATAAATGCAGCCTTCCCCCCTCTCTCTTTTTATTTCCCCCGTTTTTTCTCCACCAATTCCTCTTCAACCTTAAGGCCTATGGGATGACGGATTCAATTCGTTAAGATTAAACGAAGACTTATCTGTGCAAAGGCGACATATCACGTCTCATGGCTTTGAATCACGAAGTCTGCCGAAGGAGAAATTGAGAATGCAGGGTCAGAAGACCTTTGAGCTTGTGGCGTGTCGTGGAGGGGGACGTTCAAACATTCACCACCGACAGCTCGTAGTTGATGGGAATGATGAAACTGGTGATCTGGGTGTCGAACCCCCTGACGTCGGTCTGCTCATTTTGAAGAATGTCAATCTCCAAGTCCTCCTCCTCCATGCGTTTCTTGATGACCTCAGTCTCGTCCAAAATGTCAAACTCGTTTTCTCGCTCCTGGTACTCCTCGTTCTCCTCGATCTCCACGAAATCCGGAGCCAACGCACTCCACTTGGACGCAAACTGGATCAGCCAGAGGTACACCGTGCCCGTGTCAAGCCCCGTGGAGCCTATCATGCACTTGTTATAGTTCCACTTGACATCGATCAACTCCTCCTGGCTGCCCTCCAAGATCTTTATTAGCGAGCCCATGCCGGTTTCCCAGAGATAGAGATCCTGCAGACTCTGGCCAAACGTGGAGGCCACCAAGAAGTCCGAGTTGGCATTGAACGTCACGCCGTTCCATTGGAGCCGGTTGACCACGTCCTGGTACCGATGCTCCACATCAAAGTCCCATTGCTCCGGGTTTTTGTTGTTGATGAAATCAGGCAAGTGGATCTGCCGGATGATTCGGTCCAGGCAATTGACCGCGAGCTTGCGGCCGTTGGGCGACATCACCAAGCTTTTGATGTTACAGTTGGCCACTTTGACCAGACGCACGGTTTCGATGGTGTGGGCGTCGATCACGTTGAGCCAGCCTTTGCTGGTGCCACAAAGGAGATAGTCTCCGGACGTGGAGAAGATGGTCACGAGCGTCTGGTGTTTGGATTTGGTGTCTTCACTCTCGTCGTCGTCCTGCACCCTGGGCTCCGTCAGAAGCGTGATTCTATCAACACCCTTCTGAATCTCCTCTTTCTGAATCTCCTCTTTGTGAATTTCCTCTTTGGAATCAGTCTCCGTCCCTTTCTGGGTTTCCTCTTGGGCCCTTTTGATTTTGACGTATACAGGAGAGTCCTCGAAGAGAGAGGCCGTGAAGATAAACGGGTTCCGAGGGTGGAGACACGCCAGCCAGATGGGCCCGCCAAAGCGGATCTTCTCGACCATGGCCGGGTTGTGCATGGCGGTGTTTTGAGGGCTTTTCCCGCCCATTTCGCCAAAAACACCGCCGTCACGTGCATTGGCATACTGGAGGTCCCAGAGAATACAGCTCCAGTCCTGCAGAGACGAAAGAAGGTACCGGCCACAATGGGACCAGGTCAACGACGTGATGGGCCGCACGTGACCGTCTTTCCGGAGCACGCAGATGATGGCGTAGCTCAAGAGATCATAGATGATCACCGTTCCATCACTAAGGCCCAGCGCTAGGTAGTCGCCTTTGCGGTTGAACTGGATGCACACCAGGTGGCCGTACTGGAGCGTGTGGACGAGGGTATCGGGGTACTCCTTGGCCACGGAAAACGGGTCCTGGAGCGAGAGGTTCATGGGGCCAGGATTGGTGGATGGAGGTTGGTGGTTGGTGTGTGGAGTGTATGGAGTGTATGGAGTGTGGTGTTTGGCGTATGGACTGTATATAATGCGCGTGGTGTACGGGTTTATCGGATTAAAGAAAAAGAGATGGAGAGTTAGCATTGGAGAATTGGTTATAGACAGTGTGGATATAGAGATTTAGAAGGAGATGTAGATTCAGCTAAAGATTTGATTATAGAGATTGATGTGTGGATGTATATGTGCGGTTGTGACTATGTGCAGGACACGCAGCAGAGCAGGAAGGGAAGAGGTCAACTTTCTTGCCAGCCACTTTATAGAATCGGGTGAAATCAAGTCAAAGTCATGCCGGGGACAGTACTAGTGAGCAGTATAAATTTTGATTGGCTACGATTGCTTGAACCCAGAAAACCCACCCCCCGTAAACCTGCATATAGTTGTGTTCCTGTACACAGGCACTGTGCGTGCATCAGGCATAGACATATACAAGTGAAATCCCATGAGCGGGGCCTCCTTCTTATATACTCGCCCCGTGTCCCTTCGGGACCATTCCACCCGGTAAGTTCCTGTAGATCCTGCACGTAGAGAAAAAGAAAAAAAACCCGGACCTATTTCATTTTTTTGGACACTCACCTTCAACCGATCGACTGGTGCCTGGTCACGTGGCCCGCACCGATCCATTCCACTCCCCATACTCCATACCATCTCCATACTATACTCCTCCTCCTCCTCCCCCATCCCCTGATCTCACCCTACACATTATACACTATATATTTACAGCCATTTATTACAGCCATTTTTACTACAGCCATATATTACAGCCATTTATTACAGCCATATATTTACAGCTTAGTACTACAACTACTCTAGCTACTTACCATTCCTCCAGTCTACAGCCATATATTTACAGCAGATTACAGCAGATTCAAAGGAGATTAAAGGAGAAGGAGATTGCAACAGATTACAGCCATCCATTTACAGCCATATATTTACAGCCATATATTTACAGCCATATATTTACAGCAGATTTACAGCAGATTGCATCCGTCCGTCTATTCCGATAAGCATCTAGCTATTCTTACTGCCATAGATAGCACCATTGGAGACCATACACTGCTCCATATAACTTGATTCCTGGGTCCCCGTTCATCCTATCTAAGCCAGCTTCCACCGCTACTCCCCACCCATAGATATTGTCATCAGCCTCCTATCTAGATCCATCACAATCTGGAGATTCCAACTAACAGCCATTCTTCTCGATTCCAACTAACAAGAGTTATTGTTCTCGACTCCAATATCAAGAGCCACCTCCACTGTCCTCGATTCCAATATCAAAAGCTATCCTAGATCTCCATAGACTATCAGATCATATGCAATCCTAGACATGTCTGCAACCAGCTCGACGTCCACCGCTCTGCCGTACCGGCGACGGCACTTTGATGACCGCTCCCATAGCCAGACATCGCTCGTGAGACGGGCACGTGATGCACGGAAACACTACCATCTTCTTTCCTTGCCCTCCCGGTCTCCAACTCCATCGAACATCCAGACCATAGACTCTGGTACGGGATCTGCAGACCAATTAGGTCCCATAGACTCTGGTGCAGGATCTGGTCCCACAGAATCTGGGTTCGGACCCCAGGTGACTGAAATCATCCATTGGTCAGCCGCAGGCGGCGTGGAAAAGGTCCTACGATCGGCCAAATTCTCGGCTCGTTTCGGTGTGCCCTGCTGCATCCAACTTTCCCCGTCATACATTTTGGTGGGTCTTAGCCGAGGGGCAGTGGCATGTTTCAATTACCATCAGAAATTGGCCCATGTGTTTGAACATTTGGACCCTGAACATGAAGAAATCAGGCTGGATCTTCCCGATCCGGCTGTTTTTTCGGCCATTTTTTCCCCTGTTCTATGCATATCCGTGTCCACTGATGGCCGCTTGGCTGCTGCTGGGTCTGCCGACGGAAGAGTCACGGTGTGGGAGTTTCCGGGCCCAAAACAAAGTCAAACGGTGACGCCGCATCACGTGATCCATCCTCCACCGCCAAGTGCTTCCACTCCTAACCCCCGAGTCCTTGCGGTGGCTTTTGTGGGTGATTCCTATGATCTCGTGACCTCGGATCTGGCCCGGTCCGTTTATTTCCACCACGGTTTTTCCAAGTTCTTCAAGGTCTACTACACAAGCGAAAAGGTGCATGAATGTGAGGAGAAAGTGCGGAGAAAAGCGGGGAGTTCTGATCCAAACACTCAAAAGTCAGGTCAAAAATATGATACTAGTCGAAATTTGGGTCAAAATGAGACCAATATGGACCAATTCCATAACCGAATCCTTGATTGCCAGATTCTTCCCGTGGGTACATCAGCCCAAATCACAGATCAGATTGGACTCGGGGCCGTGATCACGTGCAACTCCCTCACAGCCTTCTCCATTCGGTCACTCAACAATCCTGGCTCCAGCTATGCCAAGATCCACTTCCAGGTGCTGCGGCCAAAAGACGTGGAGCCAAATCCTTCTTGCATGGGCCTATTGGCTTGGTACCCCTGCATACAGAGCACCTCCAGTGCCAAGTTGGCCTACTCGTGGTCCAACGTGGTGAGTGTGCTAGAGGTGGATTTCTCTGCTCTTCCGGCCAACTATATGCACATTCTCTCGGGATTGAAGGATAAAGACCGGGGGGTGCCGGTGCTTCCACACCGAAAACGGGCCCGGTTCCGGTTTGCCCCGGGCCAAGTGGTCGAGGCCTTGAAATGGCTCAATTCCGAGATTTTGTGTGTGGTAGTTCGAGACTCGACGGACAACTCCAAGGAAATGTGTTTTTTCCATTGCCCAAAATTGACCTTGGTGGGTCGGGAACGGTTTCCCTTTACTACTCCGGAGAATCTGGACCTCTACAAACTCCAGAATCTGCTCCAGATCTTCCGGCACCGGCCGGTGGTGCTTGTTGAGCCGGTGGCCTTGTATACCGGAACCACGATGAAATGGGCAGACCACCTTGTGTCGTTGCTCTCGGAACAAAGTTTTTCCGAGGCCCTTTGGTGTGCATACGACTATTACAGTTCGGAAGAACGCGGCTGGCTTCTTTTGTATGGACTCCCGCATACACTCAAGGAAAGACAGCATGTGGTGGAGCCTTTTCTCATCAAGATAATGCACGAGGCTGCAGCCTGCGTTTCTGAAGATGCACCTATTTTAGGACCAGCACCTTTTTCAGAGTCTTTACCCTTAGCAAACTCTATGACATCGGTGGATGCTCATATTGGGGTGTTTCTTCAGGTTGTTTCGGAAATTGCCGCAAATCGAGACGGCATCTTGGACTCAGATCTCCTTGACGTCATTGAGCTATTGTACGAGAAAACGGCACAAAAAACGGCGTTTTTCGAGTCGATTTCAAACTACATTCTTTGTCGGAAGATCCCCAACCTTTCCCCATACATATTCGAGCTTCTTGTGCAGTACTCGGCTGAAAATGGCCATGGAGAACGTTTGACGGAAATGGTGTGTCTTTTGGACATTTCCACGCTCAATATCGATATGACATTGAAGCTATGCAAGACATATGGTTTACAGGAATGCAGTGTATACATCTGGAACTGCGTATTCCATGACTTTTTGACGCCGTTGGTGGACTTGACGGAGGGGCTTTATGTGCAGGATGGAGGGGAAAAAGAAGAAAATCAACTTGGAGACGGAGAAAAAGAAAGTCGATACTTGGTTTACGCCTACATGTCGTACATTCTCTCCGGGCGCAAGTTCCCCACCGATGAGTTCATGGACGAAGAGCAGGAGGTGACGGGGCGAGAGGCCATCTGTGGGCTTCTTTTCAGCGCCCAAGAAGTGCCTAGTGCCCCATTTTCGGGTCTCCACGACTCGCCGTTCCCCTACCTTCTTTTTTTCTTGCAAAAAAACAGTTTCGAGATGTTGGCGACGTTGAACGAGTTTTTGGAGAACCCAGTGTTGAACACCGAGACCAAAAACGGACTCAGCCGGCAATACATCATGGATGCAGTCCTCGACACTTTCAGTGTCAACACCGAGATCCTCGGGCCAAAGGACCACGTGCAGCTTGCGGTGTTCGTGGCCCGGAACTATCCGAAATACCACCAGTTCATCCGCATCGCCGATTCCGTGGTGCAGGATTCCGTGGACTGGTTGCTTCAAGATTTTGATTTGGAGACCCATAAGGACCGGGAACTTGCGTTGGAGTGCATTTTGCCGTTTTACTTTGCGCCCGATGAAACGTTTCTTTTGGACCAGATGAAAACGGCGGAGTTTTACTGGGCAGCGTTCCGGCACTATGTGCAGGCCCGCCAATATTCCAAAGCTTTGGACGTTTGGATGCAGAGCCAGGGCAAGCCCATGGCGCAGGAAATTGATTTCCCCATGGTGGCGGAATTGTTGGCCAATACGTTTGACCGGGGCACTGTGGCGGAGCAGTCGAGGGTGCTTTCGCTTTTGGGCCGAAACGGCCGTTACTTCTTTGGGAACTTCCCCGAGGAAATGGCGGGTTTGGGCCGCAAATACTGCCTGAAAATCCACTTGTTGGCGTTGGAATGCTCTCCTGCAGAACTGTACCGGTACCTTCAAATGTTGAAGGACGAGGAGTTTGTGGAACCGTTGGCCCGGGCTTATATTGGGATGTCCTGCACATACGCGCCCGCCAAGGTTACCGGGCTTGTTGAAAAATACAAGGCCGTTTTGGGCATGAACCAATTGCTTTTGGACAAACTTGGTGAACATCATCAACATGAAGCCATGGCGGTGGTGTACATGCAGGACCGACAGTATGAGCAGGCTCTCCACCAGCTTATACAGGCCATCAGTCCTGGAGAAAATGGGGAAAATGGGGAAGAAGAAGAAAAAGAAAAAGACGTTGAAAGAGGGGTGGAGCGGATCGTTACGTTTGGAATCAGTATCTGCACCAAGAACCCCCAAAGCTGGAGTGTCTTTATCGAAGGCCTCGTCACGTGCCCCGTGCAAGTGGACCAGGCGATTTACCGCTGTTTCCGGGCCATCATCGACACCAACGGCGGATCATCCGGTCTCTTCAATAGTGTTCTCTCGCAGGTGATGGAAAAAGCACAAATGTCCAATGTGCGGGCCATTCTCCAGGACATTCTCCTGTCGTTCTACTTTGAGAGCGAGTTCAACCTCATCAGCTTGGCCAAGGTCAACGATGAGATCCGCAACGCCATGGACACCCACCGCAGAGATGTGTTGCGGGGCTGGCTTATCCGGAACAAGAGCTGTGCGTCGTGTGGGAAAGTGGTGTGGGGTCCAGACATGGCTGATGTGGAGCTTGTGCTCCAGGAACTGGCCATGCAGGAAACGGCGGGGGCTCAAGCTCTGGGGGAAGTGGCCGACTTGGCTCCGTACTCCGATGGTCGATTGGTGTTTTTTCGCTGCTCCCATATCTACCATTCCAAATGTTTAAGGCGACTCGGCGAGGGAATGTGTGTCTTGTGTACTACCTGAGCCCCCTGAATCCACTGACCTGAACCGAACCCGACCTGAACCCAAACCTGACCTGCATAACGACAAAATACCTTTCTAATCTGGGCCAGAAGTGGCTGGTCACTTAGTGCTGATGAGAATTAAGTCAGTGGTCAGTGAAGCCTAGATTAAGCAGACAGTCTTTCTATTCAGTGGACAGTAATATTTATTCAGTGGAGAGCCCTTGTACTATTCAGTGAGAAGTACTATTCAGTGAGTAGTAGTAGTGAGGAGTAGTGCTAATGAGGAGTGTATAGAGTAATGAGGAGTATATAGAGTGGGTTAGAGAAGTCTTTGGAATGTAAAGGGGTTTGAATGTCTGGGAGATCAACTTATGCCGTTGTCCAATGTGCAGGATCTACACTCTATAATGTCAATTAGATGTGTTTCCTGCATATTGTATGGAGTCCTGTCACGTGACCCACATTTTACCACTCCCGAGTCACCCGGCCCTTCTCTTCTCCTGCACACTCTTTGCTTGATAAATTCCCGTAAATCCTTTTCTCGAAGTTGAATCTCTCATTAGTTTTTGGTGGTCAGTGGTTGGGTTCAATTTAGTGGAGTTATTGGATAAAATTGTTTGTGGTCCTGCATATAACCTCAAAAATGTCTATTTTTGCCTTTTAAACACCAAAACCCATTTTTCACCCAAAATTCACATACCAAAAATACTTTTCTCGGGTCTAAACCTTTTCCACTGATTTGCAAACTTTTTTTCCGTTTTTGGGATTTATGCTCCCATTAGTAGTTTTTTCGTTTTTATGCACTGCGCAAGCAAATTGAAAAAGATGAGAATAATTTACGGGAGGAGCAGAAAAGACATAAAAGGATAAAATGGGAAATAAAAAAAACAGTCGACGAATCGGGAAATAAAAAAGGACAAACAAAAAGACAGAGGACGAATCGGGAAATAAAAAAGACAGAAGACAAAAAGGGAGACAAAAAGGGAGACAAAAAGACCAGACAAAAAGACCAGACAAAAAGACAAAAAGACCAGACAAAACAGGAAATAAAAAGACAAAATACAGAAGACAAATGGGAAATAAAAAGACAAACTAATACAAAAAAAGTACAAGCAAAGACTTAGAGTACTGGACTTTTGCACTATACACAGTACATGTTGCGCTTTAACCCTTGGTTAGTTCATAAGCTGGAAGTATTACGAAATTGGTTTCTAACACTCTAGTCAGCGTGGCACTTCAGTGCCACGTCAGTCTTGGGGTGTACTGGTCTGTCTGTTTTCTAATACTAGGAATTACTATTTCCTTTCCTATTTGAGCTGTTTCGATGATGCTTTAACAAAAGAGGCGACGGAGTTGCGTCTTATATAATTCTACCAGCCAGGGAGCCCGTAGGCACATCTCCTGATATCCTTCCGTAACTATGTCAAAGATGTCCTCATGTGGACAATTTACATGTACATTCCATGCCCATGCAAAACGTGCAGGAGTCGCAAGGCGCTCACGTTTAACAAGTGAATACTTTCGCGTAAGATGGAACACCTACCACTTTGGTCTCAATTAACTCTAGCAAAAATTCCAGTTTGTGGTTTATCTGTAAACAAATTGAACTGGTGATTCTCGCTGATATTCTAAAAGAAGAGGCGACTTCCGGGCCTCTTGTATATTCCCTCAGCTGGGAATTACGTCACGTCATCTCATCGCTAGAGTCTCTGTTGACGCATCTTCATCTTGACGCCACATGGATTCAGCCATCTATCTATATGTAATTTCACTTACATTTTTATCCTAAAAAATACAAAGTTCAATATTAACTTATATTTCTCTTCATTATTGGATTTATTTTTTATTCATATTTAAGATTTTTAGATTAAAAGAATCCTATAAGATCACACTAACGAGGTTACGAGTATATTCTATTTTTTAACTATACATATGTAGCCCACTCACCTAAATTTCAATTTTAGGTGGGATCATTATATGTACCGATTCTAAAGGATCTAGAGACAACACAACACAACATAGGAACTTGGATAACGGATACTTCAGCATAAACATGATGGAATAACTTAGACAATTGAAGAAATGTAGCTTTAAAGCTACTATAGAAGGATTTCTCCAATCGATGCGTTGAACGACTACAAGTATTTTGTATACGCAACGAGTATATCAAACGACTATGAAAGATCAAAATTGATACATATGGATAAGATAGCTGTGAATTCAAATGTCTATTTGGAAGCACGAGCTCAACAAAAAAAAAAAGACAAAGTCAAGATTTCCAAATTCGAGCCCAGGAGTCCGGATAGGGTGGGTTATTGAAAGAAATTGTGAGCACGAAAATTGTACTAATTAATCATGGAGATAGGCCAGTATTACTTAAAGAGACACGGCCAAAACCTGGCAAAACCTGGCAAAACCTGCCAAAAAATACCTTCAAGAAGATCAAAAAGGCCGATGCTCGCCGGTTGAAGGAAGATATGGGGCCATGCTGTGAAAACGACGACGTTGGCTTGAAAAAACCGGGGCTAAATTCAGAACCAAATGCAGGAAATGCTACACTACCTTCCTCCACACTGTACCACTGCTACTATCGAATAATACTATCGAATAATACTATCGAAGAGTAATACTGAATAGTGTGGAGTAGATTCTAGTGTAAATTTAGTGTCCAGTGTAGAATGTAGAATAGAGTGGATGTTGGTTTCTTTCCTAATTATATCTTACATAGAATATGAAAAGGAACTAATTTAGGTAAGATAATTAAGATACCTAGATTTGAGCTAGGTTTATATATGTTCGAATTATATCGACTAAGAATCATAGAATTATTTTAATTTACTAAGAATCATAGAATTATTTTAATTTAATTGTATTTAATTAGATATAATTAAAAATAGTCAGTTAAGCATCAAGATAAAAAAGTAGTATTCTTCTAGATACCTATTAATACAGGGTTAAGAAGAGTAGAATTAATAATAAGAGAGATTTCTTATATGATCTAATGTATATCGTAGTGTACTTATGTCTAGTAGAATATAGTAATGTATTGGGGCATTTGGGATTTTGAGGATTTAGGTATTTAGGGATTTACCAATTAACCCTATTTGCTATTTACCTAGCTTTTTAGTACTCAAGCCATTAGATCTAGCACTTTACCCAATTTAGCACTTTACCTATCTATCATTTTATCAATTTCTCATTTTATCAATTTCTCATTTTATCATTTTATCAATTTATCATTTCCTCTACTTAATCTACTCGACTCCACCGTTTCGCTATGCTCAAGACAGACCGTGGAGACTCACTCACTGCTCCCTGGCGTAATTTTGTTGCTGTACAGTCTGAATTTTCTCCCATAAAACTTGTTTCATTTCAGATTCATTTCAGATTCATTTCCACTTCCACTTTCATTTTATGATCAATTAGTCACATTCTTGAGTCCTCGGTTTCTTGCTTCTATGGTGTACGGATTTCTTGACTCTATCATATCTTAATTTCTTAATTTCTTAGTTTTCTATATCTCTTAACTTCATAATTTCTTGACTTCATAATTCCTTGTTTTCTTATTTTCTTGTTTTCTTGTTTTCTTGTTTTCTTGTTTTCTTATATTCATAGTTTCATAATTTCATAATTTCATAATTTCCTCATTTCTTCATTTCTTCTTTTCCATTTTCTTATTTTCTTACTTTCTTCTTTTCATAATTTTTAATTTTCTTATTTTCTATTTTCTTACTCTCATAATTTCATAATTTCTATTTTCTTATTTTCTATTTTCTTCATTTCTTATTTTCTCAATTCCACAATTTCTTATTTTCATAATTTCATAATATCTTTGTTATTTTCTTATTTTCTCAATTTCTTATTTTCTCAATTTCTTACTTTCTCATTTTCTCATTTTCTTACTTTCTCATTTTCTCATTTTCTCATTTTCTTGTTTTCTTGTTTTCTTATTTTCTTGTTTTCTTGTTTTCTTAATTTCTCATTTTCTTAATTTCTATTTCTAGTTTTCTTAATTCACTAAATTCTAATTATGGTATACTTTCTTCCTTGATTCCATGATCTCTTCCTCCTGTCATCGAAATTTCAAGCTAAGAAACCGTTAACTAATGGAAATAATAACGTATGCACTCATCGTATTTAGCCATGAACATGAATTTAAATGTTCATCATGAAAAACGTGTCGTGGCCTCGGATTCTAGTCTTGGTTTAAATTAAATTGTGGTGGTCCAGGGGCCTGTATGCAGTACGTCATTGTTAATGCTCCACTGAAATGTCCACTCCATCGATCTTAGCTAAAAAGAGACAAGAAGAAAAGAAAGAAGAAAAGAAGAAAAGAAGGAAATGAAGAGGAAATAAGAAAAACGTTGGATTCTACTGTGTACTATATATAGTACCACATATACCTGCATATAATCAAATATCATCCTACTTTACATTCATTCAACTACACTCTTCCATTTCTAGTGTACAGTACTGTGGCCTTCAAAAGGGATTAGTATGAAAGTGGCCCCACTACCTGCACTCCTATCAAAGGTACCGTCCAATTTCCCAGAGTAAAAGTCTCGAAGTGTTTTAGGCCTTCGCCCTTATGTAGATCTTTAGAAGGAATGGTATATCCAAGCTTCGGTAATTTACTGCTTAATGGATTCGAGAAAGTAAGAACGGAAACTATTTATCCTTTAACCTAAAGTAAAAAAAGAAGAAGACCTATTTATGAAAAATGGTAATAAAACTTCTACATTAAAACCTCAGGAAAATGAAGGTATGATAGACATGTATTTTAGGGTTTCCTGGTCTATTTAATCTTCTATGTTATTAGGTTTCTTCTATATCAATATTATAAAATATATCCATATGTAGGTAGATATATATTATAATATAATAAAAGGAGTATGGTATAGAATGATAAATATAATAAATGGAAGTAATTTAATAAATAGGAGGAATAGAAATAGAGATCTTCAAGGAAAACAACATCGAGAGATATAGTGGGCCAAAGATAAAAATATAAGGAAGGAGATAAATGTAAGAAATAAGAATAAGATGTAGATGGATCTATGGTATAAAGATGATGTATTTTCTTCAAGTCATGCTGGCAAGAGGGACATAGAAATGTATTCTAGTGAACTTCTTGTATTATCTTTTTTAAAGAAAATAAAGAAGATTTTTTCTGAAACCTCGACTGAATCATCATGGAACTTATGGAACTTATGGAACTTATGGAACTTATGGAACTTATGGAACTTAGAGAGTAGAGTAGAAGGGAGAGGGGAGGGTGTATGCAGGTAGAGGTCTTGTTCAGTTTTGTTCAGTTTTGTCCAGTTTTGTTCAGTTTTGTTCAGTTTTTGTCAGTTTTGTCAGTTTTTGTTTCAGATTTGGGTGCCTGGAATGGTGCCTGGAATGGGGTCTGGACCCCACGGGACGCGTGCGTTGGACCCACTGAATTCATTGCGCGGCCTGCACACAGGCGCCTTCCCCGATGCGAGTGAAACATAAATATCAGGCACATAATCCCACCGAACCAAACAAAGCCTGAACAAGGGCCCAGGACAAATGGGCCGGGAAACGCCAGCGGATGCTCGGACCTCGCATCTAACAATGTAGTTTTCGGAATCGCATTGGTTGTGTAGATCCCCCCAAAAAAAGAAAACAAAGCCAAGTCACAATCCGGTAAATTAGTCGAGGCAGTTCGGCTAAAAATAGATGCTCGCAAGCGAGAAAATTCCAGCTTCCCATTTAATCAATCCCTTCTCACACTTCGTGTTCTCAACCCAACCACCACCTTTGCCTTATTCTTTTCGCAAGGCCATAGAAATCCACCCCAAGGTCAAAAATTGGACCAATTAGAAATCGTCATCCAAGACCAAAAAACCCACTTTTTTCAGTCTCTGATCAAGCAACACATCCCCGAATCAGATAACCGATAGAGATCAACAACAAAGAAGATCGACCCGAGACGAGGAGACGAGGAACCCCATCCACCAAACCGAGCAACTCCAACAATAGACACTTTTTGGTTCCGACCCGTTTCTCCAGTCGAGTAAATCCCGAACCAGTCACTAGTCACTGAATCTCTGATCCGAAAAATGGATTTCGAAGATGACCTTTTCGATGACGAAAAACCCTCGCATATAGGACTCCAGAACCTTAATTCCCAGGGCTTTCAGGCCAGTCCTGCAATCTCCCAACGAGGACAAAACAACGGACAAAACAACGGACAAAACATTGGACAAAACATTGGACAGAATCAGGGCCAAAATCATGGACAGAACCATATTCAAAATGACGGCCAGAATAATGGGCTTGGAGTTGGGCCCTTGGAATCTTCGTCCAGCAATAGCTCCGACTTCACGGAGAAACCCGCCCGGGTCCCCCTCCACCCGTCATACCCCGAGAACATCGAGTACATGCCCGAGATGCACCAGAGCAGGAAAAACGCTTTCCAGACCCCCACGCCGTCCGTCCAAAAACTGCCCAGCCAGTACCGAGGCTCCAGGCGCCACACGCGGGTCGGCTCCAACACCGGCAGCGACATGCTCCTCCACTCGGGGGTCATGTCCGATAACTCCGACGACGACTTCTATGAGAACTTGAACGGCGGGCTCCATAGCCGAGGAACGCCGTTCAAAACGCCAGCCGTCCAGTTCCTGGACGCCCGCATGTCCACATTCAGCCAGTACCCCGACACGTACCCCAACAACATCGAATACCCGGCGTCCACATACTCCCGGTCCAGCGGCTTCTTTGATACCCCTGCGCCAGGCAACATGAGCCCCGGCCGCCCCATGAGCCATTACCTGAACTTCAACCGGCAGTCCGCCATGCCTTTGCAGGCCAACAACTACCTGACCAACTTGTTGCAGGAGACCGGGGACTTGGACCCGTTTGGCGAGGACGACTCGCTCTTCTCGGATGCCGAAGATGAACCCATGAGAAGGAAAACCACGCGGAAAGCCAAGGACAAGGGCGACGTTTTCGACGACGACGACTTCAAGCCCCGGTTGAATTATACCAAGACCATCAAACGAGCCCGGTTGGTCCATGGCAATTACGTCATCGACGCGCCGGTGCCCAAGCACTTGCTCCAGACGTACGCCAACCAGAGCCAGGGAGAACGGGACGAAACGTCCTTCATGCGGTACCTGGGCGTCACGTGCGGGCCGTCCAACTTCGCCAAGTTCAACTATACCTTGCGGCAAAACCTCTATAGTCCGCCGCGGGAAACCGAGATCATGGTGTGTATCACCATGTACAACGAAGACGAGGTTTTGCTTGGCCGCACGTTGAAGGGTGTTCTCGATAACTTGAAGGATCTCACCAATAGGAAGCATTCGTCTTGGGGACACGGGTCTTGGCAGAAAGTCACCGTGGTGATAGTCAACGATGGACGGTTGCAGTTGAACGAACGGACGCAGAAGTTGTTGACGGCCATGGGTGTTTTCCAGGATGGCTATGCCAAGTCCAAGGTCAACAACAAGTCCGTCAAGGCCCATGTGTACGAGTACACGTCCACGGTGGGCATCGAGCGGGTTTCCAACGACAGGGTTTATTTGAATGTCGGGTCCACGCCGGTGCAGTTGGTGTTCTGCTTGAAGGAGAAAAACGCCCGGAAAATCAACTCCCATCGGTGGTGTTTGCAGGCGTTTGCGCCGCTTTTGAACCCCAAGGTGGTGATGTTGCTTGACTGTGGAACCAAGCCAGGCAAGGATGCCTTCTACCACTTGTGGAGCTCGTTCAAGGACCCCAACGTGGCAGGAGCCTGTGGAGAAATGCGGGTCGCTTTGGGCCACAACAAGAAGTTATTGTCGAACCCGTTGGTGGCAGCACAAAACTTCGAGTATAAAATCTCCAATGTCTTGGATAAACCCATGGAGTCCATCTTTGGCTTCATCTCGGTGCTTCCCGGAGCCTTCTCTGCATACCGGTACGATGCGTTGTTGAACGTGGATGGCCACGGCCCGCTTGAAAAGTACTTCAAGGGAGAGTTCTTGCACCAGACCGCGCAGATCGACGAGGACGACGAGGACGACGAGGCCGACTTGAAGGAGCGCAACTTCCAGGAGTCCGGCATCTTCACCTCCAACATGTACCTTGCCGAGGACCGGATCTTGTGCTTTGAGTTGGTGGCCAAGAAGGAACGCAACTATGTGCTCCGGTACGTGAGCCTGGCCACGGCGGAGACCGATGTTCCGGAAATGATCGACGACTTCGTGTTGCAACGGCGGCGTTGGCTTAACGGCTCGTTGTTTGCCGCCATGTATTCCATCTTCCACTGGACCCAGATCTGGAAGTCCAACCATTCGCTCTTGCGGAAGTTGTGGCTCCAGTTGGAGTTCTATTACCACTTGGTCACGGTGTTCGTGGCCTGGTTCTCCTTGTCGTCGTTTTTCTTGGTGTTCCGCATCTTGACCAATAACTTGGGCTCCAAGGTGGTGGGCTTCACGCTAGGAAAGTACATCTCGTTGGCCTTCCTTGTCATCTATGTTGCGTGTGTCATCTGTGCCTTTGTGTTGGCCTTTGGTAACACGCCCCGGGGAACCCGCAAGTTCTATTACAGCTTGTGTGTGTTTTTCGCTGTTTTGATGGCGTACTTGCTCTTTGGCGCCATTTATTTGGCCGTCAACACCGTCAAGTTGGTCATGCGCGAGAACAAGGGCCACTTTGAGGCGGGCATGCTCTTCACCAACCAAAAGTTCCGTGACTTGGTGGTTTCCATGGTCAGCACTTATTTGCTATACTTCTTGGGGGCCATTTTGCATGGAGAACCATCCTTCATGTTCACGTCCTTCATCCAGTACCTCTTGCTTTCTCCATCCTATGTCAATGTCTTGAACATCTACTCCTTCTGTAACATCCACGATGTTTCCTGGGGTAATAGAGATGTTCCACAGGCCAAGGACTTGGGGTCGGCCAAGGTCAGTGACGTGGATGGCCAGTTGGTCATGACCGTGGTGCCGGGGTCCAGCGAGGAGTTGGAGCAAAAGTATGCCAATATCCTTGAGGACTTGAAAGTGCCCATTGTGCATGAGGTCAAGAAACCAAGCAAGAAGGATAAAGACGACCATTATTATGCCTTGATCCGGACGGTCACGGTGTTGATCTGGATGTTCACCAATGCCATCTTGGTGGGGATTGTGTTGGCTGCCGGAGGCAACAAGAACGACATTTGGAACGACTCCAAAAACGCAACCATTTTCTTGACGGTGATCTTGTGGATTGTGTGTGTTTTGGCTGCGTTCCGGCTCATTGGAAGTTTCATGTATGTGTGTCTGAAGGTGGTTCGCCCAATCCGGTGGTGGATGCAAAAGAAGAAGACGGTGCAGTGATGAACCATGGTAATTTCAGAACCAAAGTAATTTCAGAACCAAAGTAATTTCAGAACCAAGCAATTTCAGAACCAAGTAATTTCTCAGTAATTCCAGAACCATGGTAATTAGAACCAGATCAAACTCAAATTGTAGTAATCAGTAAAGATGATCACATGACCTGCTCCATCTCGCTATCACTTCCCATTTCGATCATGCGATTGTACTTTCTTATTATCGCACAACAGCAGAACAATCAGGGCCATTGAATGCCCCTCACCTGATCATCTCACCTGCATACCGCCTGATAATCAATGTAAATATTTCCAAATGCATTGAAGGATCCAAAAATGCCTGAAATCGTAAGCCATCATTGTTAACCTTTCCCAGTTTGGGCGCCCAAGGCTGCAAGCGGCTGAGGGCTCACGTGACGTGCTATTATGTCATAGAGGGGCCCGCTGGGGGAGAGATGCAACAGTTGCAACTTTTCGGAATGTATGCTGGCTGCAGGAGGCCCAGTACTTGCAAATGCCCAGCTCGGCAGTTTTGAGCGCCAGCACCGAGTCAAGTGCCGGATAAATGTCGGCAGGGCGCCAGCAGGTTCTGCCGAGTTATCGGTACAACCGGGCCCCCCGTGCATGCGACATTTCTGAGAGATTTTTTTTGTCCTGCGCGGCAAAAAAAAAATCTCTGGCCCACAACAGGGCAAAAGCCCCGAGCGAGCGAAAAGAGAAATTGAAAAAGCAATGTGTCGCTTGTTGACATTCGGCTCGCTTTTGGAAGTGTGTCAATCGCAAACCCCTCAAATGATACGAGACACTGCAGCCTCTCACATAACACAACTTTTGGTGACTCAGCCTTCTTGGCTGTAAAACCATATCCATATGTTGCTATGGCCCTACACTCTTGGCGGCCCACCCATAAGCCCTAGTCCTCGCCGTAGAGTCTATAGTTTCCTTGTATCTTAGCGCCACACTTTTATCGCTTCAAGTATAGGCTACCCCCCACTCTGATTGTCATATTGGTCAGGAAAACGGTGTTCTCAGATCAGTCTGTATTCTGTATTCTGTGTTTCTGTGGATTTTTTTTTTTTAAAATTCCATCTTTTTCAATGCTGAGAGATACCGAACCCCGTAGTGGAATTGGAGGTGTAGTCAAACGGACCGAATTTTGTACGTGAAATGAGAGGGGATTTACGCTTCTTTATATACACCAGGGGGATATGTACACAAAGACAAGTAGAATCGAGGGACAGCCCCGCAAGAACCGGAAATCTAAAGAGCCCCCGGAGACTTGTATATCGAGGGCTGCTAGAGGGAGTTTCGGTGAAGAAAGACTTGATGCTCTGCCATGGGGAGGATGTGCATGCGTGCGCAATAACTGCATATTTGTTTGGAATGTACTGTACAATCGGGCCTGATAGCATGGAGACGCACCCATTTGGGCCAAGCCCAAGCCTATCCGGGCGCTCGCTCGGAACGACCGAGCCAAAGCGCGACACCGCGACATTCGGTGGGCTTGGGGGGCCATGATGTCGTCCGGTCTCCCTGGCTGCTACTGCACCCGGGAAACGATGTCGTTTCCCCCGTACCTTACTGCCATACATGAACACCGTAAATGTTAGCCAACAATAGGCCAGATGGGCGCAGCATGGCTTGAATGTCGCGGGGTACGTGGGACATTGTGTGGGAAGACTTGGCAAGTGCGGTGCTGAAACAGGAATACTTATTGGCGGCGACATTGGGTCGTTTCTTTTTGCTCGTGGTGCGGCTGGGCCGGCAAAGTCTAGTTGGCCAAAAGCAGGAATCGGGAGGCCAAGGAATGTCTCACCCCCGGCCCGTCCACAGTCCAGCGCCAACGACATTTGAACCGGATGACAGGTTTACCCCCCGGTGGTTGCAGATAATGTCGCCGGCGACCGGTGGGTCGTGGGGCACCGTGTGGGAAATCTGATATGCATCAGAGGTGCATTGGAGGGACTTAATTGGAGAGCACCCCCCCGGGCTGCGTGCAGGACTGCAGGCTTGTTCAAATGACATAATACTTCTGCGCACAGCTCAAGCGGCATCCTAGTGTAGTGTAACGATACGGAATGCACAAGGCAAGGTGTTAAGCGAAACTTAGATGTAAGGATAGTGCATCTTCCGGACGGAAGTGGGCGGAGTCCCTTTCTGAAACAATTACGAAACAAGTGGGGAACAATTGCGAACAATACGAATTACCGGTGAAACAATTCTGAAACGTGCGCCAGAGGAACATGAAACAATCTTCTTTCAAACGTGTGACTAAACCACTGCTCCACACTAGTATTGCATAGTAGACACCTCCAGGCAAGATTAGGTTTTCCACGGAGTATGCTCGGAGAACCGGCTGCATTAGACGGGCCAGGAACATGCCTTGGTGCCGGGGGTGTGCACGACATTGTGGCCGATGCCACCCCAAACGACATTGGCCCTGGAGCATCCGGGAGACATTTATGTGAGGCCCCGGCACCACCGGGTTTTTCCCTCGGAAGTGTGCACCCCAGCGATAAGACACATCAAGGCCGATAACCGAGGGCCATTACCCGGATGTGTGGCTACGTAATGTCGCCTCAGTCGACCCCCGTACCCCCCGGGCTGCGTAAATTATATCGCGCACCGGAGATGTTTCCTAGTTTGAGGCAGCCAGTAAAATTCCCACGTAGAGAATTATCGAGGGTGATTTACGTTCCGGGTAGAGAGTAGAAAGAGGAGGACTATGGTTCCTTTGAAATCCGAGGGGGGGGTTGGGCGCCGGCATATAAACAATCCGGGAACCGGGAGAAGGCGGAAAACCGAGGCAGGGCGATAACCGGGGGTATGGCACCCAAGGGGCGGGAAAAGATTAGTGCGAGCAAGAATTTCCGGCAGCCGCATGGAGCGGGCGCGACATTATTCTGCACCTGAGCGGTGCGAGCTGTGCGAGTGCGACATGCCTTCCTAATGCGTGCATTATTTGTTTATAACAGAAAATTCCCTCACTGGGCCGGCGCTAGCGGGACAAAAGTAAAACAAACGATATGTCGGAAGCGCAAGAAAAGCAAAAAAAAAAAATAAAAAAAAAAAAAAAATGCAAAAACCCAACCTAATTTAGGCAGCCGGCAGGCGTCTAAAACTGGCAACCAAAATTCCCATATAAATCACCCGTCCCCCGTCCACCCTGGAAAATTTTTTTCTTTTCCTTTTTCTCTTTAGTTGTCTTTTTGCTTTAATCCCCCCCACCACAATGAGTGCAACTGAACCTACTGTAGAAAAGGTTAACAAGTCTACTGAAGACGATGACGAGGATGAAGACATTGATCAATTAATTTTGGACTTGCAATCCCACCAAGGATTGGACGATGACGAGTCCGAGGAGGAAGACGATGGTGCTTCCTTCAAACAAGTCCCCGAGGAGTTGTTGAAGACTGACCCCTCTGTTGGTTTGACCGACGAGGATGTCGCCAAGAGAAGAAAGAAGTATGGTTTGAACCAGATGGCTGAAGAGTCGGAGAACATGGTTCTTAAGTTTATTATGTTTTTCGTTGGCCCAATTCAATTCGTTATGGAAGCCGCCGCCGTCTTGGCTGCCGGTTTGGAGGACTGGGTCGATTTCGGTGTTATTTGCGCCTTGCTTTTGTTGAACGCCTGTGTTGGTTTCATTCAGGAATACCAGGCTGGTTCTATTGTTGACGAATTGAAGAAGACCTTGGCCAACTCTGCCAATGTGATCAGAAACGGTTCTTTGGTTGAGGTTGAGGCTAACCAGATTGTCCCTGGTGACATTTTGCAATTGGAGGATGGTGTTGTCATTCCTGCCGATGGTAGAATTGTCTCTGAGGACTGCTTGTTGCAAATTGATCAATCCGCCATTACCGGTGAGTCCTTGGCTGTTGACAAGAGAAACGGTGACTCTTGTTACTCTTCTTCTACTGTCAAGACTGGTGAAGCTTTCATGGTTGTTACCTCTACTGGTGACAACACCTTCACTGGACGTGCTGCTGCTTTGGTTAACAAGGCTTCTGGTGGCCAAGGTCACTTTACCGAAGTCTTGAACGGTATCGGTACGATCTTGTTGGTTTTGGTTATTGTCACCTTGTTGGTTGTTTGGGTCGCTTGTTTCTACAGATCCATCAGAATTGTTGCCATTTTGAGACACACCTTGGCCATCACCATCATTGGTGTCCCAGTTGGTTTGCCCGCTGTTGTCACCACCACCATGGCTGTCGGTGCTGCTTACTTGGCTAAGAAGCAAGCCATTGTCCAGAAGTTGTCTGCTATTGAGTCGTTGGCTGGTGTCGAGATTTTGTGTTCCGACAAGACCGGTACCTTGACCAAGAACAAGTTGTCCTTGCACGAACCATACACTGTTGAGGGTGTTGAGGCTGATGACTTGATGTTGACTGCTTGTTTGGCTGCTTCTAGAAAGAAGAAGGGTTTGGATGCCATTGACAAGGCTTTCTTGAAGTCTTTGATTAGCTACCCAAGAGCCAAGGCTGCTTTGACCAAGTACAAGGTTCTTGAGTTCCAGCCATTCGACCCAGTTTCTAAGAAGGTTACCGCTATTGTTGAGTCCCCAGAGGGCGAGAGAATTATCTGTGTCAAGGGTGCTCCATTGTTCGTCTTGAAGACTGTTGAGGATGACCACGCTATTCCCGAGGATGTCCACGAAAACTACCAAAACACTGTTGCTGAGTTTGCTTCCAGAGGTTTCAGATCTTTGGGTGTTGCCAGAAAGAGAGGTGAAGGACACTGGGAGATCTTGGGTATCATGCCATGCATGGACCCTCCAAGAGATGACACTGCTCAAACTGTTTCCGAGGCCAGACACTTGGGTCTTAGAGTGAAGATGTTGACTGGTGATGCCGTTGGTATTGCCAAGGAGACTTGCAGACAATTGGGACTTGGTACCAACATTTACGATGCTGAAAAATTGGGTCTTTCCGGCGGTGGTGACATGGCTGGCTCTGAGATTGCCGACTTTGTTGAGAATGCCGATGGTTTCGCCGAGGTGTTCCCTCAACACAAGTACAATGCCGTTGAGATTTTGCAAAACAGAGGCTTCTTGGTTGCCATGACTGGTGACGGTGTCAACGACGCCCCATCGTTGAAGAAGGCTGACACTGGTATTGCCGTTGAAGGTGCCACCGATGCTGCCCGTTCCGCTGCCGACATTGTTTTCCTTGCCCCCGGATTGTCTGCCATTATTGACGCCTTGAAGACCTCGAGACAGATTTTCCACAGAATGTACGCGTACGTGGTGTACCGTATTGCCTTGTCGTTGCACTTGGAGATTTTCCTTGGTTTGTGGATTGCCATTTTGAACAGATCGTTGAACATTGACTTGGTTGTGTTTATTGCCATTTTCGCTGATGTTGCCACCTTGGCCATTGCTTATGACAATGCTCCTTACGACCCTCACCCCGTCAAGTGGAACCTCCCTAGATTGTGGGGTATGTCCATCATCTTGGGTATAATCTTGGCTGTTGGAACCTGGATTACCTTGACCACCATGTTCATGAGCAAGGGTGGTATCATCCAGAACTTTGGTGCCATTGATGGTGTGTTGTTTTTGCAAATCTCGTTGACTGAGAACTGGTTGATTTTCATTACCAGAGCAAATGGTCCTTTCTGGTCCTCCATCCCATCCTGGCAATTGTCCGGTGCCGTTTTGATTGTTGACATTATCGCCACCTGTTTCACCTTGTTTGGCTGGTGGTCTCAGAACTGGACCGACATTGTGTCTGTTGTCAGAACGTGGATTTTCTCGTTTGGTGTCTTCTGTGTCATGGGTGGTGCATACTACTTGATGTCTACATCCCAGGCCTTTGACGATCTTTGCAATGGCAAGTCTGGCAAGAAGCCAGCCCACGACAGATCGGTTGAGGACTTTTTGGTTTCCATGGCCAGAGTGTCTACTCAGCACGAGAAGTCTTCTTAAGTTGATGTCTCTACAAACATCAGCATGTGGTTTGATCCACAAACATTTTTTTATCTGATTCCCCATCCCCGTCATATTCCGTACCTTAATAGATAATGGTCTAATGTTTTGTAGTTGTGGCATTGTAATGTGTTGTGGTTGAATAAAATGGCGTGATTTGATTGGTCAAGCTTTTGAGGGACTGCATATAAGGAATCGCGCACGGACTGCATATAAGGGACAGTGAAGTCACGTGCAACAATGGCCCCGTTCCCATTGTTTCCTGGCCTGGCTGTGTCTTGGGGCTTAGCCATTTTCGACCTAAACCTTGAATGTTAAGTCGAATTTGTAATTGGAAAATTGGAAAATTGGAAAATTGGACAATTGGACAAATCGGTAAGTGCACGACCACACAAGAAATGTGTTGTACGACCACACCCTTGGGGTAGTGTAATGAAAATTGCCTATTGGATCTAGGAATGCCCGATTTGTTTACGGCTGTCCATTGTTTCGGCAGACAAATAGACAAAAATGGGCAATTGTCTGGACAAAAATGGACAGAATTGGACAGAAGTGGACAATTGTCTGGACAAAATTGGGCAGAATTGGACAAAGCGGTATGTGCACGACCAAGCAAAGTACGACTACAAATGTCTTGTCCGACCACACCCTTGGGGTAGTCCTATTGGGTACTAGAAACGCCCGATTAGTTTACGGCAGACTATTGTTTCGGCAGACAAATTAGACAAATAGACAAAAATGCACAAAAATGGACAGATTTGGACAGATTTGGACAAACGTGGACAAGAATGGACAAAAATGGACAATTGTCTGGACAAACTTGGACAAACTTCGACAAAATAGGATATTTACAAAATACACCTGTACCGCAAAGTGTCCGCCAATAAAATCACTGGGAATCGATTAAACAATACGGACAATAGACAATGGGTGGCCACGACACAGACACCGATTGGATAGAGAAATTGGTCATGACACGACCTTGTAGACAAGACCGTTCTGCATCCACCAGACCATCTGCCTAGTCATTTTATATTAAAACAGCTGGTATCATGTTTGAGGTAACAGCTTCTCTGTTTATACCTTTGAGTTTGAAAAAAGGGGGATGAAAAAAGATTGCAGCACCACAATTTCACACATGGTCTCCCACTGCATTACTCACTGTGGCCCTAAGTGGCTTGACTAACGTTGATCGGACGGGAAACAGTATTTTCCACTTGGTATGGCCGCAACCGAAAGATTATTTTTGTGGATTACCAACAGGAAAGGGGGAGGTGGAGTGGTTGTAGTTGTAGCCCGTGGGACTCTGTCTACTTCACTGTGTCGTATGTGGCCCGAAAAGGCAGGACATGGGAGGAATGGCTCGCTATGCGGCGAATAGCGAGATCCGGGGTTCTGCCGGGGGTTGTACCGGGGGTTTTACCGGGGGCTTCTACCGGGGCTTTTACCGAGATCCGGGGCTTATATCCAGTTCCGACCTGTTGACTCTGGTCGTTTGATCCTCCCCCAAAAAACCACTCTTTTTGATTTTCCACCAATTAATGATTAAAGGGAGGCCCAGCACTACTATATTCTCTTGGGAGCTTTGCAGCTGGCGTGTGTGGATAATTTTGGTGAAGCCAAGTTTCAAAGGAGAAAGTCACGTGTTCGTTCCGAGGGTCCGGACTGCACATACTCTTCGCCAAGTATTCCAGCCATTAATATTCGATTTTCGATAGAAAATATTTGGTAGTCGGATGGTGCCGATAGTGAAGCTATGAACAACACATCAGTAGATTAGGCTTATAACCGGTAGTGTGGTGCTGTATGCTTATTTGAATCCCGGATCTATATGCAGGACCATAACTTAAATGTACCATAAATATACTCTAATAATACTAGAAACATTATCAGAATGGCAGGTCTATCAGTGTAGTGGCAGTACTGGGTCCCAAGAATCTAGTGGCCTAACTATTGTAGTTCAGCGGTTTAATTTGGAATACTAGACTATATGCAGTACCAAAAACCCAAATTTTAGAGGCCAGAACCCCAACATACCATAAATAAGTATAAGTAGTGGCTTGGACTATAGTAATGTCCAAACGTTTCAGTAATAGGACCATCTGCCGTCTTATCTGCAGTACCATCTACATGGAGCCTGCATATAACAGCACCATCTGCCATAAAACCCATCGTACAATCCAACAATACCCAACCAACACTATCAAATTAGTCTATCAGCAACTATGAATTGGTGGTTGTCTTTTAATCATGAATGTTAGGCCGGGTGTTATATGCAGTGCGCACCATGCCACTACTCAATGGATAGAACAAGCACTAAACCCCCGTTTTTTCCCAAAAAAAAAAAGGCAATATAATCCTGAGAACCGGAGCATTCACATGAACCAATCAGAACCGATTATTTCCTACTACTTCCCTTTCTCCCAGCACCCTCTTGTCCCCCCCTCGCCTGCTCGCGTTTCACGCAGCAGATCATCCACGCACTCGCATCAGGCGCACCTTTTTTCTCATCTCTCCCATACTAACCCAGTCCATCTTCCCCCTCGTGTTTTCCCCGAGTTCACCCCCAAAACTTGCCCCTTTTTTTTCCCCCGTATTTTTGGAATACGTCCCCGGACTGCAGTCCCTGTATATTAGCCCCTGTACACTACCGGCCGCGCCTTGTGCCAACTTGAGGCCGCCTCCCTTATCCATTTCCATTTCCATCCCCATCCCCGACCAATCCTCCGTGGGCGCCCCTTCCTGGCCATTCTCCATTGCATTTCCTTAAAGCATCTTTATTTATCGGTTCGGGTCATCGTCATTTTTCATTGGTCATTTTTCATTGGTCACTCCTTAACCGTCAAATCCGTCCATCGCTCTCATTGGCCAGATCCACCATCCTTTGATTTACTGGTCTATTGATTGATCCATTTATCCATTTATTGGTTCCGTTAAAGTCTATTGATTTATTGATTTATTGATTACTCCATTTATTGAATAGACTGGATTATCCATTTATCCATTTATTGAAGAGACTGGTTTATCCTTTATTGGTTTATTGATTAGACTGGATTATCCATTTATTCATCTATTGAAGTCTACTTATTTATTGGTTCCATTGATTTATTGGTCTATTGATTTACTGATTTATTGATTTATTGATTTCCAGTGATTCATTGGTTTACTGGTCTATTGGTTCCATTGAAGTCTATTGATTAACCTATTTATTGGTCTATTGATTTATTGATTTACTGATTTACTGATTTATTGATTTATTGATTTATTGGTCTAGTGGTCTACTGATTTATTGATTTATTGATTTATCCATTTATTGGTTCCACTGAAGTCTATTTATTCATTGATTCATTGATTCATCCATTTATTGATTGATTGATTGATTTATCTCATTGGTTTGATCCCCGACTCGAATCTCGAACTGGTTATCAACATATCTGGTTCAAAGTCACCTTGAACTTCTATTGACCATTGACTCATTGATTACTTTATCTTTGTCACCAGGATATTGGCTAGATTCCTGGTCTCATAGTCATTGAACTTGCTACTTCACTGGCTTCATTTTGATTCTATTGTTTCCACGAAACAAGAGATCCAAAGCATATTATCAACTCATAACACTGACTCATTCGTCGTGATCTCATAGTCAGTCTGCTTCTTCATATTGATATCTTCATCAATATCACATCAGTTAGTGTCTCCTTCCACTAATTATCAATACATTATTGATACATCAAATCATTGATTTTCATTGATCCATTTTCATTGAAACTGTGACTGATTCTTGGAGTTGATGACGGAAAACGCTTCTCGGTCTGCCTCGTTAAGTGGCCAGAGTTTATTTGGAAAAGACTCGCTGAGCTTTTTCTCCAAAGACGAGACTTTTAACGAGTCCACCAATGCATCGTTGGATGAATCCGTGGACGAGCCTTTGGATATCGTTGGGGCATTGAATACCTTGAATTTGGATGATATGGCGTCTCTTTCCGGTTCGGGAAATCCCCATACTTCCATGACCCCGAACCCGTCTTCCGGCGCTTTTTCCTCTCACATGGGCCTGTCCACTCCACACACTTTGGGCCAGACTTCCAATTTGGGCCAGACTTCCAATTTGGGACAGGGTTCCAATTTGGGACAGAATTTGGGCCAGACTTCCAAATTGGGACAGTCGTCTACGCCGCAATTGACCCAATCCAGCACTCCGTTGTCCGCATGGGGCCACAACTTCGTGCCGTTTTCCGCCCCGCCGCTTTCATACCCCACGGACTCGCTCATGGCATCGGAAATGGCCATGCAAATCGCCCCGTTCCAATTGCCCGAGCAAAACCCGGCATTTCCCGAGCAAAACCCGGCATTTCCCGACCACCCGACATTCCCCGAAGCAGTTGGTTCGGGAAATGCCGAACCCGCTGCCCCGGCCGCCCACATGCACTCCTTCGGCGGCATCTTGGACTCTCTGTACGGATTCAACCGCTACGTCCACGAAAACCCCGAACTTGAGCGGTTCAAAACCGCCTCCGAAAAGCCTCGGGCCAAGAAAAAGGAACCCACGCGGGTGGCGCCCATCAACGTGTTTTCGGCGCCGGCTCTGCTGCATCCGGGCTCCAACGTGTGGAACCACAACTTGCAAAACGCCCCCAATTACCCCGTGGACGGCTACGGAATGGGCGATCACGTGGACTACCGGATGGGCCGGGCCGAGCTAAAAAGCGACCCCGGGTTCTATGCCCCGAGCTTTTACCAGGCGACTCAAGGCACCCCACATTCTCATGGAGGACACGGAAGCCATGCAGGACACAGTGGACATGGAGGCCATGGAGGCCATGGAGGACACAGTGGACACGGTGGCCGCAGCTACAATTACCATATAAATAGCGGGGTGAACATCCACCGCAAAATGCACAATACGCATAAGAGAAAAGGCGACGATGCGGCCAAATACGCCAACGCCAAGCTCGAGGACTTTTCGGGCCAGATGTATTCGTTGTGCAAGGACCAGCATGGATGCAGGTTCTTACAACGGCAATTGGACTTGGACCGAGAGAGACCTCTGGCTTCCCAAAACGGGAAGGAGGAGGAGGTGGTGGAGCTGAATGGAGTGGTTGCCACGATGATCTTCAACGAGATTTATGTGAAAATCGTGGAGCTCATGGCGGACCCGTTCGGCAATTACCTAATCCAGAAGTTGTTTGAAAACGTCACCGACGACCAACGACTCATTTTGGTCAAGAACGCCGCGGCGGACTTGTTCCCCATTGCGTTGGACCCCCACGGCACGCGGGCGCTCCAGAAACTCGTGGATTGCATCTCAACCAGAGAAGAAGCCGACTTGGTGATCCAAAGCTTGGGGCCGCACATCGTGGCGTTGGCACGTGACTTGAACGGCAATCACGTGGTGCAGAAGTGTTTGCAGAAATTGAAGCCCGTGGATAACCAGTTTATCTTCGATGCTGCTTCGGCCCATTGTGCTGAAATCGCCATGCACAGGCACGGGTGTTGTGTCTTGCAACGGTGTTTGGACCATGGAGATTCGGGCCAAAGAAAACAACTTTCCATGAAAGTGGCCGAGATCGCCACCGTCTTATCGCTGGACCCGTTTGGCAATTACGTGGTGCAGTACGTATTGACACGGGGAAACGACGCTGCCGTGGGGCGGATCTTGGACCATATTCTCGTCAACATCATCCAATTGTCGCTCCACAAGTTCGGGTCCAACGTCATTGAAAAGTCGTTGCGAATCCCCAAGTTGACCAACGCCGTGATTGGCCAGTTGTTGAATAACAGCAAGCAGTTCTCGGTGCTTTTGAACGATCCGTTCGGCAATTACGTCTTGCAGACCAGTTTGGATGTGGCCACCAAAGACGACTTGGCCAGGTTGGCCTCGGCCTTGCAGCCGTACTTGGGCAGTATCAAGAATACGCCCCACGGCAGGCGCATCTTGACAAAAATCCAGAACATTCTTTAGCCCAGAGAGAAAAGAGAGAAGAGAAGAAAAGAGAAGAAAAGAGAAGAGAAGGATTTGCTGAAGAAACTGATGGTCTGGAAAATTGAGTTTTGACTCCACTTCTCTGGATACTTCTAGGGATGACTTCTCTGGATTTCTCTGGATTTCTCTGGATTTCTCTGGATTTCTCTGGATTTCTCTGGATTTCTCTGGATTTCTCTGGATCCAGGACCTTTGAACAACAACTAAAAGTGGCTGAACTTACAGACAAAACGGTACTCCTCACTCATTCATTAGTTTTGTCTGTGTCGTTGACAGAAGAGCATTTCTCGTTTTTTGGAGGAAGAAACCGATTTTCTGGTGGCTTTGACCATCTCATCGTTAAACCTCCACAGTTTAAACCTCCACAGTTTTCAGAGATCTTTAAAAAGTCCTGCATTGATGGAGCTGAAGGTCCACTATTGGCAATTGAAGACAAGAGCAAGCAGAAAGGTGATACCAAGCACTAAGCATTGATATAAACCGAGAAATTCTGGGTATCGGATTTGACCAGGTTGGAGAAATTCTGGGTATCGGATTTGACCAGGTCCAAGAGGGAAGACCAAATCGGTATCGTTGGCCTTTGAAGCAATGAGGCAATGGAAGAAGCAAACTGCTTGTTGGCCTCGGTACATTCCGCCCATGCACATGCAGTCTCGTCAAAGTTCATTTTTCCCGGGTGGCAGTGGAACACGGGAAAAACCACAATATACTATTGGAGAAGCCATTGTAGTGTAAGTTTGCAATGGTACCGCTCAAGAAATGGCGGTTCTTTGAATTTGTCCATAAGGCCCTCATTGTCCTTTCCTGCTGTTCCTCAGCCTAGCCGTTGCAACTCGGTGGGTTTCTTAATCCCCAGGAAATCACAGGAAATCACAGGAAATCACAGGAAATCACAGGAAATCACTGGTAATCACTGGAAATACCAGGAAATACCAGGAAAATTCACTGGAAGATTCCCTGGAAATACCAGGAAATACCAGGAAATTTCACTGGAAATTATGATCCATTGCCTGGAAAATGAAGAGCTCACACGAGGGCTCACTTGGAACAGAGGCTTTCTCAAAGAGAGGTTTTCCATGAGCACTGCTCTACCCATAAGAATCTGTGAACTGGACAAGTCTGTGGACGATTCTGTGAAGTGGTGGAGATCTTGGGACTTCTGGTGTTTCATTCGATGGAATGATCCTTTTGCATCCTTTTGCTGATACCGAGGGAAAAAGACGGGTTCAGACATGAATGTGCCAAAGCTAGGGAGAAAAAGCCCTAGTTTTTGGCTTTGAAATCTTGGATTGTTTCCTGAAGAATTAAGAAAAGAAACAGTCAAACTGTGAATCATTCACTAATTGACTTTAACCAATAATTTCGTTCAAGTGACCAACCAATGAGTTCTTTTGTTTGACCAACCAAAGACTTTATTCAAGTGACCATAATTCCAGTTTTGGAATGTTTTGAATGGTTTCAAGAGGAATGTGACCTTGAAAATAATCGGGATTCCACGACAAAGGTGAAAACGTGAAAGCGTGAAAACGTGAAAACGTGAAAAATGAAAAAATGGCGAAAAGGCATTCATGTTGTTTTTTTCCGGAAAAAGAGCCACATCAGCATCCAACGGAGCCAGTCGAATAGGAAGATCTCCAGAGTGACCAGGGAAGGCCAGAAACTTTTCCAGATTCGGGATAAACTTGCTGGAAATTAAAGCTGGGCTAGTCACAAGGAAGGCCAGAGTGACCAAGGAAGAAAACGAGGTATACCAGGTCAAAAATCCCGATTTTTTCTTTCACACAGGAATTTGAGGGAGCTCCAGATCAATTATATTAGGTCGATTAGACCAGGAACACCCATTATCCCGGGAACAAGATTGCAGAACGGGAAATACCCGTTTCCTTTGTTAGTGGAGCAAGTTGAATTGGACGAGTTTTCGGATTGGATAGCGGATGAACTGATCCTGTCCGATGAACACATCAAGGTCTTGATGTATGTGTTGCAGAACACCAGGGCTTCCAGGTCCGGATGCTTTCCTTACAGCCTTTGGAGGCCGTGTCTTCTATCGTGGGCATCCTCCTTCTCTTCTTCATTCCCCTCTTTCTTTGTAATAAGAATAAATCCAGGTAATTGATTTTCAAGTCTCTCCAAAATCAGCCCGTTCACATCCCCAAGTAGATTTACCCCTATTCGGTCTCTTTCACTATCTCATTCACTATCTCATTCACTATCTCTTTCACCATCCTATTGGTTATCTCTATTTCTGGTTGAATGCAAACAATTTCTTTAAACAAATTGGTGTAATAAAAAAAGGTGGTGATTTGTTTTGGAGGGGATGAGGGGGTATTTATATTTTGAAGCCTTTCGTAAAACTGAAACAAGGATTGATGCGTCGGAGTCGCAGTGCGCAACCGTTGCTTGGCTGCAAACACCGGATGTTTCAGCGTCCCCCCTTATGCAAGAGCCGCACCACAAGTAGCAACCAAGAAATCCTGCTCTCGCATATAAAAGGGGCGGTCCCCCCGTTTTATCAACAGTATAATAATTTCAACCCTGGGAATGTACAGAGTTCGGGGGGACCTTATAGGAGTCCAAATAGTTTAGGTGGTTGTCCTTTACAGATCTGAACAAACACAACAGCAAAACAACAACACAACCAACCCTGATCTTTAAATCTAATTAGTTCAAGGGAGGTCCTCCAATTAAAGAAGTCAAAGATCCACAGGTCAGAGATCCAGGTTAGTGTACTGACTTTACCTAAAGTTATTTTACTCCACTGTTGAAGGTGGAACCTTCCAAGTCTTCCATTAACATGCAGTTTGCCAGATGAACACTTGGAATGAGATACGAGGCCCAAGCGGGAGGAGCCTCGGTGTTCCCTAGCTGAAATATTCCATCAGGAAAATTACCAGGAAACGTTTTTATACCAGGAATTTATACCAGGGTAATTATTTGGACCAGAAACACCTATTAGACTAGGTCAGCTACATCCGGAGCATTTATTATACCAGATTAATTATACCAGGTCAATTCCATCACAAAATCTATACCCGGGAACTTTACACCAGGAACAATGAACCAGGTCAATTCTACCGGTTCTATTAAACCAGGAAAATCCATAATACTAGATCTATTATACCAGATCAATTGTCTCTGGTGAATTATATTAGGTCAATTATACCACATCAGTTTTACCAGGTCAATTATATTAGGTCAATTATACTAGAAACACCTATTAAACCAGGGTGATTTTTTTATACCGGAAACATCAAATACACCAGATTTATTATACCAGATCAATTTTATCAGGAAACTTATTATATCAGGTCAGGTACACAAGAAACACCTAATGAACAAGGTCATATATATCAGGAACTCCATCATACCAGGAAAATCAATTATACCGGGAACATCAAATCCACCAGAATTATTATACCAGGAAAAGATATACCAGGAATACCTATCAAACCAGGTCAATTACATCAGGTCAATTATACCAAATGAGTTATACCAGATCAAAAGATGCGGTCAATTCTACCAGGAAAATCTATTATAACAGATAAATTCTATCACGTCAATTATACCAGATCAATTATACTAGGTCAATTATACTAGGTCAATGAAAAATAAAAAAAAAACCCAAAAAAATAATTATACCAGGAAAATGCATCCAACCAGAAAAATCTGCTACACTAGGAAAATCTACTATACCACGAACACCAATCATACCAGGCCAATCATATCAGGGAAATGTATGCCAGAAAATCTATTATTCAGATCAATTGTATCAGGTGAATTATATTAGGAACATCTATACTAGGAAGAATTCTTTATACCAGGAAAAACATTATACCAGGAAAAGCTCTTATCCCAGGTCAATTCTGCCAGATCGATTAAACCAGGAAATCCATACCAGAATAGCATTATTTGTATCAGAAAATCTATTATATCAGATCAGCTACATAGGTCAATTCTATCAGGAACAGCTATTCTACCAGGCCAGTTATACAAGAAAATCTATACCAGGATAGATTTATTTTGCGTGGTATTGAATACTTTGGTGTAAGTTGGAACACTTATCTCGTTGATTTCAATTAACTCCAACAATATATATTCCAGGTTGGTGACGATATCGGTCTTCGGGTGTAGTGGTTTAACCCTAAACCAAATCTAGGAATTGGTGGTTTCTAGTTCTCAAACTGAACTGGTAATTCAACGAAAGGAGAACTATGGAAATGTGGGGTGATGATGAGAATATAGTTCAGCAAGTCTCCAACAAGATGTTCAAGAAAGTATTCAAATATACCAGGAACACCTCTTAAACCAGATTTATTACACCAGGAAAATCTGTTCTACCAGATCAAATATACTAGATCAAATATACTAGATCAATTATACCAGATCAATACATCAGCAACATCTTTTACACCTGGAAAAATGGACCAGACCAAGTATGTCAGGTCAATTCTTTTAGGAGAATCCATTATACCAGGTAATTCTACCAAATCAGTTAGACCAAGAAAATCCATTATACTAGATCTATTATACCGGGAAAATCTATTATACCAGGTAATTGTACCAGGTCAATTACCAGGGAACATTTTTATACCTGTAGAATCTATTATTCCTGGTCAATTATACTGAATCAATTTTATCAGTAAAATCTATTATACCAGATCAATTAGCAGATCAATCATTTATACCAGGACAATCTATTAAGCCAGGAAAATCTATTATACCAGGAACAGTAGACCAGATCTATTTTACCAGATCTATTTTACCAGAAAAATTATACCGGGAATATCTATTATACCAGGTCAATGTACCAGGAACACATAATAGCCAGGTCAATTATACTAGGTCAATTATACCGGAAAAATAAAACATACCAGATCAACTATACCAAGAAACTCCATTATACCAGGTCAATTATATCAAGTTAATTATACCAGTCAGTTACACTAGGTCAATTAAATCAGGAACATAAAATACCCCATATCCAAGATACCAGATCTAAGATACCAGATCCAATAGACCAGTCAGTTATCAGGTCAATTATTTCGGAAAAATGAAACATACCAGGTCAATTATCCCGGAAAAGTGAAAGATTTTAGAAAGTTTATATCAGGAAGATCTATAATACCAGATCAATTCTCAGATCAATGATTTATACCTGGAACATCTATTATAGCAGGAAAATCTATACCAGGTCAACTTTACAGGAAAATCCATTATAACAGTCAATTATACCAGATCCATTAGACCAGGTCAATTATACTAGGTCAATTGTACCAGATCTAAGATACCTGATTTATTATACCAGGAAAAGATACAACAGGAACATCCATTATACCAGATCAAATATACCAGTAAAATCAATACCAGGAACATACCAGGAAAATCTATACCAGGATAGATTTATTGTATCAGGAAATCAATACCAGTAAAATCTAATATTTCTGGTCAATTGCACTGAATCAATTATATCAGTAAAATCTATTCTACTGGGAACAATAGACCAGATCAATTATACCAGATCCAATAGGCCAGGTTAATTATATCAGTAAAATCTATTAATCAGGTCGATTATACCGGAAAAATTAAATATACCAGATCTGAGATACCAGATCAAAATACCAGATCCAATTACCAGATCCAAGATACTGGGTCAACTAGAGTACACCGTAAGAAATATGAGTAGTTGGAGCCACGGCTTCTTGAAAAAGAGAAATGGAGAGGGAAAAAAGGAGGAAAAAGAGGGAGAGTGATAGAAAAAGAGGGAGAGGGAGGGAGAGGGAACGTGGCTTAAGAGGCCGGTTAAAGTTGGCTAGTTTTTTTTTGAGCGGGCGAAACGGCTGGGTGCGGCGGGTTTTTCTGGGTGCGGCAGATATATTTCTGGGTGCGGCTGGGTGCGGCTGGGCGCGCGGGTGCAGGAGCAATATCTGCGCTCGCTCAAGTTCCACCTTCACCTTCACCTCACGTCCACACTCGCCAGGCCAGCATGACGTCGCGCTGCCAGGAAAGCGAGGGCCGGATCAAAAAACGCAAGTACTCCCGCCGCGGGTGCTTGGAGTGCAAGCGGCGCAAGATCAAGTGCGACGAGACCTTGCCCGAGTGTTTCAATTGCACTCGCTTGCATAAAAAGTGTTCTTATCCGGCGGGGGCGGTGGCCAGCGAGCCGGTGCTTTCCATGGGGGGAGGCACGGACCCCAGCCTTGTGGTTCGCTTTTATAAGCCCAAGGCTGAAGATAAGGATCCGGACGCTCAGAGTCCTTCGTCGGGGCCGTCTATTCTTGCGGGACCATCCATTCTTGCGGGACCATCCATTCTTGCGGGCCAGTCCATTCTTGGGGGCCAGTCCATTCTTGCGGGCCAGCACCAAAACCACGGACCTTTGGCTCAACCTCTGATTGGTCCGCCTTCTTTAGGGAGCCTGGTGCACCCTGCAGTCGGGTCCATGGGCCATGAAAACCTCCATCCGTTGGGAGCCCAGGAAAGGAGTGGGTGTATGCAGAGATCCAACTCCATGCAGAGCTCCAACTCCATGCAGAGCATGAACTCGATGCAGAGCCTTAGCTCGCTCCAAAGCATCAACTCCATCCCCACCTCCAGCCAGGTCTTGGGCTCCACGCTTCTAAACCAGAGTCTCCCGAACCTACCGCTTCCCAACCCGCTCCCAAACCCCAATATGCCCACGCCAACGCTAAACCATAGTCTCCCGAACCCCACTTTTTCCGGATCTGGTCTACGAGGTCTGCATCACCCGAACTATATGGATCTCCCGTTTACTCCGCTTGATTTGGACACGAGTCTTGTGTTGGGCCATGATTTGGACTTGCGAAATCTCTACAACGAGGCCAACCTGTTGGTCAACGAAATCCATGGCTTTTTGGATGACACCGACTCGCTCCGCCTTGAGAAGAGTATCTGGGAGGAGGTGAAGATGGAGGAGAGTCCGCTGCTTGGGGCGTCGCCGTTCCCCAAACGGAGTGACCCAAAAGGGTACGAAGGTGTCCCAAAACGGGAGGAGCCTTTCTCAAAACGGGAAGAACATGGCTCGAAAGGGAATGAGAATGACCCAAAGCGGTACGAAAGTGACCCAAAACGGTACGAAAGTGACCTAAAACGGTACGAGCGTGACCCAAAGGAGGGCGACCCCAAACGCCCCGAAGGTGATACCCTTTCAGTGTCGCTGGACCGCTACGAGCCCCACGACTACGTGCGGTACCTGGGCCTGCCCGCCAACTCCGGGCTCATTGCCGAAATCAGCGCCAAGGCCAACTTGGACGCGTCCCACATCAATTACCTCCAGACGCTCACCAACACAAACCTTTCGTACCATCTCTTCCCCTTTGCGTCGTCCATCGAAAGCAACGAGGTGATCAAAATCCTCCTCAACTACTCCATCAACTGCGAGTACCTCCTCAACTCGCTCTTGGCCATCACCGCCACGTTCCAGTTCAACCAGAGTGGAGACCGTGTGCATGAGACGCTGCGCCAGCGGTACATCAAGCAATGCTTTGTGGCGTTGAGCGCCGCCTTCAAGGAAAACTCCGGGTTCCAAAACACTTGGATCTTCACCAATAACGTGGAGAAACTCCTTCTTACGGTGTTGGTGCTTTCGTCCAACTTCACCGCTTGCAGCAATAGTGACGAGATGGCCAACCAGTGGATTGCCCACTTGAAGGGCGCACGGGACTTGCTCTTGAACTACTCCAAAATCAAGCGCAAGGACGAGCCCACCAACATGTCCAGCGGGTTGGCGTTGGCCAAGTGCTGGTTTTTCGCCATCGAGTCTTCAGCAGCTATCCATTCCGGCACGGGCGGAAGTCTTCTGAAAAACGATGGGGCCAGCGTGTCACGTGGCTACATCCTGTCGGAGAAACTGGTCATGGAAGATACGTTGCTTATCTCCGAGGCCGAACACCAGCGGCGGGCCGTGGAAGAGCACCAGCGGCGGGCCGTGGAGGAACACGAGACCATGGGATTCCTGGAGGATCTCTATAAGCTGTCCCCCCAAGTGACCAAAGACGACGAAACATCCAAACTACGGCAGATCTTCCAGGACACGGGCAAACTCGACGAAAAGGTCAATTCTGCATATTGCCATGCGTTGGAGCGGGCCCAATTGCTTACCCACCACCGGTTCAACTTGTACTGGGGATATAGCTCTGCGATCGCCGAGGCACACATGAAATACGCTTCGGTGGTGGAAGAAACCAAGACGCGGGGCTTGGCCAAGGTGTCGATCCGGTGGACGATGCACTTGATGGGGGTGGTGGACGCCTGTCTGCAGGACCTCATGGTCCCCCAAGTGAAAGTGGATACGTTTGAAATCCCCTCCGGGACAAGGGGCCATCCCGACTACCAAGGCAACGATAAGCTAGTGCTAAACGCCAGCTGCTATATCCAGGAACGGGGGGTCTACCGGTCGTGGTTTGACATGTCCAACCAGTTCCACTGCGACGATCTCTACATCAAGATCTTGACCGGGCGACAGTTCATGGCGCTTCCCCGGCTGCACCCGGACGTGCAGAGCATCGTGACCAAAGTGTTCAAAGGCAGCTTTTTCATCCGGGAAAAACCCGTCGAGTGCGTGCAGGACGTGGTGGTGGAGAGCCAGCATTATTACTTGAGCAAGAAGACGTTTGACGAACGGTGCATCATGATCCAGTCGATATTCCGGGCGCTCCTGGGCATCGTGCAGGACGAGCGGGATTTCGAGCGGGTGGAGTTGTTTTACCTTGGCCTTGTGAAGTTGGGAAACGGCAGTTCCTTGACTTCTTTGGACATGCTCACCAAGTGCAGGAAACGGAGGGAGAAGAAGCGGAAAAGCCGCAAAAAAGAGCTGGACGACGATGTTTACGATCTCTACGAGGCTCTGCTGATTCCATTTGCGTGAAAAAAAAAGGTGTTGGTTTTGAAAAAAAGGTGTTGGTTTTGAAAAAAGGTGTTGGTTTTGAAAAAAGGTGTTGGTTTTGCCAAACCAAAGGCTCAGGTGCAGTAGGAAGTACTGCTCAAAGTGGGTGCTACTGCATGGACAACTGGCGACGTGGAGGCCGAAAAAGTCCCGGGCTGGGCTTAGGGGCTGACGAACAGTGTATATACGGAACAATTGTATTTTAAAATGAAACCGGCAGACCGTAGAAGATTGGGAGACATAGTCAGTTGGTACTGTATATAGGGATGTTTATCCTGCATACAGATGGGTGTAGCTGCATATAGCTGTATATATGCATGGCGATTGGTAGAGTTGTGGGGTACAGCGGCTTTATATATCGAAGCGTATTTTTACGCTTCGATATTGCAGTAGACGTGACGTTGGATGGTGGGTTTTTTAGCGTTGGGACTGGCTGCAACCCTCGGAAGTGCGAGGGGGCCGGAACTCACACTAGCGGCCACACACGTCCAGCCACAAGTCCGGCCACACACATTGTGGATTATCCAAAAAGCACTGAGATGGTCGCCGGAATTCCAGCATTCCACCAATCCAATTTTTTTCCCAGTACGATGAAAAAAAGGGGCTTTGCGTTGGGCCTTTTTCTGCTGACCTTGTCTGGTGCACGGGTGTGCCGCGGCCAGTTCCGGGGGTCCCCATCGAAAATGCCCCACAGGAACCGGGAACCGTATGATAAACTTGAAAAAGACTACTATTACTACTACCAAGGGCTTAGGGGGCTATGGAACAGACTAGAAATCAAGTATTGTGAAAATGGAGAGCCAAGCGAAATTTCGCAATCATACAAGGATTTTCTCACTTTCAGCGTAACACAAGTCTTTGCCGGGATAATTTTTTTTAAAAATTTATAATTTTCATTAAATCCTAAAATCTCATTAGCTTCAGGAGTAACAATATTGATTTATATTTTGATTTAATAGAATAGAAATGGATGTATTATGGGTTCTTATTTACTTTATTTATTGATGGTTATATACAGTTTTTTTGTAGTAGTTCGAGGATTCTAATTTTCCACCTTCCCACTTTTCCAGTTTCTAGTTTCTACTTTTTCCAATTTCTAGCTTTGTAATTTTTCCAGTTTCTAGTTTTGTAATTTTGGTGTTTTGTTGTTTTCTATCATTCCAGTTTGCCAGACTTTTAACTTCTAGTTTTCTGATTTTCTAGATTTCCATTATTCTCAATTTCTATTTTTCCAGTTTTCTCTTTTTCTCTTTCTATCTCTCTATCTTTTTATCTCTTTCTATTTTTCTAATTTTCCAGTTTTCTAGTTTTCTAGTTTTCTAGTTTTCTATTTTTCTATTTTTTTAGTTTTCTGATTGTCTAATTTTCTACTTTCTAATTTTCTAATTTTCTACTTTTTTTCTATTCTAGATTTCTAGTCTCCACTTTCTAATTTACCACTCTTCTCTTTTCTAGTTTTTTGGTATTCTAGTATTCTACGTTTCTACGTGTCTACTTTTCTTCTTTTCTTCTTTCTCTTTTTCCACTTTTTTTTTCTATTCTAGTTTTCTCGTTTGCTCGGTTTCTAGTTTTCTAATTTTCTAATTTTCTAATTTTCTAATTTTCTAATTTTCTAATTTTCTAGTTTACCACTCTTCTACTCTTTCTTTTTCTAATTTTCTAGACTTTCTACTATTCCACTTTTATACACCCTCTAAATGACCTTTGAAATCGAACCCTGAAGGAGCCCTACCAAAATAAAAAGAACTCTAAGAATACCATTGAATCAAGTCTATTTCACCTCCATTCTTTCATGAACAGTAGAGCTAGAATTTCAATAGTCATGTTTAGATATTCTGGATTCACCAAGAATTGTCGTGTCTTAGATCATTTGTTTATATAATGTGTCACTGGGAACTTCAAGAATCAGTAAAGTTGAAGAATCCATCATAGCTCCCTGGTATAAGAATTGTGGTATCAGAATCGTGGTATCAGAACCGTTGTATCAGAATCGTGGTATCAGAACCGTTGTATCAAAATCGTGGTATAAAGATCGTGGAACCCTGGTAAATCTCCAGAGTATCTCGGTATAACCTGGAACCCTGGTAAGATAATCTCATGGTCTGGTAAATAATATGGTAGTAGAATTACGGTACTCTGGAAAGATAGTTTTTTTGTCTAGTAGAGATTGGAATCATGGATCATCCCCGTGGACCTTGGTTTGAGGAGATTATCATACAACCAATGGTATTGTAGTACCCGTATATTCATGTAAGTCTAGGCTAAACTTCGTTAAAGAATCATTGTAATCCCAAAAATAGAACTCTTATGGTTTTTCTGTCAAACCTGCTTTTTTGGATTTTTTCTGGGTCTCTCCTTTACATTTATTAACCCTTTCTTCAGTCCTGTATATGAGTATCTTTGAGTACGATTGGAATTGGCCGAGGAATTTCTTAAATACCGAGAATTCAATTCTTTCGACTCTCAACGTTTTAATGTTTTTTTAAAAATGATTTTTTAGAAATGCTTTTAATGTTTTTTTTTGGGTGTGTGACCATGGAATTGCTGTGGTATTCGTGATTCTGTACGAATATAAACGAGAGTGGAAAAACCATTAATACGCACCATAAATACAGATTACGTAATATACGATAAAAAAGTATATACGATTACTCAGCATTGCCGATTACGTAATCCATAGTAAGTAGAACCTCACAGTAAATAGAACTCTGGTGTTCTCTGTGTTGTTGTTGATTTATTGGATGCAAGTGTTGGTTGCTCGTTGCGTCGTATCTGCCTGCACACACGCGCGCCTACTTGGCCATGCTCGCGCATGCTCGTGCATATTTTCCTGCACACACGGGCATACAATTTCATCCTGCACACACACTCTCAATATATATAAACAAGGCCCGCGTTTCTTCCCACCGTCAATGGTTTCCGAATCCACTCCTTTGCTGGAGCCTACGCAAACCATTTCCAATGGTGACGATTCCAAGTACATTCCTCGTGACCAGGTCGAGTGGGAGTTTGGCGGGCCCGTGGGCGCCTTGGGCATGATGGTCGGCTTCCCCTTGCTCATGGTGTACATGTGGATTAGCGCCCAGTTCTACTATGGCAAGCCTGCTTGGCCGTCGGATGGCGAGACGTGGCTGGACTTTATGGGAGTTTTGTGGCTGATTTTCAAGGAGTACGGCGTGCCGTCGTTCACGCTGGTGGCCATCTTTACCACGTTCTTCGTGGTGCAGGCCTTGTTTTACTTGACTCTTCCGGGCGTGTGGTGCAAGGGCCAGCCGTTGTCCCATTTGAACGGCAAGCAATTGCCTTACTTCTGCAATGCCGTGTGGTCGTTCTACGTGACCAACGTGATCCTTTTGGCGTTGCACGTGGCCGGCTATAAGATGTACTACATCATCGACCATTTTGGCGAGATCATGACCACGGCCATTGTGTACGGCTTCATCTTCTCCATTGGCTTATACGTCTATACGCTTACGGTGTCCAAGGATTACCACCGCATGACGGGCAACCACATTTACGATTGCTTCATGGGCGCTCCTTTGAACCCCCGCATCGGGCCCTACTTGGACTTGAAGATGTTCTTCGAGGTCAGAATCCCTTGGTTCACCCTCTACTTTTTGTCGGTGTCTACTGCTCTCAAACAGTACGAAACCTATGGCTACGTGTCTCCTCAGGTGTGCTTCATTGTGTATGCCCACTGGTTATACGCCAATGCTTGCTCCAAGGGAGAGGAGTTGATTGTGCCCACGTGGGACATGGCCTATGAGAAGTTTGGCTTCATGTTGTGCTTCTGGAACATTGCTGGCGTGCCATACACTTACTGCCAATGCACGTTGTTCTTGGCGTACCACGATCCTGCAGAGTACGCATGGCCTTGGTACTACAACACCTTGTTGTTTGTGGTGTTGACGGTGGCCTACTACTTTTTCGATACGGGCAACCGCCAGAAAAACTCCTTCCGCAGAATCATGTCGGGCAACACCCAAATCCGCAAGACCTTCCCATACTTGCCCTACGGAGACCTTGTCAACCCATCGTACATCCAGTGCGAGAACGGCTCGCTCTTGTTGACCGATGGCTGGTACAAGTACGCCCGGAAAGCCCATTACACCGCCGACTATGTGCAGTCCTTGACCTGGGGTCTCGTGTGTGGCTTTTCGTCGCCGTTCCCCTGGTTTTTCCCCGTCTTTTTCTTGATTGTCTTGGTGCACCGGGCCTACCGTGACCAGAGAAAGTGTGCCAGGAAATACGGCAAGGATTGGGACCTTTACTTGGCTGAATGTCCTTATATGTTCATTCCCTACGTGTGGTAGTCTCCCCACTCCACCTATGAACATATCTCTAGAGTCCATGCCTGTCCATAGTCAGTTAGCATCAGCACTAACAAACATACATTCTATTACCTTTAAAGTATAAGATTTAATAGTAAGAACGGTAAGACACATAAAGTGACAGATAAGTGACAGATAACAATCTCAGTATTTCCTAATCCATCTCTGCTATGGCGACGAGCCGCTCGTCGATCTCGTCGGGAGTCAAGATATGGAAGCGGTCTTGCGTGGCCACGCCAATCTCAATGTCGTTTTTCCGGAAATCGCTGCCCAAAACCGAACTCAAGGACGTGATGGCAAACTCCACGGTCTCCTTCCAGTCGCCGTCCACCGCATCCATTTTCTTGAACTTCTTCTCCAAGTACGTGGTGGCCTCTTGTTGCTTGGGGCCTGTGGCCACGGCCTTTGCTCCCGTGAAGTAGCCTGCAGGATCACACTTGAAGATCTGGGGCCCTCTGTTCTCGTCCTCAAAGTCCACCTGGCAGAATGTTAGTGCCACGCCTAGAGGCCTCATGTATGCACGCTGGGTGTATATCTGCGAGATGTTGGCCATGCGCTTGGCCATGCTCTGCACGGGCATCTCGTACCCGTATTGGTAGCGGAACTCCACGGCCTCTTGCCGGGCCCGCAAGCTGAGCGACCGTGCATCGGCAATCGACCCGGTGGCCAACATCCCGATGGAGGGCGTGATCTTGAAGAGGTACGACACTGTGCTGGCGTCCAAGAGCTTGTCGGGGATTTTCTTTTGCGAGATCAACACGGCAGAGTCTTTTCCCGTCACGCCTAGCGACGTGATGTTGGCCAGGTTGATGGCCTTGAAGGCGTATTCCACCTGGAACAATCTGCCTTCGGGCGAGAAGATTGTGATGTGCCGGTCAAATCCTGCAGAGCCTAAAGTTAGTATGTATTGAAGGAGTTGGGTTATCAGGAGCAGTTCAGGTATCGTCACACCACCTACCAGTGTCACATCAAAGCAAATACCCAGTCAGTATCAAGATACCAGTGTCAGTATCAAACGAATCAGTGTCCTTGAATCTTAGTGTCCTTGAATTTTAGTGTCCTTGAATTTAGTGTCCTTGAATCTTAGTGTCCTTGAATCTTAATGTCCTTGAATCTGGTATCCGTAAACACTGAATCATACACTCGAAATGACCTCGCTATGAACCAGAGTGTTCCCGAATCAAAGACATTGAAAGACACCAGAGATTGGAAATAGATTCAAATTGACACCAAGACTGATGCCACATGGATTTCTGAACTGATACCGAGAAATTAAAGGACATCGAAAATGGGTTCTGGTTGAATTTGACAGGAAATGACCAAGTGACATTGGCAAAGATATCTTGATGACTGAATGAACACTAGACCAGATAGAATCCCCCAAATGTCGAAATCGCCCCAATCACCCCGAAATCTCGGTAATTGACCGGAACCGACCCCAGAATGTCAGAAATGACCCCAGAAAACCCGAAAAAGACCCCAAAAGACTCCAGAATAACCTGAAAAGACCCGTTTGACAGTTTTGACCATTTTGAGTCAAAAAATTGACTAAAAACCTCAGAATTCCTGGAACTGCTCATAATATCCGGATGTGATATCGGAAAAACACCTAACAAAATCGACGATTCACGCCAAACTGAGCCGAAAAACGAGATATATCTCTTTAACGAATTCTGGGTTCTGAAACGAGCTGGAATCTGAACAAGCTGGAATCTGAACAAACTGGAATCTGAAGGAAGCTGGGATCTGAAACGTGGGTTGGACGAGAGGACTGCATGCTGCGATGGAAGGGGGACCGTATACCGGACAATCGGGGGCACCTGCATATACCTTCATTCCGATGTGAAACAACCAACTTTCGAGACAAACTAAACCATTTACATACCTGACATTGTGTGTTGTAAGTATTGGAACTGATAGTGGCGACAAGCGTGCGAAGTGAGCACCCGAAACCCGTACACCTTCGAGCGAGCATAAAACCCGTACACCTACGCCTTTTTTCGAGAGGGCGACCGGCACATGGACCCGCACTTCTCGCACCTACACCTTCACCAGTCCTACAGCCGTCCCTCCACTAATCGCTCCAGTCTAATTCACCACCTACACTGCCCAGCACAATTGCAGCACGCATATAGAGGAACACACTATACAGGAACACACGACTATACACAGGACGATATTAATATACACAGGAACATACATTGCATACAGCACCACGCACTCCATCCACTCCACACTCCACCTTCTCCTCACACTCCACACTCCACACTCCACACACCATATAAATATACTGGAGAATGGCGACGTTTTCCACGGACCAGAAAACAGCGGCGCACACGCCTGCATACTTCGCCAGTGCCCGGCTGCCCCTCACCAACGTCCTGTACCACTACAACAAGGATGTACTGGCGTTCCACTACGGCCCCCACCACCCCATGAAACCGTTCCGGCTCATGCTAACGGATCATTTGGTGCTTGCATATAAGCTCCACGAGAAAATGGACTTGTACGAGACCCGGGCGGCCACCAAGGCCGAATTGACGGCGTTCCACTCGGCGGACTATGTGGATTTCCTCCGGTCCATCACCCCCGAGGCCGCTGCACGCATGGATGCAGATAAACTCGCCCGGTTCAATATCGGAGACGATTGTCCGATTTTCGACGGGATGTATGCATATTCAGCGCTTTATTCGGGGGCCACGCTAGATGCGTCCCGGAAATTGATTTCCGGCATGAGTGACATTGCCATCAATTGGCTGGGCGGGCTTCACCATGCCAAGAAATTCGAGCCCAGTGGTTTTTGTTATGCCAACGATATCGTGTTGGCCATCTTGAACTTGCTCCGAGTGCATGCTCGCGTCATGTACATTGATATCGACTTGCACCATGGCGATGGGGTGCAGGAGGCCTTCAATATGACGGACCGCGTCATGACGGTGTCGTTCCATAAGTACAATGGAGAATTTTTCCCCGGAACGGGGAGTATTGACGAGGTGGGCATTGGCCGGGGGAAGAACTATGCAGTCAATGTTCCTCTTAAGGATGGAATCGACGACGAGCTGTATGTGCATTTGTATAAGCTGGTGATCGAGCCACTTATAGCCAAGTTCCAGCCCACGTGCATCGTGCAGCAGAACGGAGCGGATTCGCTTGGGTTCGACCGCTTGGGCTGCTTCAACCTTAACATCCGCGCCCTTGGCGAGTGTGTGCGGTTCACCAAGACCTTTGGAATCCCCATGCTAGTTCTTGGTGGAGGTGGGTACACTCCACGGAACGTTTCGCGGCTCTGGTGCTACGAAACGTCGGTGTTGAACGACGTGACGTTGGATGCCAAGATCCCCAATACCATTCCCACGCGAGACTGGTTTGGGCCCGACTACTCGCTCCATCCGCCTCTCGATGGCCGCTTGGACAATAAGAACCTGAAGCGGTACTTGGACAGTGTGAAGGTGCGGGTCTTGGAGCAGTTGCGGTTTTTGGACCATGCTCCGTCGGTCCAGATGGCCGAAATCCCGCCGGACATCGGTGGTTTTACCGAAGAGGAGGAGGAGATTATCAGGGAGTTGAACGAGGACGATGTGACTGCTAAGGATGCAGCCAGACCAGGTGAAATGTACGTTTGAGAAGGACAAGAGGAATGGTCAAGGGAAAAGAAGAAGAGGAATGGTCAAGAGGAAAGGTTAAGAGGAATAGCCAAGAGAAAAGAATAAGAGAAAAGGCCAAGAGGAAAGGTTGAGAAGAGAAGGTCAAGAGAAAAGGTCAAGAGGAATAGCCAAGAGGAATAGCCAAGAGAAAAGGTCAAGAGGAATAGCCAAGAGGAATAGCCAAGAGAAAAGGTCAAGAGAAAAGGTTAAGAGAAAAGGTCAAGAGCAAAGGTTAAGAAGAGGAGCTTAAGAGAAGAGAAAAGCTTAAGAGAAGACAAAAGGTCAAGAGAAAAGCTTAAGAGAAGAGAAGAGCTTAAGAAGAGAAGGTTAAGAAGAGAAGGTTAAGAAGAATAGCCAAGGGAAAAGGTCAAGGGAAAAGCTTAAGAGAAGAAAAGGAAGAAGAAAGACTTGATGGTCAGAAGTCAAGAGATGATGCCAAGAGACAAGTTCAGGAGAATAAAGAATGAGCTTATGGGTGGGGGTTTGAGGCTGGGGCTGAGGTAAGTCTCGGTAGAGGAATCCACTGATACTCAGTACTTAACTCTAGTGCTCATGGGATTGTTCCTAATGAACCCTACCCTGTCATTATATGCAGGACTTCTATCTTTTCCATTTCCATCTTCTGCTCCACTTCCTCTCTTTGCTATTTAGACGATTGCATGGGATTGGAAAAATGCTACTAGTTCTATTGGCTGGTTTTCTTGAACCGTCTACCCGGCTCTTATATACACTCCCACTTGTTTCTTCTCTTCTCTGGGCTTAAAATTGAAACAGGACGATACCGAGGTGACCGAGGTGACAGGTGGAGAGTCACTATAGGCCAAGGACATTGGGCCAGCTGTTTGACTACTACAGTGTAGTCCCAGTTATATGCAGGAATACCCGTTATATGCAGGCCAGAATATATATAGAGAGTTATAGAGAGATGGAGACACAGATGTAGAAAAGATGTATAGAGAGATAGACTACTACGTTTACTGGTTACTATATTGGATAATCTACATTGGGTCAAATCATAACATGGAATAGTACTCATAGTACATTATGGCGAGCTTGATAAAAAGAGCTAATCGCAGCTGGTTTAAAGACTCGTGCTCCGGTACTGGCCACTCGATAGAATCTTCTGGTCAACACTTTTTGACAGTCTTTCCAATTCAAAAACACACGAAAACACTAAATGTGTTTGGCTGGTATCAAAAAATAGCCTTCTCCCGATCTCCACTCCCCTACTGCCTCTCAAAGACTATAGTAGTATAGAAGAGGCCAATATCATTAACTTTGGAGTAGCATAGGGGCGTAGGGGCGTAGACTATTAAGGAGTAGGGAGGTCCATTATATTATATCAGAATATTGGAAGGGGGCTTTGGAAATAAAAGGGGTTGGAAATAAAAGGGGTTGGGAAAAATGCGAGGGGGGTGTAGCTCTTTATATATTCAATAATGCGCGATTTAAATGGCTGCAATTCAAGGGGGCGCGCATGCGCGAAAACATATATAAACCCTTGTCCCCCCACCATATTCGCACCATATTTTTGGACCCATCAAAGCCCAACTTCTTCTTTTCTACTGGAAATTATTGGAAAGAATGGTCTCTGGCCGCGCTGTCTAGATGAACCAACCCCTCATGGTTTTGATGAACCAACCCCTTTGAGGTTTTTGACTGTGAATCTGCTCGAAATGATGGAGAGATTCAAATTTCACGAACTACAAAAAAAAGCCCTTGTCTGCTTTGGTATGATCTTCTTAATACTGCTTTGGTATGATCTTCTTGATACTGCTTTGGTATGATCTTCTTGATACTGCTTTGATATGATCTTAATACTCACTTTCAGCTGAACATCTTTAAAAAAAAAAAAAATTCTGCATGGACTGGCTTGGATATAGACGAGGAGGTTTCCAAGAAGAGAAGAACTGGACAGATACCTGCACTTGGCCAAACAATGGTTTTGGTTTAGGACTTGATTTGGGAATGGACGAGAAAGAGGGGAACAAGATGTGCAGTTTTGAGTCAAAGAGTCAAAGATCCAAGGGTCTAGGAACTGGCACAGTTGAAAAATAGCGGAGAACGGCGAAATCCGAATTGGCAAAACCCGAATTGGGAAAATCCCCGGAACGTCTGGAAAAAGTGGTGGGCGAGACGCTTGGAGATTTCGAGCTCATTCTCTCGGTGCTTAAGCTTTTCACCCAAATGAACCTTTCCCGGGCGCTCCAGTCAAAAATCATGGCCAGTCTTTTGGGAAACAAGACCGGGGAGGCTATATGCAGTCTCCATACTTTCCCCCATTTGGTTTTCGTGGGGTCATGTTGATGCTTTGTTGGTGCAGGAAAATTAATCGCCCACGTATGGTTCCAGAGATTCCAGTCCAATATCAAGGACCGTTTAGTATGGTGATTTTTTTTTATAGTACTTACTGTAATAATGATAAGGTTGAGCCTTAAGTAATACCAGGAAAGTGTATCATTCTATTTAATATAGTAGCCGATAGCAGCGTCTTAAGATGGATGTATGGCGAGATGGATGTACTACGGTGACTATATGCAGGTGCATATAGCAGTAGCCGAGAGAAGTGTACCTTTCTGGCCACACACCCAATAAATTTCGCGGAAAATTGGTATAATTCATGTTAACTACAGTCGAAATTAGATGTTCAATTTTGAAGTGGCTGGGATTGCTGGAACCCAAGAAACCGACCCCAAGCGGACCTGCACATAAGTAACACCTGCACATAGACACTCTTTGGTATTATACCCATTAGTTCATGGGTACGACGAAGCTTCGGGAAGCCAAAAGCGAACTTCTAGAATGAGTCAAGAAGGGAACATAAAGATCTGTTCCTAAACTGTAGAGTTACTGAAAACTCTTCTACGCAGGTACAATTCTCCTAAAAAGGTCATGGAAACCGCAAAGAATCCCGAGAAGGAACATGAAGAGGAGATTCCTTGGTTTTGCTAGTAGCCGTGTCCGAATAAATCAGTATAGTTTAAAGGAAAAAAGGAAAATCAACGAGATGTGAGAAAATATTACTTGATAGTTCCCGTTTCTGAACTGCTAAAACTTTAATAATTGCCAATTTATAGAAAGATGGATCGAGAGGAGGTTTTTATAAAAAACTAAAGAATTTAAGAATAGATTTGGATGTACATTGGGTGTGGATGTGTATAGATGGGCCATGGTGACTAGGTGCAGGTGCATACAGCAGTGCAGAGAGAAGGCTAGTTCCCTGGCCACACACCCGATGAATTTGAATGAAACTTGGTAGAATCCATCTATGAAATAGTGAGACTTATCTGTTTAAATTTGGAGTGGCTGGGATTGCTGGAAGGGTGAAAACGGACCCCAAGCCGACCTGCACATAGACATTCCTGGGAATCATCACAAGAACCAAGTCCCACCCATTACTTCATGGGTAAGTCGAATCACCGGTAAAGCCAAAAATGAGCATCTAAAATCAGTTAAAGGGAGAAAAATTCAAAAACCAAAAAAAACTGCTGCTCAAGAATTGACTGAGCACCACTCTCATACTGGCAAATGCCTCATCATAGGCGATTTCAAAAATCAAGCCACCCAGAAATCTGGTTGATCGCCATGGCCATCTTGTGGCTAGGCAAAAAATAATCGTACTTCACATCGTTAAGGAAGTTACTGGCGAGGGCTACCCAAGTCATTCCAGAGTGCAAGATATCCGACGTGGAGCGAATGCCGAGAACTTCTCCGAGAATTTCTCCGAACACATAGTTTTTGACCCTATCGAGCTTGGAGAAATGTCCACGAATTTTATGTTAAACGTGAGCGCCGTGCGACTCCTGCACGTTTTGCATGGGCATGGAATGCCCATGTAGTCGTTTTACGTGAGCATTGCACATGTAAATTGTCCAGACCAGTACACCCTAAGATATATATATAAAAAATATAAATGATCTTTAACTAAAGAACAAGATATATTAAATATATTAGAATACTTTAAAATCAATCAACTTAGATCTAAAAAATTAAAAAGATTCAATTTAATCCATGAATTTTATGATTTAAAGAGATTGGGAGTTGTATCTCCCGAGACATATGATAAAATATGATCCAGATTTTTTAAAAAATGAAATGATATATCTTAAAGAGATGGTCCACAATGCATCCAGAAGTTTATATAATAATTATACCAGGATTTGGAATAATTTCACATATTGTATCAACCTATAGTAAGAAACCTATCTTTGGACATGTTGGTATGCTATATGCTATGGGATCAATTGGTCTTTTAGGATTTTTAGTATGAAGTTGAGTAATGATGGCTTCACCCTATAGTGATATAGGGAATAAAATTAATTTCGCTATATGCTGGAACAGTCTAGTGCTAATTAGTANATAAAATAAACATATATATATATATATTCTAGTCAACTCTTTCCCAGCAAAAGGGGATCGAAGAGCCAGACGAAGATTGATCATTGGGCCTCCCACCATTGACTCCAGATTCCACGCGCAAACATTTCATGCTGGAAACCGTCGTCGATGATTAGAGTTTTTCTAACCACTAAACTTCCACTACTAATCTTGGGCACACGGAGTTTTTCATCGTCCATCGGTTTTCTCCGCCAGAATTCCAACTTAGTTTATAGCTACGAATATATGACGGAGGATATCACTTGGGCACTTGTGNCTTCCACTACTAATCTTGGGCACACGGAGTTTTTCATCGTCCATCGGTTTTCTCCGCCAGAATTCCAACTTAGTTTATAGCTACGAATATATGACGGAGGATATCACTTGGGCACTTGTGCCTACGTAATCTCTAGCTCTGGGAACTAAGAGGCAACTTGGTCGCGTCTTTTGTGAAAGGGACATCGAAACAGCTCAGTTAAGGAGAGGAA
>NLAM01001008.1:0-91187 GCA_002370325.1 Metschnikowia hawaiiensis
TCAGGTCTACTGCCAATCAAAAGAAACAACTGCCTTTCTCAATACTCTCCACTTGAACCTACTATAGATGTGAATGGTCTTGATTATAAAAAGAGCCCTTGACATTGAACCAGAAAAAAAAAAATGTTGCTAATAGTTGCTAATATTTGCTTAAAAAATAAAAAAAATAAAAAGATACCTGTAGAAGTAAGTAGTAAAAGCGCACTAGGACATAGACTGAAATATGGCTAATGGCGACTATTGAAGACTAAAAGCAACTAGAAGAATTTTTCCGGTTCCACCGACAGTCCCAATGACTCCGATAACATGTAGAGCCAAATCCTTGGAGGTGATTCCAAGGGCCAAGTTTATATTCACGCGAATGCGCATGTTCATGGATTAGGCCTGGATGATGTTTTGCGTGGCCAACGTTTTTTTAATTTCAGAGGTTCCGATCCAAAAAATAACAAGCCAAAAGTTACCATAATTTCTGAGACGCTTAATACTCGTGATAAACCATAATGATTAATGGCCAGAAATAATAGCTCAAAAATTGATGATCATGAAAGTAAATGACTGCGAAATAAGTTACCACGATTGTTTAGAACGAAACTATTCAATACTTGAATAAGTAAAGTTTTTATTAAATAATTGCAAAAGAATTTAAAGACCTGTGTGGGATTACCATATCAATGGCTAAAATGGTGAGAAATATCATAGATCATGGAGTTATAATGGAACAAATGCTAATGGAAGGGCCTCGCACCTTTCGAGCAAATGTCCATATTTCTTTAATTTCCTGATTATTTGTGCTGATTACAATGGCCATATTTGTTGAGTGACTTTTTCTGTGAGTTTATGGGGGGCCATAGCTCAAGGGGAATGATGACGAGAATGCATTGTCTGCAGGACTACGCTAGTTTATCCTAAACATAAAGTGTTCACTAGATATGGAGAGATTCCCGAGAATAAAAGGAAATTTTTTAAGCAAAATAATTTATCTTTACTAATTTCTTAGTATAGCACTCGTAATTTTCACACTGATCCATTGTACATTTATGATTGGAACTTAGAGACCATAAAACCCACCAAAGGATTGTAGTGTGAATCTCAGAAACTTCAAGAATCTTGTTTATGTTTGATACTTTTAGCTTACCATTAGTATTCTTGAAAAAATCCATTTTGTGATTTTTCAATTTAATTATTAGTTTTTTATGGTAGCTTAGATCCTGAAATTTTCACTTATTTTCATTAATTCTTAGAATTCGCTCCCGCACTCAAAAAAGAATGATGTAGCACAAAAAAAAAAATAGATTATTCTTAAACAGTTCAAGAAAATCGAGGAAAAAAAAAGGTGTATATTAGTAAATTAATCATTTGGATACACAAATGTTAGGAAAAAAGATTCTATGGCAGGTCTTGTATGGTTGATTTAGGAACTACATATAAATACATTGCGAAATTTGTTACAGCTAGAACCTTCAATTCGTATGCAGGAATCCTCAATATCCGATGAATCAGGTCTTGAAAAAAATATAAAAATTGATTTGAACATAAAACAGTGACTCAATTTATAGCTACATGTTAACGGCTAAACTTTTTATGGCTAGAACTAAATGAATGAGCTCTTCATTTAGTCCCGTCCAATTCAATGAGTAAAATAATAAGACTAGAATTATAATTGTGGTTTCCGTTCCGAGGATATTCACCCCAGAAAGCACAAATAACCACTTGTACAATTCCAGGCTTAGTCAAAGGGATATCAGAGATATAAGAGATGTTATAGCAATTATGATCACATGCTGATCACTGAAATATTGAGTACACTGGTACGCGACACAAAAAAAGCTAGCAAAGGTGCTATAGTTTGTAATTTAGATTTACTAAACGAAAGTCAATCATTTGTAACAATTTGAGCCTGTTTCTATTTTATTTACAAATCTTGGGGAATGTTTAACTTTTTTCAATTTGGTTTCAGAGATCACAAATCACAATTCTACATGTGGCTTAAGCCTATTAGCAGCCAAAGTAGAACCCCCACTTTTCATCACATGGCCTTACACTGCATGAAGTGCCATTCGGTTGTAGCTACCAAATAGAAGAAGCTAATATTGGGAGTTACATTGAAAAGGGTGAATAAGAAATGGAAGTTTAGGATTTACTCACATTCGAGAGGGACTACTTCACCAAGTGAACTTTCGTGGCCAAACGAAGAAGCCTTTCTGTTCTCATTTGAATCTGTAATAACTTCCTATCTTGGGAGCTTCTCTGTTAGTCCATGAAATCCAAGAATTAGGGCAACTCCATATATTGAATAAGGTAAAAGTATTGACTTAGATGTTTTTATTATATGATTGGGGGGAGGTGAGAATGGCTTAACAGAATGAACATACATTTTTAAAGGTTCATAGTTGAATGTAAATAAAGTATTTTGGTAATTCAAACAATAATCTCGGCTATCAAAATATATAAAAAGGGTTGAAACCCTCTCGGTAATATGGTCCACACTTTAGCAAAGCACGTTAATCGTAAATTGCGATCGGTGCTGGGCTCTGTACTTCTGCTCACAGATGTATGTGTAACATTAGCTTGTACTACCACTTTCTTATTTTCCTTCTATATCAACAAAACTATATTGGTATTGAAGAAGATCAGAAATCGTGCCGAAACTATACATTCGAATCATTCAATCCAATCAATTAATCATTCAATCCAATAAATTCATTAATCGCTCAATTCTATCAAGTTATCAGTTGATTGAGGATTTAAATTAACACCCTTCAATTTACCATGGGGATGAACACGCCCACTTCAAGACTTACAAAAGTCTTGAAGCTGGAGCTTGTGGAACTGCCCCTTAAGATCGCTCTTGAAGCAAAAGCAAAGGGCAATTACTTTAAACCCACCGGGTTTGTTCATCCATATTATGCCAAGTTTCATTCGGAGTTGTATGCTAGTAATTGTGCCATAACCAATACTAACCCAACGGCTGCTTCCGAAAAGCAAATTCTGGGCAATTTGGATATTGGTGCAACTACCACTAATAACCTATAGTCTGGACAGGTCATGACCCTGGGGCAGGATAAGGAGTCTGCTTTGACGGTAGCATATCCAAAGCCTTCTTTTACTCAAAGACTACCCCATGAAAATGAACTTGGACTTTGCCTTTAATTAGACAAATGTTAGTGTAAAATTGGCTTAGCTTTATTAAAGAAACAAAATTTATTTTTATTTATTATTTTAATGGAGAGACTGGCTCTATTCATCCGCCAAAGAAATTTATTCCAGACTTAGGGTTTTCACAGAGCCGGAAGTAGAGATGCGCTGCTTTAATATGGTTTCTTTCTAGGGAACCAAGGAAAAAAATGCTTAGATTTTTCCCATCAAAAATAGTCTGAAACTTAATCAGTGCCACGCCCTCTCCTAAAATCTTTAATACTGAGTTACTAAGTGATACATTCACAGGAGCACACAATATGGCCCTATACAGCTCATGCCTTAAGATTTAGATGCAATTCTTACAAATTTTATTTAAGGATTCTGAAATTGAAAAATTATAACTAATGGCCGAACCATGACTCTTGATTGTATCTATTAGGTTGTGATCCTTTACTAATCTTAGAATTCCACCATCAAATGAGAAATTTCAGTTTCAACTTCTATAATTACAAGCCGGGACTAGCTGCAGGGATCACATGTACATAGCAGTGTGCACTGATTTTGTGGTGGGTATGTGCTTATTCTCACAAATTTATGTAAACTTTTTTCTTGTCTCTACACCTTTCTTATCTCCGCCTCCACTATCAAACAAAGAACGATTTGCCTTTGATACTTCGACGCCGACCAAGAAACTTTTAAAAATCCATTCCAAGCACCCTTAACTTTGAAATCAAATTTACCGTGTTCACCATGAAACAGAACCAGTCATCTTTCGCAGCCACAAAAAGTGGAAAGAAAGATTCTCGCTTCAAAGAGAACTTGAAGCCCTTTATAGCAGACTGTGCAACTACTACAGCCAGTGGTTGCAATCGTCTAACTCAACTGAGCTTGAATGTTTTCTCTGCCCATGAATCCCCCGAAACTTTAGATTGTCTTCCTACTCGTTACTCAGAACCATTATTTGACACTTTGAGTGGAGAGACAGCAACTCAGGGGAATCAAAATACTATAAAGTCTTCTTTGAACTTTAAAAAACCAAAAACCCCCTTAAAGGAAAAACTCCAGGGCTTATTGCTGCCAAAAGGTCTAGCCTTGTTCAACAAGGAAATGCCTGCTACACCTGAAATTGGGTGCGAAAACGCGCACTCAGTGCCTATGCCTAAGAACCTCAAGAGGCAGCAGAACAAGCACGCGGCCCACTTTCAAGCCACCAAGCAATGGAGCCACTTGCTTGACAAACTCCTGCTCTGGAAAAAGCATAATGCATGCTTCATTCAAAGAAAGCCGGTGTGCAATTTCCGTGAGTGTCCTGTTGAAGACCAGAAAGTGCGGCGCATTTCCGCGAGTCGCGCGTTTTGCAAGCTCAGAGTCTTTGCATTGAAAGTGGGTTGCAAACGGGTAAGCCCGGACTTGATTAACTGGAATGACCCTTGCAATTATCCTTACGGGGATATGAGTCCTGCACAATTTGTGGCCTTGTCACGGGCTCACTATAAAGAAACAAAGGAGGTTTTGAAGTTCCGTGTTAAGCTCGACGACGAACTCGACCACCTGAAAGCCTTTGAGAATAGACGTTCCAAGCAAGTCACCCGTTCTAACCCTAAAAATGCTTTGGGACCAGGCATCAAGTTAAATGCCTCTAAGATTCCCAACTTACTGCCCCCGAAGAGAGTCCGGTTCGCGGATGTCAGAGTCCCAGATATCAATACGATCAAGCCTGATAAGACAGTGAAATCAAAAACAGTCAAACCAATTTCAAACGCCTCAGTCGATATCTCACAGTCTCTCTCATTACCTGAGCTGACCCTCACTCTGCTGGATCATGGTGACAAGGTCATAACCGAAATTGAGAATGCCATCCCCCGTCTCTCCCCCCTGGAAGTGAGACAAAACACCTACAAGTCTCTCACTATAACCCGCTTCAAAAGCGACCCCGGAATCCGAGGACGCAAAGCCAGATTGATTGACCAAACCAAAAAGGCAAACACACTTGGACCTAGACGGATTCCGCACTCACTCAATGCCATTTTCCAGCTTGAGCCAGAGCCCAAGGCCATCAATCTCAAAAATTTAGAACTTACTGCTACAAAGGCTACAAATGCTATTATTCCTGCAAAGACTTCGCAAAAGGTGGTCTTACCCGAAAAACCTGCTCCTCTTAGCATTGTCAAGAAGATTGCCAATGTAATTTCTTCAAAGCCACAAGTGGACACCTGGCTCCAGAAACCCAAGAGCCAATTGTGGCTCCAGCTCAATATGGAAGCAGTTTTTGTTCCTCACCTCAACAAAAACACTTTCGAATTACAATGTCTTCGTGTGGACTTGAAGATCCTCTGCATTACTGAGTGCGAAAACAAGATCAATGAGTACTTGGCCTACTTGCGACTCGTGGTAAGCGTGGAAAAGCAGGAGTCCATGAGATTTGAAGAAATCAAAGACACTGGCGTATTTGGAGGACCAGCCCCTGCTTTTATTGCTGTTTCAAAGCTGGATGTGGCTCAAAATGTGCCTCTGATCATGCTGCTGGGTCCATGCACTGCTCAACTTTCGCACTTGCGAGCATTGGTGCAAGCACAAGATGCCTCGATGAACCAATGCAAAAGGAAGTTTTTGGCCCAGTTTGAGATCCATGACCGGATTGAGACTTATCTTAAGTCACTCCTTGAAAATCTCCAGGTTACTGGCGAAGTGTTCGTGAAGATATGCCTTGATATGGGCAACTCAGAAAACAACGCGACTGAAGTTGATGACTATGAGCAGAGACTCTGTGCAGTGAAAGAACACTTGGAAGCGACGAAGAAAATGGACTACAGTGCCAAGGAAAGTATTGAGAAGATCAAGGCTGGCTTTACTGTGAGCTTGAAGAATGTGATAAGCGGACACACGGAAGCTTGTGACCTTAAGGAGCAGTACATGGACCAGTTCCAACAACTTTGGGAGCAAGAACTAGGCAAGATGACTCTCACGCCCAAGCAATTGGAAAAGGTGATTGGATGTGCTAGCCTTAATAACCAAAGGGACTTTTACGATGAATGTCTCCACTTGAAAGCTTACGAGGTATTGCTGCAAAAATTGGACCGAATCAAGGCTCTCTACGAAGCAGTGAGGAATGCTGGCGACCAGTTGCAGCTAACGTTTGGCGAAGTAAGTCTGCAATATGCAACTTATATGTCTAAGTCACAAGATTACGACTATGACATTTACAATGACTATATGACATTGACCATGAGACTGACTGGCTGACTTCATTGCTAGAAAAGAAGAAAAGAAGAAAAAAGTATATTGCTTAAGAATAAAAGAAAAAAATGAGTATTTGTAGAACTAATGAGTAAGCTAGTCCATCACTGTGACTTGATACTGAGGCCAGTATATTATTCAGAGCAATTCTCATAAGAATTTTAATAGCTGTGAGCATTTGAGCTGATATACGTATCCTGGAATTGAATAGCAATTGCTTCATCAAACTGGAAAGTCTAGATTGTCAAATATACAAGTATTATTTGAGTCTGGCTCGATGCTGAATTTTGGACAGTTCAGGAAGCAAAATGTGGAGAATTAAACACATTATTGTACTAAGTTTAAAAGGCTCTATAAGCTGACATAGTAACATGGACTCTAATATAAAGTAGCTTGAGTTACAGTGACAGCAAGAAGTAAATATTATTAGTGAGGTAGCAGCCAAAAAGTACCTTTTTTCTTTATGATAGCTTAGTTATTTTTTTTTTAATAAATCTAATACATCCATACATTCCACATTATTACCTATGAAGTAAGTAGCTGCTAATGTGTCTTTAACTTTTTGTAGTGTAGTACAGCTGTATTATGAGGGTGGAATTTTTCCAACTCATGAAAAGTTTTAGCCGAAACACGAATCGTGGGGTGTACAGATTTGGTAATTATTTTATGAATCCGGAATATAGATCTGTACGGATCTTGTAACAGAGACAACTTGTGAGCTTCCAATAAGGTAAGGTCAAATTCTCAAACTCAAGTTCATGCTTCACCCACCTATGTGCCTTTTCTTCTCCAAAATTATTGTATTTCTCTCGGAAAAAATTCGGTTTCTTTGAAGTCCAGATCCCAATCGAGGCTCAAAGTCTCAGATATGATCACCACGTTTTCAGGGCCAAAACATTATTGAAATAGCGTAAAAAGAAGAAAAGTTATCACTCACTACTAATCGAATTGCTGAATAACTTCTTCAAATCATATTCCAAAAGAACAGCACCAACCAATACTATTAGCTAAAAGTGACTATTAAATTTCATTCCATTCAAATGTTGAATCACCCAATTTACATATATTGAGGAACAATTACGGAACTTGGAATCTGGGATAAAGTCTTACACTCCAGACAACGGTGATTCAGTGGATTTGCTGTGTCCTGGCTGTTTGGTTGTTTGGCTGTCTTTTCTGTATAGTAGATATTTGGTAGTGTGTATAGTTAGTAGTGTAGTAGACAGTCACGTGCACTCTTTATGTGATGGTTAGTCGTATGATTCTCTTGTTATGATCATTCGGTTATGCATAATAGTATTGACATATTATTTAAATTTTCATCTTCTTCGTATGTTCCATGTACTTGGTCTTTTCGCTCCATTTTTCTCTGGGATTGTCCATAAATATACACCCCACATACTCAAATGTCCGCTTTTCCGTCCTCCTTTTCTCCACAATTTCACCTATAATTTGACACAGTTCACATTCCACATTATTTTCACATTCACATTCACGTCGTGGTCTCATTCTCTATTCGTACACGCATTATATGCTCACTTGCCCACCTGGGCCATGGCCTCTAAAAGTTAGTAAAATAATCCTAAAAGTAAGTAGTGAGCCCAAAAGGAAGTTCGAGAAATATTCAACAGTGTTTTCCAATACAACTTCCATAAAGACTTCCCGAAACCAGTTTCTAGAAGGGAAAAATTGCTTAAAAAGCTCTTATGATGTAGAATCCCTAAGAAGAACTTCAAGTAGAACTTTCAACGACCTCAACAATAGAGAGTCACGGTATTTTCAAGAAAAGTTCGGCAGAAGTTACTGCTGAGAAGATCTCAAAAGCAGTTTTGTGAAGTGACTTCTTCCAAAAAGATGTAACCTCCTAGAGAGAAAACTTCAAAAAAATAAACCTTGAAGAATTACATCCCGGAAAAGAAATTGAACAAATATTCAGTCAAAGTGACTCCCAGGAACTAACATTTAAAAACCAACTCTCCAATAAAACCTGAAACATGACCTCCAAGAAGAAGTAACTTCCATAAAGGATTCCATAATATATCAGAAGGAGGTGCTAGAAGAACTTCAATAGAACTTCAAAGACCATTTTGAATAGATCTCGAAAAAACCAACGTTCTGGAAAGTTCGTTTCGTTGAAACTGATTCGTGAAAAGCTGATTCGTGAAAAGCTGATTCGTGAAAAACTAACTCCTGAACACTAATTCCTGAAGACATATTCCAGAACACTAATTCCTCAAGAACTGCAGGAAAAAGCTTTAAAGACTCAAGTGTTCAACCTCAAAGAACTCTTAGAAGAACCTCAACTTATCTTCAACTTCACCTTCAAATGCAAGGGCTCGAAACTTAACTCTTCATAAATCAAACTAACATACCTCTTCTGGAAGCATCCTGGAGCAAGGTACAGTCCACCGAGGCGGCGTTCAAGTGCACATAACGCACGGTGGAGCCCCGGACGAAAAGCGTCTTGACGGCCTTCAAGTGGGGGTACTTGGCCTCGTTGACGGTGGAGAGATTGTCCAACTTCAAGTTCAAGTACTGGTCCACGGACTTCAACGTGCCCTTGATCTCGATGTCGTTTTTTAACTCCACCACCACCTCCTGGTCCACGAGCGTCTTGAAAAAACTGAAGAACAACATGGGTTTGGTTTGGAGAAAAATGCTAGTCGCAGTTTATCATGGCTTGACATCGGTGCACCCGACACCAGTACACCAGAGGAATGGACCCACGAAAAAAAAACACAAAGGGGTCCGACCTTTGAATTGATCCCAAACGATTTCAGTTTATTATTTGAATGATTTTCGTTGATTAAAATTAATTCGAAATCTCTTGATGAAGTGGTGATTTAGTTATATAAATGGAAAGTCATTGTGGGTCGTGTACGTACCACTTTACCCCAAATGATTGCGCGTTTCCGTAAACCTTCACCTGAACTGGAACGGTCAAGACATTGGTCTCCAATAATTTTAATGATTGTGGGCTTTAATTTTAGTGGTCGTCTCAGTTACTTGTGTTTTCCTGTATCTAACAAATACTAGGAATTTTTTATTTTTGTCCGCCCCTCGATAGTACACTTTTACATCTACATCAATACGAAGAAATCCAAATCCTCTTGTAAAATTCTCTTTAACTCCATTCGCTTTTCAACACGGCCCAGATGAGAATACAGAAAAAGCTTGGACACAAGGCATCCGTGGAACATATCGTGTCTCCTGCATAGCAAAGGCCAGAGGCAATTTCATCAGCCTGGGGTTATATACAGTACACTTCCTATATACAGTACTTATGATATACTGGTTTTCTTTTATTCCCCTTTTATAGTATTCAAATTCTAGGGTAGTAGCTTTTATAGCCTGGAATAGACTAGTATTTGGATTGGAAAGCAATTTGTGATGCAGTTCCAGAAAACATCAGTATATTGTTTCAAGGTCACGTGACTGGGGAAGTATGCCGAGAGCATGCAAAGAAGCAATCAGCTTTTTTCAGGATACTGTCATGTTTTAAGATACATTCATGATTCAGAAATTATCGGCTGCCGTGCCATATTTTTTAGTGAAAAGGGTTTTATAGTTAAGATAATTTGGGAGATTTGTAAAGAGATTGAACTGGGTAAAAAGCGCATCTTTCTTGAATCATGCTAATGTATGATGGAGTAAAAAAATGAAGTGTTGGGATATAAATTATAATACAAACGAAATGGATTTCTCCATATATCTCTATTATGCATTATGGAATTGCTAGATAATTGACTTCAATTATACTGGATTTTCGTCTGTTGTGAATTTTGGCAACGTGCCCTGGGTCAACATACAGGATTGCCATGTCCAAGTACCACAAGGCCACCGTTTGATCAGCAAAGGCTTTTCACAGGTTTCACAAGTTTCACTTTGGAAGGTCCGGAAATATCAAATCATTCGTACAACTCTATTTGTACAAACACAACATACACTTCCGGAATTAGAGATTGTGGAGAGATTAGAAAAAAGCAGTCGTAAAGAAATGAGGAGGAACACGCGCTTTTTATATTTCTGTTGGTTGCAATTCCATGCGGGGGTTTCAGAATGCGCATAATCTGGTGGCGACCTGCGCGAGCATTGGCTGCAATTTTAAAAGAGTATATAAAGAGTGCGATTCCCCCCGAAGAATTATACTTTTAATTTTTTTTTTCATTGAGAAAATGCTCATATTAAACATGTTATTTTAATTGGTCATATACTGTCTTACGGGGGTGCTGGTTGTCTTCTTTTGTTTGTGTTGAATATTGTGCTTCCCTTTCAGAATTCAGTTCTAGACTCACCAAGTCAGTATTGAGGCTTAGGCTTCAAATGATTTATTCTTTGAGACTCTTTTGTCCTGAAGTTATGATGTTTTTATTTTACTGTGGGTGCATTGTTCCTGGACCAATCAAGGAAGAATAGCACGATTCAGCAGTTCGAAATCGGAATATAAAAAGATAGGAAGCTGATTGGACAGTGGGAGATTAGGCAAGAAACCGAAGACAAGAAGAGAAGTCAAAGAAATTAAGGCTATTCTGTTCGTTTGCTCTTATCCACGGTGATATATCATCGAAAATGAACAAAAGTCGGAATTTTTCAACAATGGGTTTTCACTACTACTTTTCAGCACTGCATACTACACCAAGAATCTTGAACTATTGTGGTATTCTTAAACCAGTGGAGTTTCTGGTCTAGTTTTTGTTTGGAGGTATTGCTTTCAGTACTGATGAATTCTGGGTCTTGTTAGTATGGATACCAGAAAGTTTTTCCTTTTGTTGATTGACTGGTCTAGATAAATTTCGTGGCCTGCACAGATGAAGTTTAGAACTGAATATGAAGCAAAAGGTTAGAAACTCTTTTCATTTGTCTCCAGAATTTATTCACTATATGCACTCCTCAACTCTACAAAAACCTCTTGTACTACTGACCCGTAGACTTAGCTAGACTCTAAATAAAATCAGACTTTTACATAGACAACTAGTACTAGCCTCTTACGACTGCATATTGCAAAACTGACCTTCAAAAGTCCTGCACATAGACTGTAAACCACAATACACTTGTAGATCTATCATCCATTCAATTTTATTTCGACATTCTAACATGTAAAGCTAAAGCAGTCTATCTATACGTATGATTACATGTAGCATTACTTACTACAGATGTTCCAGCATTTCGAACTGTATATCATTTAGTCCTGCACGTAGGCCACTGGTCTTGGACGTCCAAGATCTTGACTTCTACCTTTATTTTCGTGGCTGTCTGTAGATATTGACAGCCTTTTAGTATGCTGCTTATGCTAAAACCCATATTGCAGTCTGTAGACGCAGACCCCCCGGCTAGAATAAAGAGTGTGACCACCTGTAGACGTCCTGTAGACTTTGAAGACTTCCGACACCCCCTGAGACTTTGTAAAACTCGTAATTTAATAGACCTCTTTGTTTGCCAGACCCCCGGCTGAATTGTAAACTGCGGTGACTGGTGCTAGTCATTGGAGCTGATGGTGGTGAGAGTCAGGATCATCAGTGAACCCAAATTCTCCCGGTCTGGCTCGAACATAGTCTGCTTGAAGGACTCAAGCTTGTGTTTAAACATCACGTAGCCTGCATCTAGCGCTTCAGGCCATTGCAAGTCCTCCATAGAGTAGAGTCGTGTGGCCTGCTTCTTGGTGCGCGCCTTGAACCCATGCTTGCACCGTTTGACATCAGGATTCAAATGGGCTACTTGGTTGCACTCAAACCTGCTGACTTCTTCGTTCATATTGCTCTCGATCTTCAACTGGAGCGGCGTTGATGTGTAGAGCGGGTCGCTTATGATTACCGGAGCCGGAAGGGCCTGGTACGTTGAATAAGTGTTGATGAACAGGTACTTTTCGAGATCCATCAACTCGGGATTCTCCGAGGAGTTGCTGGTTTGCATCCGCTCATTAAGAACACCTGTAGGAGGGCCAAATCCTCCAATTGGCGTGTCCTGCAGGTACATCGGCTCGAACAATTCCTCCGATAAACCTGAAGACCCATACAAATTGGGCAGAACTTGGGGGACGTTCATTGGACAAAAGAGTTCTGGCGAGTCGTTGGTCACGCTTTGTTTTGGGAATTCACCAAATTCGGGAAAGTCATGCGAGTAGCCCTCCTTTAAAAAATTCGGAAGGTCCCGTGGGTAGTTTTCTTTTGGGTAAAGATTATCCCAGAGGTCTGGGAGCTCCTCTGGAAAGTTCGGGGCTTCCAAGTCCGGAATTAGTGGCTGGTCGGGATCCATAAACTGCATATCCACCGGAAAAACATCATCGTGGCCCAAGAGAAACAGCGGGCTGTGCGTGTCGGCAGCCATGACCCAATCTGGTACGTTTCTGGAAGACAGCAGCTCTTCCATAATAGGCATTAACGGTGGGTCAATCGCGCTCCACGGGCCTATAAATGTAGAGTTTTGGTTCAGAGGGAGTAGCGGCCTCTTTGGTTCCAGCTCAGGCTTTGTTCTGGCCTTTTTCAGTGGAAACATGTTTTCGTCCGAGCCCCGATGGTCTTTGAAGTCTTCTTCAGGAACCGGAAGCTCGGAACCCAAAGCGGGAGCAGGTTCCGGTGCCACCACCTGTCTATCTAGCTCAGTTTTCACAGTTATGGCTCCTTGAGTATGAGTGCCATTGTTTGCTTGTGTGGGGTAGTTGGAAGGGGACCGGCCCCGAACCACCAAAGGCGGCGACTCCGAATACGCCAAAACCACATCTTGGCCGGACGTATCTTCGCCCAAAAGCTGGATAACTAAAATGTAGTGTTTGTTGTTGGTGCTAGCAGACTTGCGGTTTCCGCATCCAGCGGACGAGAACTGGATTCTCTCGTAACGGGAGACCAAGGAGATACTCTGGTCACGTGGATATTTGGCTAGAATGGAAGCTGGGTTGGAGTGCACTATGTGCAGCAACTCCTCCTGCAGAAGGTAGAACAAGCGGTTGCAGCGGTCAATCTTCTCGCCGTTTCGAATATTGGCCACCAGCTTCATGGTAAGATGGGGAGGTAATTGGCCCGGCACCGCGTAGTACACGGGCGGGGAGTTCTGGGGCCCTCGGTCTCGTTTGGCCGTATGTTGTACCAAAGTCACGGCGCTAGCGTTGTCTTCTGGGCAAACGGAAGTAAGCATAATCTTGAAAGCCGAGAGTTCCCTGCGGCGGTTGTCCGAGTCGAAATAAAAGAAGTCATCTGTGGCGGCTATATTCAAGGGACAATCGGCAAAGAAAAACGAGGCCACAAGCGTGAAGTAGTTCCGTTTATAGCCTATCCACTCGCCATCAGTGAAATTGAAGCCCCTATCGAGTCGGGCGCAGATTTTTGGGGTGACCACGGAATTGGAGGAGTTGTAGATGGGGATTTTGTTGATGGTAGCGCAGAACGGAGGCCCAATGCGGAACTGGTTGCTGGAGCGGGGGGCAAGACGTTTGTTGGCAGGCGGAGACGAGGCGCCGACCGGGGCAGAACTCTCGCCGGGGAGAACGTCGTTTTGTGTGGTCATAGCGGGGGGAGGTGGGTGGGTGCAAAAAAAGTGTATGTGCTGGTGTACGGGCCCGCGGCGGTGAGGGGGGCGGCGTCTCTTGCAGCCATTTTACATGCAGGACGAGACGTTGCTGTAAAAAAAGAAAGGGCCAAAAAAAACCAGATCCAACGCTTCAACCACTGGGGCCCTTAAGCGCATATCCCCGCTAGTTACCCGCGGTTAAAAGTGCCCCCACTCACAGCCCCGCTCGGGCCCCTCACTCGTGCATGTGGCTGTAAATACCTCAAGCTTAACTCCTCTTTAAAAGGACCGCCCCCCGCCACTTATTCAAGCAGTCAAAATTTCAGTCAATATTTCAGTCAAAAAATCAGTCAAAAAATCAGTCAAAAAATCAGTCAACGTTAAGGAGGTGAATAAAATAGTATGAGTGACCATTACTATAACAACTCCTAGCTGCAGTATATTCCTGAGATTTACTACTTAACTACTTCCATTAGCAACTACTACTATAGCTACTGCTGCTACAAAAGTTCTGGTAATCTACTAGAGTTACATCCAGATACTATTTCTGCTCATGTGCTGAGATGTACGCTACAACTACTACTAGTTGTATGATCAGTGCTACAAACCATTACCAACAGTCTGATTTACTTCTTCAAACCACCAGTTAACTAAGAACTACTGTGCTGAAAACTAATTTTAGATGATGCTTCTTTAAAGCGACTCTGTTAATACTATTGCTGTGAAGTACTACCACTACTGCCACTACTACTACTACAGACTACAGACTACTACAGACTACTACAGACTACAGACTACTACAGACTACTACAGATTATTACCGACTACTACCGACTACTACCGACTACTACCGACTACTACCGACTACAGAATCCAGACTACAGACTACAGACTACAGACTACAGACTACAGACTACAGACTACAGACTACAGACTACTACCGACTACTACCGACTACAGATTACTACTGCCTACTGAAAAAATCTTCAGATGTATTATTAGTACTAACTACTAACATTCATAGACAAGATTTACTTTTTCTCCCCCCGGGCAGTGGGTATAAGTATCTCTGGGCTACTGCGGGTGTGTATCGAATATTATAATTCATTGCATGGTTCCCCGAGGATTTGAAGCTACATACATTGCCTTCCGGATCCACATCAAGTGGTTCACTTCTAAAAGAGTGAACACGCTTCTGGAAATTTGCTGGTTTGATACTGTCTCCTGGAAGCTTACTCTTTTGGACGTACTGTCCTGAATATTTTGTCATTGATTCATTACAGTGTAGTGTATTAGAGCGTAATGAAGAGTGACATGTTTTTTTTCCCGTCTGATCCGTAAACGTAGGCTCAAAGTATTTGTTTTTGAGTAGTGCCTTACCCATATCTGGTCAAATGAAAACAATTGGGGCAATTCGGTCTCGCTACTTTATCTCTTTTAGGAAACAGACTGCATATAACGCGCTTCATCTCTAAGCTTCGCCCTAAAGGCTTATGTGAACGTCTTTGAATGAAGTAACCAATGAAGATTTTGTAGTAAAGTAGAGTAAAAAAAATATGGGTGACGATATATAGTTTTGTGGGTCTTCCGAGTAGAGTGTACGGGTGTAGTGCACACAACATGAACATATAATTCTTAGAGTAGTACGACAATATTGTTACTTCGGTAGTACCAAACCACTGAGCCAATTTCAGATTTCCGCCCGTTTTTTTTAGGTTTATTTAGTGTCATTCCTTACAAAAATGAATATAAAACGTGTATCCTGCATATAGACTACCATGCCTCCAGCGGCAGTCTAGCACTTGTAAAAAAGCTGATTGGTGTGGAATAGCCAAACTGTATGTGCGAGAAACATTAAAAGCAAGTCTGTTTTTTGGAAGGGTATTGGAGCAGCGTAAGCATTATCTGAAATGGTAGTGTACCAACCCAAATTAACCGGACGCCATAGCACACGAGATTTACTTAAACATATTGACCATAATTTGTGTACCCAATCAGCAAAAGTTTGTGAATACGCCCATCATGTGCACGAGCTTCTAGAGTTGTTAGAAATTTTATTTAAAGGGTTTCTTTGAAGTTTAGCAGTATTTATCCGGACCATAGAGAAATAAACAGTGATGTTAGAAGCCCTATTGACTAAGATGATTTGAAATACACGTAAAAGAGTCTCAGCGGTGCTTTAGTGACCCAAAAGGGTCATATTCCAAACACCCGTACATCAATTTGTAAAAACCTAAACATCTTTGAGCCTTATAAACCCGTTCCCGTCGTATGAAAACCTATACATAACCAGACCCGTACACTCCAGTTTATACCTCCCAAAAAACATGTCTACAGTGACCCAGCTAACATTGAATAAACCTAATCTTATTTCATATGCCATTAGCTATATCCAAACTGAAATTCCCCCATGAAAGTACATAGTGGCCGCAACTAGCCACCATAATGATCATCATGCAGGTACATTGGGCGAAGAAAGTCCAATTTAGGGTCCAAAAACCTCTACATTCAAGTTTTGTGGCTTAAGTGCTCCATGAAGATATGAAGAAGTGTTACTGGTTCGGGTATCAAATGTCACTAGAAGTACCAGATGTCTCATTTGCGTCTAATACAGGTTCAAGTCCTTCCTCAAGCTTATGTAATATAATTGGTTTTGGACCAGTTTAATGAAATTGTGGGGTTTTTAATTGCAATCAGTTAATTCTAAGTCTTTGTCTTCTAGTGATACTGGAATTTGGGGTGTGGGGAAATATACTGGGAGATTCGAAATATTACGCATTTTGATTCCTAATTGGGAAACCTTTTCCGTAGATTCCGCTTTGAAAGTCAATTCTAGACCTTCTATGTATCCAGTTATAAGTAATCTGGTATTTTTGCTCGATGAACTCGTTCTGAAGGATTCTGAGGCCCCGGTAGAGTTCACCTCTAAAGCCAAGCGTGTGAAGTGACACATTAAGAATACCAACCTAAGATTAAGATATAAAATGAATCGTAATCACCAATTGAAAAGTTTAATTTTCTCCACTAACTACCAAATCTACTCGTCTCGGAGAACGCTGACCAGACATATCGTCGATGGATTCAAATCCCACGTCTTAATTTCTTGATACGAATTTCTTGATACGATAGTATGTCTTTTTTCAACCGTAAGATTCAATTGGTAATCCTAAAACTACTCCCCAATATACATATGGGGTCGAATGCCTTTGGTCTCATTTATTACTATATTTAAATGGTCATATACATTACTGAATGCGGCCTGATTCCTGGACAAGGCCATTTAGGGGGTACTAATTACAAAGTGTCTGATTAGGAGGGCCAAAAATTGGCTGTTTTATGGAGCGTGGAGCTGTTTTGGTACCAAAGCTCAGTTTACTAGTGCTCATAAGCAGGCGAAAGCCGGTGCTCATAACCACACACCAGATCCTCATCTAGCCTTCCAGCACCCGTCCACTATATACCGCCCATTAGAGTACAGTCCGCTATACACAGCTCAATATAAAGAAGTATAGCACAGAGTAGTGGGGCCAACGTTTCATAAAGGTTAGGTTTGGAGTGGAGTGGTTCTGTGTGCAGTCCGCGTTGAAAGTCGCAGAAAAAGCATCTCATCTCACACACTCACTTCTCACTTCTCACTTCTCACTTCTCATCTCACTCCGTCACTTCTTAGCATGCCTAAAAAAGCCATCGACTCCCGGATCCCGGCGTTGATCAGGAACAGCGCCCAGACCAAGGAGCGGAGTTTCTTCATTATTGTCGGAGACCGTGCTCGGAACCAGCTTCCAAACTTGCACTATCTCATGATGAGTGCCGACCTCAAAATGAACAAGTCTGTGCTTTGGGCCTACAAGAAGCAGCTTCTTGGGTTCACGTCCCATCGCAAGAAGAGAGAGGCCAAGATCAAGAAGGAAATCAAGCGTGGCTCCCGTGACATCAACGACCAGGACCCGTTCGAGGCCTTCATCTCCAACCAGAACATCCGTTATGTTTACTATAAGGAAACGGAGAAGATCCTTGGTAACACCTACGGCATGTGTATTTTGCAGGACTTCGAGGCCATCACTCCCAACTTGATGGCCCGTACGATCGAGACGGTGGAGGGAGGAGGCATTGTGGTGATGCTCCTTAAGTCCATGAGTTCTTTGAAACAGTTGTACACCATGAGTATGGATGTCCACTCTCGGTACCGTACCGAGGCGCACGATGATGTGGTGGCACGCTTTAACGAGCGCTTCTTAATGTCGTTGGGAAGCAACACCAACTGCTTGGTGGTGGACGATGAATTGAACGTGTTGCCTATTCTGGGCGGCAAGCACGTGACCGCTTTACCCCCTGCTGATGATGATGTGCAGACTCCCCGCCAACAGGAATTGCTGGACTTGAAGCTGTCGTTGGCCGACGTGCAGCCTGCAGGCTCGCTAGTGTCGCTTGCGCGGACAGTCAACCAGGCACAGGCCATTTTGACTTTTGTTGACGTCATCAGTGACAAGAAGTTGAACACCACCGTGGCCTTGACTGCAGGACGTGGTCGGGGTAAATCTGCTGCCCTCGGAATTGCCATTGCTGCTGCCATTTCTCAAGGCTACTCCAACGTTTTTGTGACTTCTCCATCCCCCGAGAATTTAAAGACGCTTTTTGAGTTCATCTTTCGCGGCTTTGATGCATTGGGCTTTACCGAGCACTTGGATTACGACATCGTGCAGCTGACAAACCCTGCTTTCAACAATGCCGTGGTTAGAGTCGATATCAAGCGGGACCATCGCCAGACTATCCAGTATATCCTGCCTGGAGATCATCACGTGCTCGGCCAAGCCGAATTGTTGATTATCGATGAAGCTGCTGCCATCCCATTGCCAATCGTGCAGAAGTTGCTTGGACCATACCTTGTGTTTATGGCCTCCACTATCAACGGGTACGAAGGAACCGGCCGGTCGTTGTCGTTGAAATTGATCCAGGGCTTGCGCGCACGTGACTCTGCACGTGATCCAAACGACGAGTCACCTAATATCCGGAATCTTCGCGAGGTGGTGCTTGATGAGCCTATCCGGTATGCTCCGGGTGACCCGGTGGAGAAGTGGCTCAACAAGCTCTTGTGTCTTGATGCAACGCTCTCGAAGAATGCATTCAAAGGTACGCCGCATCCTGCAGAGTGCACGCTCTATGCAGTCAACAGAGACACGCTTTTCCTGTACCATCCTGTTTCGGAAGCGTTCTTGCAGAAAATGATGGCCCTTTACGTGGCGCTGCACTATAAGAACTCGCCTAACGACTTGCAGCTTATGAGTGACGCCCCTGCACACCAGTTATACGTGTTGCTTCCGCCCATCGACCCTCAAAGCACGCGCATCCCCGACCCGCTTTGCGTGGTGCAGCTTGCATTGGAAGGACAAATTTCCAAAGAGAGCGTGCGGCGGTCGTTGTCACGTGGCCAACGTGCAGGCGGAGACTTGATCCCTTGGTTGGTCCTGCAGCAGTTTCAGGATGACGAATTTGCATCCTTGAGCGGCGCGCGCATAGTGCGGATTGCAACCAACCCAGACTACGCTGGCATGGGGTACGGGTCACGTGCCCTCGAGCTCATCAAGGACTATTTCCAGGGCAAGTTCACGGATATCTCCGAAAACTCCACCTTGGACGACCATACCTTGCCTCGGGTCACGGACGAGGAGTTGGCCTCGGCCTCGTTGGCCGATGACGTCAAACTCCGCGATGCAAAGACTTTGCCTCCTCTTCTCTTGAAACTTTCCGAGAAACCTCCCTATGCCCTTCAATACCTTGGTGTGTCGTATGGAATGACTCCCCAATTGCACAAGTTCTGGAAAAGAGCCGGGTTTGTTCCTGTATACTTGCGGCAGACGGCCAATGAGTTAACGGGAGAACATACCAGCGTGATGCTCCACGTGTTGGAGAATCAGAACGATGTCTGGTTGGGAGCTTTCGCCCAGGACTTCCATAAACGGTTTTTGAGTTTGTTGTCGTATGAGTTCCGGAAGTTCCCCGCTGTGCAGGCACTTAATGTGATGGAGAGCACTGGGGGTCTTGTGCAGGACAACAACCTGCCTGGAGCCGCGTTACTTAGTGCGTCTGCATTGAAAGAAAACTTGTCTCCGTTTGACTTGAAACGGTTGGATTCATATGCCAACAATTTGTTGGACTACCACGTGATCTTGGACATGTTGCCGCTTATTGCCCAGACACATTTTATGAAGCGCACGACCGTGTCGCTCTCCTCTGTGCAGGCTGCCATTCTTCTTGCCATTGGTTTGCAGCACAAATCCTTGGACGACATTCTGAAGGAGTTGAAGCTTCCTAGTCTGCAGGCCATGGCGATGTTCTCGAAGATTATCCGGAAGTTTTCCACTCATTTCCGCGGGATTTTGAAGGGGGAAATTGAGCTGCAAATGCCGGAGCTCGAGGATGCTTCTATGCAGGAAATGAATGGAAAAGAGAATACTTTTGCCACGGAAGCTGCTGCTGCTCAAGAAGCCATGGTACGTGACATGGATGAAGCTGGAGATGATGCAGTTTCTGAGTTACGCATGAAGCAGCGTGAATTGATCAATGCTTTGAATTTGGATAAGTATGCCATCGACGACAATGTGCAGGAATGGGATGAGAAAGCAGCAGAAAAAGCAGCCAAAGGCCTGGGCGTGGCTGCCATGAAGGGAAAGAGTAAGCGGAAGAATGAGGAAAATGCAGAGAAGATCTATGCTTCGGAAATGGCTGCCGTTCCCAAGAAGTCCAAGAGCAAAAAGGCCCGGAAATAGAGTGTATGCAGGCATCAATTAGAAAATTATACTGTGAAATATCCCGGCTTACCCAAACCACCATGGTCGTTTTATGTGTATTCGTATTGCCGTAGAGAGAAATACGAATTTAGACGTGTACTGCATATAACTTCAGATCCAGAGAAACGTACAAAGAAGTTGGAGTTTCTCATGTAAAATGTATTTACGTCTTGGTAGACCGTTCCAGTTTATGTGGAGGGTATGGTACCCAAAATAGGAGCTCGAGGTTGGGGGTAAGCAGTCAGAAGAATACTCTACTATATACACTCCAGGCTATAGGCTACTCTGTACACTGACTACAAAGGTTTATATTTACGTAAATTTTCTAAAATTGTTACATTTTCATATCCACCCACTGGATATTTTTGGAAAAACTTCGAAAAATATACACGATCAAAATTTTCGAGAAAACCAATCACCCAAAGATTAAGCATTAATAGCTTCTTCTAAATTCTTAACTACAGAATTCTCTAAGCTACTCATTCAAATAGCCTTTTTTTCTTATGCTGGAAATCCTTTTCCAGATTATGTAATGATATTTCCCCAAAACCTCCAGTTCACAAGTCTTGTGTATTGCTTTATTTAATGTAGACGTATAACTTTAAATTTCTCACAGTTTAGAATTTCTTATTTGCTTACTAGTAAACCAATCTTAAGACCAGGCTTTTTAGTTTTTTAAAGGGTCTTTTTCCAATCATCTTGACTACTACTACACCTTACTAATACCGTATTAAAACTACAAACAATAATTAATTTTCTAGTAGTACAGAACAAGCAATAAAAGCTCCAGTAGTAGTACAACTTTCGAATGTTTTTCTCCATGTTCATTACTCTGTTTCTGTAGTAATAGAAGAATATACCAGGTCACTCATTTTACTATGTCACACTCGAATTAGGTCATTCACGAAGGAGAGTCTATGATTACCCCTGTATCGATCGTACTTGAGTGATTTTTAATACCATTCTATGCTGCTTTAAGATTAAAACCTGATATATTAGGTGGAGTTATAGCTAAATTTTCTGCTATATTAATCATTATTCATATTACCAATAACAGATAGTTCAGTTATAAGAGGTAATTCATTAAAAGTATTATCAAAATCACATATTAATTATTTGTATTTGAAGTATATCTAAATTACATTCTATTTATTTGTATGTAAAGTATATCTGAATATCATTCTTATTTGTATTTAACTTCTTATTATTAGAAAATTTAGGTCACTCACATATTGAGTTACCATCGAATGTACTGGGTCACTTTGCTGCAGCTTATTATTTCAGTACTATATTTTTTCAGCTCCTGTTATCTCAACTAATGAAAATTATTCCTAGGATAATGAACATTTCAAATATGATAAAAGTATATACAAGATCAGTCATTATCATGAAAATGAGAAAAATGGATTAGTGGAATGAACATCTGAGTAACTAGTTGACGAACTATCAGGGATAATATAATTAACGTTGATTTAGAATATAAAAATCTTACCACGAGGAAGAATGTAGTAGTATCTAACTACTAAGAATATAAAGAGAAATTTAGTTAAAAGTACTGTAGAGGAAAAATATGAAATATAATATTTAAGAGCAGTCATAGTATGGCGTACCTCTCGTATAATGGCCCAGTGAGTTATATAGTCTAGTGAAAAAGACATTTTTCATATCCTGACTTTTTGTCTACTATTTCTAGTATTTCTGTCAGAATCTCTGGTATTTCTGTCCAAGATTTTTGTCTTCTATTTCTACTAATTCTGTCTACTATTTGTCGTTATTCTGTCAAACATTTCTGTCAGTATCTCTGTCTACACCTTTCCGTATATTGCTGTCTACTGTTTATGTCAGTATCGCTGTCTAATAATTCTGTTCAATAATTCTGTCCAATAATTCTGTCTGATAATCTGTCTGATAATCTGTCGAATAATCTGTCGAATAATTCTGTCTAATAATCTGTCTATTAATTCTGTCTGATAATTCTGACCACTTTTTCGAGTATTTCTGTCTACTCTTTCTGTCCAGTATTTCTGTCTACTTCAAATCCTTTTTTTAAGGGTATACCTCATTAAAATCGAGTTATAATCAAATGATACAGGCCCGAAAGCAAACCCTCTACGCATGTCCAAGTGTATTATAACCTTATAAAAGTTTATGAATGACACAATAGGTAAGTGTAGCGATATTATTCAAAGAGGTGTGTGTAGCTGTGAGACAAATATAGTAGCTGGTCTTCTGGGGAATAAATTTTAGCATAGCTGAACTACTATTTAATTTGGTAAAGCACTTAAATAGCTTCGGGAATTGGAATATAATTTACCAAAATTTTTAAACCTCGGAATCAATTAAGAATGAATAGATCGGACCTGGATATAGGTCCCGGAATGTCACTTCCGGCCAATACAGTAATAAAATCAAAACCTAGTATAACAAAAGTATCTTTCAATTGGTGACAAAAAAACATTACGATACAATAGTGGAATTGCTACGGGTATGAAAAAAAAAAGATTGCAGCACCACAATTTCACACATGGTCTCCCACTGCATTACTCACTGTGGCCATAAGTGGCTTGACTAACGTGGATCGGACGGGAAACAGTATTTTCCACTTGGTATGGCCGCAACCGAAAGTATTTTTTTGTGGTTGGACTCAGAGACAAAATCACGGAAGTTACTTAGAATTCAAACGAAGAAGTGTAAACAAGACTGTCTTGAATTCAAGTCATTTGTTATAAAAATGACTATTCAGGTGCTGCACATACGTCAAAATGTCAATAACAAGAAGTAGTCAGAATATGGTAGAGAAAGACCTAGGAATGGATATCCCAATTATTAACAAAGTGAACCGAATCTATCCTACTTTATATACCGTATATTGGAATCATAGTCTCATAAAACAGCAAGAACCAATTTTTCTGGCTTTTTTTCGAAATTTTTCCACTATAATCCAGTGTCTTGACATGACCTAGCCACTAATACTACAACTAAACTACACCACTATATTAAAGCCTCTACAAGCTCAATGATGTTGCTGTTGCTCTTTTCAAATACGTCTTCGTAATCTGGAATGGATGTCTCGTTGTTCTGTAATAACTCTGATCAGTAAGGTACTTTTGTGATGGTTCATCATCTGAGTTCATCTCCAAATAACGAATCACTAGTCTCGAATTCTTTCGGGTCGAATCTGTTTTTGAATCACCCAGTTCCAGATTTACTTCCCTTCAAATATGAGATTCTCTAAAAAGACGGCCCTAAATATGTGAGATAAGTATGTAAATAATAGAAATATGATATAATCTTATAGAGATAATAACATGTTATAATAAAGATCAATGGCATAAGAAAATAATACGTTAGCATATAATTTTTTTCCGCAAATGGAAGAATCACAATTTAAATAGTAAGATAATAAAATAACAAAAAGTCCTTCTAAATATAATTTGCCATTTGAGAAAGACGGAAAAATGAGTATTAACCAGATTTTAGATGGTTTTCCTGCTCACGAACCTTTTCGGGCTCCTCTGCAACCGAAACTTTGTTGCTTTCCTCGTAGAAAGTGTCTGATGTCCCAATACCTTCACTTCGAGTAGTCTCCTGCATATACTCTTCCGTGGCATAGACTCTTCCGTGATATCAAACTGTCCGACCAATGTATCACCAAGACCTTCTACTAACTTAGGGTGGCCTGAAAACCAGTCGTGACAAAGATGTACGCTTTTTCCCCGATCTCGGGATCTTTCGAGCTTATAGGTACATACTGCTTCCCTGCAGTACATCTGATGGAATTTATGGTACATTTCTCTCATCTGTCTTGGCAATCTGACTAGTGGGTAGTTTATCTTGGAAACTTTTCCAGGAGTGACTGACCGATGGTCCACCCAAATTGACCTATTTTAGCACTTTTCATTCCGTCAACCGGGAAGCATTTCTGTCCAGTTTTTTCAAGGGAACAGTTTTTTTAAAGGGAAAATGACCATTGACTATTCGCAAATACACATCTCCTCTTTATGTAATGATGCATGAATTTCTGTAAGTTTCTGTGAAAATCATTTGATTCAAATCAGCTTGGGTTCTGGAGAGTATAACCGGGCAGCATGTCTCTGTAGACCTTTTTCTAAGTATAAGCATGGGACAGATGGAAGAATGAGCATTGAAACGATTCTAGGAGTTGGAATTTTGGCATAAAATAATGCACCAAAATTCATTTGTTTCCTGATACTGGTGGTTGTTCATGTTCTTTTTTTTTAAATCAAGTGGTCTTTAAAGATCTAATTCTCTTAAGAGTGTCCAATTGATTAATGAGTAAACACCTAATTTTCCCTTAAATTGTTCTATGCATTTTTTAGGATTATTCATTTTGATATGAGGAATGAGGGACGGTAAAAAGCTGTTTTTTCCCTGGTTTTTACAGAATTCTACAAGTGACTGACTTTTGGATTCTCCGTCGTTCTCCCATCTCAATTCGGTAGTGCCCTTCCTTTTCTATAACTTCGTTTGACTTTAAAGAACTAATTACTTTATCCAGCAATCGGCTTAATCTTATAAATTTATACGTACAGCCTCTGTAATTTATGTATAGTGATCAATAATTGAAAAGAAATAATTCGAATTGTCATGTGCAGTCACTCCTTGTGGTCAATATATAACCTTTTATAGGTGAGTAACTCTCGTATTTAATGTCAATTTCTTTGGTCTGTGACCGAACAGTCTTTTGCATTTACATGACGAATTTCTTGTCTTGAACCATCAAATTTCTTAAAAACTGGCCATTGCATTTCACTGAATGATAGATCTTTGCCAATTTCGTAACACTATCTGGAGGTTCCTCTGAACCACTTTGGATCTGGCTAGAGTGAATATTTTGTATTCCACGTTGGCCTCGTTCTTGGATCCATCTCCAGATCTTTTATTAATCGGGAAATCTTGTATTCCTGTATATAGTGCGCCGTGCCCTCTGTTGCCGGCAAAAAGAACTTCAACATAAAACCACCATGCATTTCTTTCCTTTTTCCTTCTTTGACTGTATTTTGATCAATTCTTTTCATTCACAAGATCCTAAGGAAATTTCCGAGCTGCGGCTTCTGGTGAGAACAACACATTTTCTGCTGCACTAACAAAATTGCACACATTTGTCAACAAGCCTTTTCTTTTCTATGGTCCCACCAGTCATAATACTGACCCTTATTCTTTATCCATTCACAACGTGGACTTCACTTCCTGATTCCCATATAAAGACCATATCCTATGGTGAGATTGTTCTCTGGATTTGGCGCATAATCTTTGCTTTTTTGTTCTTGGGACATTTGTTCTTAAAGTGGCCGGATTCTCCACAGGCAAAACAGGTTAATGGTTTGGAGCACCTGTTAGTGGATGCTTTATTGTGGACTCTTTCATATTCCCTGACTGACGTAGTCATTTTTTCTTCTTGATATTGCTTGAGATCCAGTCTGATATAAGAGATATATCTTTCACACAATATGTTCGACATTTCTTCGGTAGGAAAAGCTTCGGGGTACCTTCTGAAGAACTTGTCACATACTTTGATAACCAGTCTAACATGATAGTTACCCATGACGCACAAGAAGAAGCAAACCTCTTTCATTTCTAGCAACGGAAAAAGCCTGCATTTCTCGTCTTGGTTCTTTCTACAATGTTCTGCGATGTACACATAGGGTTCCCAGTTGGTGGGACTAGGGGCCATCTTCTTGAAGTAGTCTCTGAGCAGTTCAGTAGTTCTTGGATTGATGTTTACCGCGAAAATGAAATCTGACATGTGTTTCTGGGCGAGATCAACAATTTGATTCTGGACTCTGAAAAGGTATTGGTCCACGAATACTGCCTCTTCTTTAGAGGTAGGTGCTTCAAGCTGCTTCAATATCATTTGATGCACCTTGTGTTTGCCTTCATAGTAAATCCAGATGTATTCGGGGCCTTTATTCTGCAACGCTTGCAAAAGTTCGACTTCCAAGATTGCAGCTTCCTCATTGCGCCGGAGGACAAATGGAAGTTCCATTTTCGGGACGACCGATTCAGGGCACATGGCCCGTTGAGCGTTGAAAAATACGGCCTCGTAATCCGGGACGGATGTCATGTTGGCCAGTAATAACTCCCTTAAGTAAGGTACTTCAGTGGTAGCTTCAGCCATGTCTATTCTGGTTTCTCTGTACTAGTAGTAGAGGAAATTGTTAAAGGTGAGTACCCCGCGCATCCCGGATGTACCGCATACTCGCGTGTCTGCATATAAGTATGTGAAGATGAAACAGGTCTTGGGCTTTTACATGCAGGTGCCACGCTGACTAGAGTATTAGAAACCAATATCGGAATAGTTCCTGCTAATGAAGTATCCAAGGGTTAAATTTCAACAGAAATGCCCATTCCCTCTGGTCAAACTGAGTTAATATTTCCCCAAAATCAAGGGAGACAATGTCGCGTCTTTGGTATTTTCTGACCTAGGAACCACGTAGACACAAGTAAGCCAATTGGGTTGTCAAGATAACACAGCTCTCCATTCTTTTCCGTAACTATGTCAAAGTTGTCCTCATCTGGACATACTTCATGCGCGCACTGCATGTGCATGGAAAGTGCATGCAGGAGTGTCAGATTATCAGCAGAGAATGTATACGGCAAAGTCAGGACCGCAAGTACCCGGAGCCGTTGAGGAAAAATCACTTGAAAAAATGCAGCAGCAGATAAAGAAACTGGTTAGATAGACCAGTACACCCTAAGACAGAGCATCAAAAGTTCACTCGACAGAAAATCGTCTGAAGAATGTCTGAGAATTGCAAACATCTTCGCTGATGGTTAGTCCCAAACAGTGTGTATTCACCGAAATATAAAGTCATGCTCTTGCCGGATAAAAATGAAGAATCCATTTAAGAACTGTTTTTTTTTTTTTCATTTCTCCAAGTGTTTGCCATTAATATTCACCTATCTTTCCAGCTATTAAACGACGATGTTGCAATCCATCATATTCTTTATTATGTCCTTAAACCTCCACTTATAACATTTATGAATATTCCTCTATATAATTATCAACTTATCCAAGACAAAATTCTGAGACAAAATTCCGAGTCCGTGACATTAAAAAAGCCCATGTGTACGCCTTGAGGTCTTCATGCTTAAAGGTGCTTTAATTATATTGGGGTTAGCAATAAAATCTAGTGCATGCGCGGATGTTTTTACCCAATTGGGATTTCTCCGCTCGGACATTTCCTCTTTGGGACGACGCTGCGTGTTCTCTCAGCCCCACCATTCGAACAAAGTAAAACCAGGAATTTTTTATCATTTGTGAAGCTCCCGGATTTTCCAATGCGGTTATGAGCAAGGATATCACCGCGTAATTTGCCATTTGTTGATTCTGGATCCGCGCACGTGACTTCTTCATTCTATTCCTGAGCACGTGACTACTTGAATTTTCAAAAAAAAAAAAAAACCACTGAATCAATGGATTATCTTAAGTAAGTGGCTTCCATCAAGAGTTTCTGTTTCTTTGCTAAATAAGTAGGGGTTTGGAGAAAACCCCTTTTTTTGACCTCTAGAAAAGGGGTGGTGTACGGATGTGAGATTCGCACGACCACATTCTCAATACATCCGGGTCTCCCACTCTCAGCTTTCTTCTTCCAGAAAGTCTAGGCCTTACGTCAAACTCAATTTCCCAATTCTCGGGATCTTGTTTACCAAATGTCCCATACTGCTGCAGCCGCATGCACGGCCTGCACATGCCACCGGCCTCCTTCCCGATTAGGCAGTCTCATGGCGCGCGTTTACCGCATCCGGAAATATTTGCACCCATTCCCGGCTCCGCGGTCCCCCTTGGCCATTTCTCGATTTAGTAACTTCTGCGGTCCCCACCCCCAGTTAGGCAATTTTGGTGTGGCCTGCCTTCACGGGCCTTTGCTTGTGGCCAACACATGCACTGTCGATCTCGTCTATCTTTGGTTAAATCACAACCAACATCCACTTTTTTTTCCCATTCTTTTCGGCACCCCGCCGTTCCCATACATTCTGATACCCGCACCATTGTTTCATCATTGTTTCATCGCTGTTTCACCATTGTTTCACCATTGTTCCATCTTAGGTCATCACCCATTTCCAGCTCCTGCTTTAGACACGTCAACGTTTAATCATTTTTCAATCGCTAGTTTGTCGAATTGCTTCACTGTTTCATAGCTGTCAGATATACTAGAATCAGAAGCCACAGGTACCTGTTTCATCCTTGTTTCATCCTTGCTTCATCACTGTTTCACCCTAATTCATTGCAATTTCGGCGCAATTTCGAGCTCAACCACTTTCCTGAGCTCTTGAACCATTCAAATCACCATTTGAATCTATTATTCGAAGCCTTGCTGCGTTTGCTTCCTTGTATTCCCATTGCCTGTGTGTTTTGCCCACACACGACCCCTTGCATGATCCAAAGTGATTTCTCTTATTGATCTAATGAGCACACCCACCCATGAAAATAGCCATGAACACAGCACGAGTTCTGGGTTTCCCCTTGTGGGGATTGGAGCCGGCCCCGAGTCGAAAACCAGAACTTCAGTACACCACGAACACCCGGACCTCCCACCCTCGAAACCAGAACCGGATCTGGAGGCCGCGGGGGATTTACCTGACTCGCCAACGGGTCCGGTAGAAGATATTCATGGTAAAAGTGAGAATATCGGGAGGATTGAGGAGACTGAACAAACCGGGCGAACCGAGGAAACCGGGAGAACCGAGGAAACCGGGAGAACCGAGGAAACCGGGGGCACTGAGGCAACCGGGGTCACTGAGAAAACCGAGGGCCTTGTGTGCAGTCCACACCATAAAATTGCCCAAATTCCAACGAAAACGTCTCCACTCTCCATTAAAACCCCATCCAATGCATCCAAATCACAGTCTAAAAGCCTGCAGGCAAGGCATGATGATAATCCCGTCCCCAATCCCCCGGAATATTCCGAAATAGCCCTCCAAATCGAGAGAGAGAGGACAAGACAAATGCAACTCAAGTGTGAATTGGCCGAATTGGTCATGGAACTCATGAAGACTGCAGACAAAACAGGCATGACCACCGAGATTCTCCAGCGGATGTTTTTGGTGGACGATTTCCTGGACTATAAGCAACACCTTCACTATATGAAGGCGCACATGCAAGGTGCGGGTGCTGCTGCACCCGGCGGCGTTAAGCCCGAAACACCATCCCCCCGGCTGCCGACTATACCCAGTTCTGCAACCTATGGCACCTTGGGGTGCATGTCGGGCGCCAACTCCACTATGGGCTCTCAGGCCTCGCATAGCCGATCGTCCAGCGGCCGAAGCTTGCCTAGCGGTACATGCGGCAGCATAGACGAACGGGCAGAAAGCAACGACCGGGCAGAATGCAGCGACCGGGCAGAAAGTAACATGGATGCACGTGTACCACAGGAAACGCCGGACCGTGCAGCTCAAGACCGGCCCATGCCAATGTATGCGCAGAAAGTGTTCCCTTACTACCACCTGCATGCAGATACATCCTGGCACCCGGCTGGCGCTGCATCTTCATCGCAGCAAATGCATGCAAATGCACCCCCGGTTTCCACGGGCCAAGCCAAAGTTGACCTGTCACTCCTTGGGCTGCCTTATAATACCATCAAATACCCTTCGTCATTGCAAGTGCTGCCATCGTTCCGGCCTTCTAACCAGGCCAGTCCCGGGAGTTCTGCAGCGCACTCGCCACAGCTGCAAGTTTCGGCGCTTCCTTTGCATGTGGCTCCGGCATATGTACCAGGCCCGCAGCATATCACGGGCCAACAACATGTCACGGGCCAACAACAAATGGCGGGCCAATCAAACGCTCAAGCTGCTCAGACTCTGCAGGCTCAGATGTTCCAAGCAAGCTCAATGCCGCCACATGCATTGCAAGCCACGATGGTGCAGGGTGCAAGTGCAGGTCCGCATGCCTCAGGCCCGCCCCAGCCCGTGTACTATATGCAAGCACAGGCGCCCTTGTCCGGGCCCATGATCCCCAAGCAGTACGGCATGCCCAATACCCAAAGCCCATGGAAGTTCGTGCCCATGGCCAAGGACCGGATGAAGGACGAAGACGAGCCGCCCTTGCCCAAACGAGCCAAAACAACAAAGAACAACATCAACTTCATGATCTCCACGCCCAAAAACCCGCCGCCTCGCAAGTACAATAAGTAGGCACCCTAAATAGAATAGCCTCCGACGTTTCCGAAATAAACAACTCATGTTAATCAAAGGGCAGTAGCAGCCAATGGTAAAGACCCGAAGACCCGACGGGAGTGTATATGAAGCAGTAGAACCATCTCCAGTCAACAAATAGAAATCGTTGTGTTTGGGAAACCTCGGCTTTTTCTCCAGGATTGGCTTAAGAAGATCAACAAGTTGCTTGGTCTCCAAAACACTGGGATTCGTCGGCTCAAGACACTGGGATTGAACTTTTCCCGGGTTGGCGGGATAAAGTCTCCGCTCGGCTGGAGCTTGGAGGTCTTGGAGTCGTTGATTTCAACTGCAGCCCCAGGTATCAAGAGCTGATTGGCTCCCAAGGTCTTGGTGGATGAAGGGAATTGGTACTTCGACGCCAGTGATTGCAAGTAGAATGCAACCAGTTGGAATTCAAGGAGATCAGGTTTTTGGAGAATCACTCCATGTTCTTCTCAAGGAGAAAGAGGCGTAGTTGGATGACAAGCTCAAAAACACCGGCAAGAAGCAGGTCTCCAGACGGTCTCAGGGGGTATTGAACCAGGACGAACCTTTGCTCCAGACCTTGTTTCCACAAGTACCAAGTATTTCCATTTTCTCGGGGCACTTGAGGGATAATGCGGAGCTGAGCTCACGGATGGATGACTCAGAAGGGTTTACCATCATTATTCCCCCATTTGATGTTGCAGTGCAGAAGCTTTTGTCTCAAATGGCCTCAAACCATGGGAGTACCCAAATCAGGAGCAGCACAATGAACCAGACGAAAGGACCATTCAGAAGAAGATCAAATACTTTATTGATGTTCATACTTTGTCCATGCTGTTAAGAAGGATGGCTTGCTGGTTCCGAATTGACGAACGGACAGGTCACCATTGGCCAGGAAAGAAGCAGGGGAGATTAAAAAAAGCAGCGAAGTGTCGATGTGTCCATTTTCCTTGATAATTTCACTTTCCTCTCGTTTAACCTTGATAATTTCATTCCTGGAACTCATTCAATGGTTTGATCTTCCTGGACTCGTTCAATGGTCTGATTTTCCGGGACTCGTTCAACCTTGAAAATCATCAAATTTCTGGAAGAATAAAAGGGGATGGAAAAAGGGGATGGAAAAAAGGGGATGGAAAAAAGGTGGGTGAACTGAAAGGGGGGAGGTGCGCTTATATAGACAATTTCTCCCCGCCTCATTTATTTGCAGCCACCAGCCATGCAGGAGCCGCGATCTGCGAAGTATATAAAGCAGTCCCCCCCCTCCCTCAACAAACCCTTTTTTTTCCAGTACTTCTTTTTATTCCAGAAATTGTTTATTCCAGAAGCCCTTTATTCCAAAAACCTTAATTCCATAAGCCCCTAATTCCAAAAATGTTTTTATTCCAGAAACCCTTTATTCCCCTTGTATAAAAAAGGACTGGCTTATGGGCCAATTGCCAAATATCGTCCATTTTATTCTGAAAAAGCAGCCACTTCACCAACGCCTTTGGAGGGCACGAAAAGGGAGTTATGGTGGCGATTCCGAACTGATATCCCAAATCCTCTCAGGTTCAAAAGTCCATGCATGGAAATTGCAGTGCCATCGCCAATGGACTACTGCAGAACGAGAATGTGAGTGCCTAGAACTCGTCTACCAAATCTACCAAGACAAGACACTTACCAAATGAAACTACTTCTGACTAAACTACTGTTGACTAAACTACTGCTGACTAATCTACTGCTGAATAAATTACTGCTGACTACCTTTACAGCTTTGGATTTATTATACCTGTTTCCAGCTACGTTTCTGTCCGTCTCGCTAATGTCTAGTATTTTCACCAGGTGTTTCTATGCCATCCCAAACAATTGGATCTATTATATGGATTGTGGTGTTGGTGAATTGGTGGTGCTGATGAAAGACGTTTTGCTGTTGCACTCTGCATAGAGACACACGATACATCTCCAGACCAACTTTGGACTAACTCAGCATGAAAGTCTGCAGTTTCAAATGCCCTTCACATACCCAATGCCTCGAGGTTGCTCCTACTACAATGAGTGATTATTCCACCAATGTTCATTTCCGAAAATATCACGAGGAAGCTTTGCTCAAACAAAGGTCTTCCTGTGTATGCCACCATGCAGCACTCCCCTCTGCAGAGTATAGGAACACGAGGAAACAAGAAGCCGAGACTTTGTGGAACTTGCCGAGAAAATGAGTTCATCCAAGGAGTCCAGAAATGGAATTCAAGGAAGAAGTCCACCAGTTTTTTGACGAAACAGGAAGCCCAGACCGAAATATCCCAGAGTCTCATGCAAGAGTGCGGGATGCTTCTTATACGTTTCAAAAAGCGGGGTTTGTGCATGGCTGCAATTCTGAAATCGGGGTATATAAAGCACCTTCGCGCACCCAAAATGGCACGCTTTTTTGGTTATTTCCTCCTCGTTATCCTCAAGACAACTGAACATTGAAACATTGAAATTTGAAAATTTTGGAATAATGGATTATTGATTTATTGATTTATTGATTTATTGATTTATTGATTTATTGATTTATTGAATCCGTGGTTCCGATTCCTCCTCATACTGAATACTGAATTGCTTCATTTCTAGATCCACATTAACTATGGTATTTCGGGGATCAGTTGCAAACACTAGAGAAAAGTCAGATGAGATATAAAGTGAACGGACGGTATACTTATGGAAACGAATTTAATGACAGGATATTATTGGCCAGCTTAGGGCCGTTATATACAGGCCGCAACTTTGGTGGTCCGTCGGGTTTGAATCAGTTGGTTGGATGTTTCGGGGTGGTTCTAGTCACGTACTGCATATAGCCATTTTACTCTCCACTATGCTGGTTTCTCCCTTGAGCAATTCCTCCTTTGAGTAACCACACGGTTTCACCTGAACCCTGTATTGAAACAGGCAAGAGGTCTACATTGCCTGTTCAAGAGTGACTTTACTGATACACTCTATATACAGGATAATGTTGCACTTTATGCAGGACACCTTGCACTACTGGACCTGGACCGACTGTACAATCCACACTGGCTACACGGCTATGAACTTACCCAACTACAAAATTTATAAATGCAAATGTCACTAGGACTAGTGTATTGTAGTATACACTCTGTATACACCACCACACCACATCCCATACTATACACTCCGATGCTATAGTGGATTCATTAGTGAAGGCCATGCAGGTCCAAGATTCAGGCCATGGCAGACCGACTGCTTGCAGTTTATGGATCAGCTGGCAAGCTTCTCCGGCTCCTCGTCATCAATAAAAGCCGGCATTTTATCAACGCCCGTTTCCGGAAGGTAGCTTGGAGCGGCGTCGGCCAATTCCAGCTCGTAATCCATTTCATCGCCCAAGGCGTCCAACTCCGCATCCAACTCCAGCTCCAGGATATCGTCCGGAGCATCGTAACTCATACTCAAGGACTCCTGCAACTCGTTCAGCTTATCGATCAAATCCAACATCTCGTCCTGCAACTGCTCGATCTTATCGATATCGATTTTCCCATACAGCGCCTTGAGCGACTTGTTGGCGGTCTTCATGGCGTCCATGGTGATCATGGTGTTTTTGAGGTTATCCGTGGTCATCAGCGCCTGCGTCATGTTCCACAGCTGGTTCTCCAATTGGTCCTTCTGCGCCTCGATCTGTTTGCGTTGCCGCAAGAGCTTAAGCGCCTTCTGTTTTAGGGCATTTTTGCCGGGCCCATCCTTCATCCGGGCCATTTTTTGCTGGTACGCCGAGAGTTCGGCATTGATTTTGGCGAGTTTCACGTCAAAACTGCCCACCCGCTCATCAATGGACGAAATTGCATCGTTGAGCGATGGTTTGGGTGCACTGCTCTTGCTTCCAAAGAGCCGGTTCATCTAGGGAAAACCACAGTCAACTGGGCTGTAAAAATTCAATCGAGCTGTAAAACCACAAACACGTCTTTTGGGGCCTCGCAAGCTAACACTTCAATTGGATCCGACCTGGCACCGTCAGAGACTAGTGAAAAAGTCGGGGAAACTCGGGGAAACTCGGAGAAAGCCGGGAAAAGTCGGGATTTCTGTTTTCCTAATACCAAGTTAACAATGGCTAGGATCCTGACTCGATTAGGTAAGCGGCGGAGGAGTATCGATTAAGGAGATAAAGAAGAAGGAGGAGGAAATGAGTGGCTGTAGAAGTGAGTGTAGGAGTGCGCGGGGGGCCAGTGCACCCGTACATCTCACATGCGACCATACAAATCGGTAAATAAGTAAACCAGTAGATGGTAAATAAGGGGGGAAAGTAGAATAGTAAAGAGTAAATGGGTATGTGTATGTTAAGATATTTATGGCTGTTCATGGACTGGTCTTTTTTTTGGAGAAAAAACGGTGTTTTGGTGAGTTTTTGGGAAGAATTCGCTGTGTGCAGGAATCAAGACTCCTTTCAAGTAGCGATTCCATAGGCCATTGAAAACCGTCATATTGACGTCTTTGATGTTCCCATTTTAAAGGAAAATATGGCTTGCACGGATGGACAAAGATGGGTCCAAGACTGGCCCTTGGCAGTGTGTGCAGGATGTAACAAAATGTCGCGGGATATCTCAGAGTCACGTGACGGATAACCAGCCGTGCGACATTTCTATGAGTGAGACGCACCCGTACATCTCACCACCGTAGTTCCCCTCTACCCACCAAAACTACCATCGATTCTATGGCGGACCACAGTCTCCCGATACATAATTCCATCCCATTTCGCCAGACAAGTGGAGCCATCTCAATCTCACTCAAAAGCAAAGGCAAACCCGTACACCCACTCTTAATGACTTTGAAAAATTATATGCAGTACGGGCCTTGGTGTATATTTTTCTGCCTTTTCTTCTGGCTTTTCTTGCGAAGTTTCATACAGTAATACTCTATTCATCATTAAGTACCAAATCCACCAGAGCTGATTGGGTGGCTCAGCTTCTTCATTTCTGTTAAGCTTGTCTTGCACGCACTGCACATGCGTGGACTGCACATGCGTGGACTGCACATGCGTGGACTGCACATGCAGTACGGCCATCCAAACCCCGGAATCCCACGAACACCTCTTCTCCACTGAACTCACTGAACTGATTCCAGAACCTTCACCAAAACACGTGTAGCCTGCATTCAGATCTCAGCACCGTCACGTGTTCCACACTCATTAAAACCACATTCAATCATCACAAAATGTCAACAGTCCAAATGAATAGTCGACTCTGCTTCTGCTTGTTTCTCTCTTCTTCTGCTTTATTTTTCTGATTCTGCTTGTTTTTCTCTGCTGCTTTTCTCTGATAGCTTCCCTATTCGGAATCCAGCTGGACGTTTATGATTCCCACCATAATCTCCCGATTCCTTTAGTGTCCAGATCCCGCTTGTTTCTGCCCCAACGTGGCCCTGGGCCCTCGGCTTTATCCGGACTCAAAAAGTAAATGTCGTCTGGCGAACAGTCCAAGCCGGCACCACAGCTCTCGTCAGTCAATTGAGCCCCATCAAACTTACTTGCAGGACAATGACACCGATGGAGCTTGAGGTTCAAAACACGCGAGTATTTGTCCAATTTGATTTCAAGCGGCGTCAACATCTTCTCGGGCGCAACGGCATAGTAGTCGTTGACAATGCCAAACACCTTGACACAATTGCTGAACACGGTCGTGGCGAATCCTTGCTCCAACGTGAACAATGGCATGGGGAGAAAGCGGGGGTCGTCGCCAAAGGCAAGCAACTCGTAATCGGGCGTGTGCAACGTCTTGAGCCGCTCGTATTTCCCATTGATCTTGACATAGAAGGTCCACGCACCCTCCACTGCTGCGGCTGCTAAAAGAACCCCCAGGAGCAAATTCAATGGGTTCATAATGGCGTTTTTGGGGTGTTTTTGGCGTGTTTTTGGCGTGTTTTCGGAAGAACTCTTGGTTGGAATGGAGGGGTTTTTTTTTCTGAAACACTTCGAAACACTCTTTCCAGGATCCAGCACACCCTTTATATAGACGAGACACCTGCAAGAGTGACCAATGTCCTTGGCTGAAGATGGTTATTGACAAATCACGTCAGGTCCTGTACATGGCGGCACACGACCTGTACATGGCGGCACACCCCAGCCTGACTAGCCTGGTGCGAAAGCTGGACTTTGCAATATACCGTCCTCGAGCTTCTTCAGCCCCTTTTTTTTTCGGCCTCAATTGCCTTGTTTCAGACTCCACGAAAACCAATCAGGTGATCTCTTCTTCAAGCCGGCCACTATGCTTCTTGGTTCAATCCAGTGCAGGAGGTTCGTGATCTTCGCGGTCATGCTGCAAACTACGTACATTACCACAATGAATGTACGACAATGGCACCACTTTAGAAGACGTCACTGACCCTTTCATCTCCGGGATTGAGATCTCCTTAGTGATCCACTGGGAAGCTTCACTCACCTCTTTATTGCCACAGTGTTCTTTGTCACACTTTTTGTCACACTTTTTGTCACACTTTTTTTGTCCACTTCATCAACTGAGTATTTTTAGTATACCTTGTAGCAGCTAGTCATACCTTTCAGTCTCAATCTTCTCTGACTCTTTGGTGTTCCTCCTATGCCTCCTTATATGTCTATACCTTTCTGTTAAACACAAGGAACCCGTGCCTCGGGCTTGCTGCAAACTCACGTGACTGCGTGGAATTGAGGCCAAATGAACCTTATTTTCTTTCTTTTTTTTTTTTTTTGTGGGGAAATAGACCTTCGGCTCACCCTCTTCCAAATAATATTGACGGATAAAGAACACGATTCATCAGGACCTGTCTTTATTGTTATGCACATGCTGCTTCACTCGGTACCTCTTTCCCAAATCAAGTGAACATCGCCAGTTTTTTCCTTTTGGAAATTCATGAATGTGTTTTAGAAAAAAGAGATGAGGATGTAAAGGAAATTCAATCCTGGAGCTACCGTAAAAAGCGGCCACTCTTGATTTTTGTGGCGTCTTTAAATGAGGGAGGAAAGGCGGCTTTTTATATTCGCAGCTTACGTTTACAAACACGAAACGGGGTGTGCACATACGTAATTTATATGCAATGCAGGATTGTTTCACGTTTGCCAATCTTCCCCTCTCTTCCCCTCTCTTCCATTTCTTCCATTTCTTCCATTTCTTGTGCTTTTCTTGCAGCCAAATGTGTCGCGCTTTAGAAAGGAAGAAATAAATTATGCAAGAATATTCGTATGGACTGCACCTAGTGCATACTCTTCCTGCACTCCCTGGGGACATAATCCCGAGATTCAAGGGGTTAGAAACTTATTATACATCATTTATATTTTTTGAAAGTTTTTTGCTCTTTCGCTTTTCTTTTTTTTTTGTGGTGATCAAGTGAGTTTCCAGAATGGTACATTTTTCACACATTTATGCGTATAATCGTAAAATTCCTAATTAGGCAATTCGGCTAGGAAACAATTTCATATAGTTCTGATACAATTTGGTGAGTCTTCAAAACACTTGAAACAATTAGAAATGGTGGGATTGGCATGGTGGAAATCAGAGAGAATAAAGGACTGCATATATGATACTCCTGTCACGTGCCGTAAGTCATCACATGTGACAATTTAAGTAATTTCAAGAACTTTTTCCATCTAAGCATAACTAAGGGAAACAGTAGAATATCACAAATCAATCTGTTAATCTCTTTTTCCAACAGTAAATCTTATCGACATAAACATCCAAGAAAATTTATTCTCAGAATTTGCTTCACTAGCTCAGTTGGCAGAGCGTCAGTCTCATAAACCCTGTTTGTGCAATCTGAAGGTCGACAGTTCGAACCTGCCGTGGAGCAAGTTTTTTTTCCAACCACTTTTTTCCATGCCTGAAGTCGCCGAAGTATGTAGACAAGCATCCCACCCAATCACCCAAACCCCCTACTAATCCAAAGGTCGCTCACGTGGTGGCACAGCTCCGACGCCACATCATTGGCTACCGAATCAAAAGCCTCGATCTCCCCCAAGATCTTCTTCTCTTCCCCCAAATCAAAACTGTCCCCGAGCCCACCAAAACCCTCCACCAATTCTCCACGCTATTGGTCCAATCGACCATCCAAAATGTCGGCCGCCACGGAAAGTATTTCTGGATTCGGACAGAAACTCCGGCAAAGGAAACCGCCGTCATTCTTATGCATTTCGGCATGACTGGAATGGTGAAAATGCGGGGTATCCAGTCCCACTTCATCATGATGGAAAACGGCGGCGACAAGAAAATCAAGCAAGAGTTGCTTATGGAAAGCGGCCGGGACTTGGAGCTTGAACCGAAAGATGCTGTTTTGGGAACCCCTGATCACGTGAAACCGGAAACCGTCAATGCAATCGCCAGCCAATCAGACAATGAACCAACGAAAACGGAAAAGACAGCAAAAACCGAAACAACCGAAACAACCGAAAAAACAGGGTCAGTGTCAGAATCCGTGTCGGCGACGTTCCTGAACCATTTCTCCAGTGTGGAGAAAACAGAGGAATGGCCTCCTCGGTTCACCAAGTTCCAGCTTTTCCTTGAACATCCCGAAACGAAAAACACCATTGATTTTGCCTTCACCGACCCCCGACGCCTTGGCAGAGTCCAGATTCTCAATGGCCCCGAATACTCCACCAACACCGGACTCTTGGCGCATTGTCCATCTCTTCAGAAACTCGGCCCCGACTATTCCAAACCGGAAACCCCTCCCAAAGTGATTCAAGGCTTCACAAAGGGAGACCCCGATCCAGACCATCACGGCAAACCACGGTTGGACGCCGAGAGGTTTGCGCGTCTTGTTCTCACCAAAAAGAAACCAATCAAAGCGTTTCTCTTGGACCAGGAATTCTTTGCTGGTGTCGGCAACTGGGTCAGCGACGAGATCCTCTACCAAGCCCGAATCTTCCCCGGCGAAAACCTCTCGCTGAAGATCAACGACCCCTGCCACCCTGTTTTGAAACGCTTGCATGAGTCGCTTGTATACGTCATGGAGGAATCGGTGCGTTTGGAGGGAAACGCCCGGGAATTTCCCCAGGACTGGCTCATGATCCATCGCTGGGGGAAAGGAAGGAAACAACCAAAGGCAAAGGTGAGCCATGGGTATAGTGTGGACTTCGAAACCATTGGAGGCAGAACAAGCTGTTTTGTCAAGGAATTGCAAAAACCACTAAAACGGGACCTTTGTGAGCTGGAGCCCAAAAAGGAAAAGAAAAGGACAAAGACACTTGTTCCAAAAGGACCCAAAATAGAAGCAGATCATGAGCTGGTGCTGGATCTGCAAGAAATACCAACAAGACGCAGGTCCACTCGAGCCCGGAAGTCCTCGTGACTCAATCACTTGACTCAATCACTTGACTCAATCACCTGACTCAATCACTTGACTCAATCACCTGACTCAATCACTTGACTCAATCACTTGACTCAATCACTTGACTCAATCACCTGACTCAATTCAAATCTCTTCTTCCATTGATTCAAGGAATGAACTGGTCTGACCATTGAAATCTGCAAAAAAGAACATTCTTTCATTTGGAAATGACTGAAAAGGAACATTTGAAAAGACTGGCCAAATCCTGCATGGCCACCTATCATTTTCTAGCCATAACAATCCAACTGGTATCTGGCTGGCATTGGAAGCAAGATACCAATTTCAAAGCATTTAAGATTGAGTGAAGCGTCATCAAGTAGAGCACATTGTCTTGGATAACCGAATTTTTTTTTCAATTTTTCAGTATTCCAATCTTGACGATTTTCACTCCTAAGGTCTTCAACCTTGAGGATTCTCAATCTTCCTGTACCTTGGGATCTTTTAGCAACGTTTTGAAAGCGCCTTTTCTCGCACCATAAGCTTTCAATTTGGACTCTCCAATAAAGCAATGTCAACTTTAATCTTTGTCTGCAAGATGACGCAAGGAAGCATGCCAAAAACTATCCAGATTTAGACCGCAATTTCTAGTTCCAGATTGAAATGGATTTTGAGAAGGTCGTTTCGCAATCACCGAATCGCATATCCCAATTGCGTCTTCGGATAACACCAAACGTCATGAGCAGATATGCACTTATGCGGTGCTAGCATGTAACACATCTGAAATCAAGAACCCGTACTGATCGTATTGAGTAATTCTCGAATCTAGACCAATTCAATTGGGTAAAAGTGCATGTCATTTTCATCAATTTTCGGTCTCGCTTTAGTGTTTCGTTTCCATTTTCACCAACATTGGCCACGGTTTAGAATCTTTTCCCACTTCAGTGTATCAGTTGACATCGACTTTGTGCCATTTGTTTGGCCCGTAAAACCGGCCCTCTTGCCCGGTTTCGGGCTCGCACCCAACTCGGAAAAATCAGAACTGCGCTTAATTTTGTTCCGAGTTTGGCCGATATCGAAGCGGGCGCCTGCACACACTGGCGGACCAATCCGCCGATAAATAAAGTTGCCATTTAGAAAAAGACGTCCTCTGTCATGTTGAACAATGTAATTTGAAAGTAAACTGTATTTTAGTTATCTTTATTTTTTTGTGTCTTTGTAAATTTTTTTGTGTGGTGTTGGGCAATCGTTCTTGTGTACACGTGTCTTCAGGGCGTCGGAGTCATTGTTGAGTTCTGCGAGGCTTATACAAGGGTTTGGCCAACCCTGGGGTGACGGGCCTAAAGGTTTACAGAAAAAGAGGCTGTAAGAAACTAGCAGCGGGGGCCGTGCGTTTTATACCCCTTTAAATAGCATCCGTGTTTCAGGTGTTCCTTTTGTACCCTGTTTTTGTATTCCGGGGGTGGTACAACTGGGAACGGCGCGAGTGAAAAGTGTGGTGCGTCTGGGCGCCTTGGGCGGGGTTTGTGGTTGCAAAAGCACTGCAAGGCAGCCTGGTGCACTCACAGCACCCCCGCCCCGGATCTCGTGGATCTTGCCCAAACTGTAGAATCATTCTTTACATGCGCCACCCGGGAACCCATGCTGGTCCAGTTTCGAGGGTGTTGGCCGATATAGACCCTTTGAGCCTCATGAGATAAGATGCGGATCTCAAATCCATGCATACTATGTGGCAGCCGTATTTATCCGAGACTGACGCGGTCCCGAAAGAGGAGTTGATTTGGCTACACAAAAACTGAAAAACACCCACCAGAAACCAATATGCATGTACTTAAAACGTATAGGCAGCCGCAACCCCGGAATCACCTTCCTGGTTGTAAACGCAAGCAATAGATTCGAGGGGGTGGGCCTGGTCCAGACGATGCGCGGTGCATGGGGTAAAAAAAAAAAAAAAAAAAAAAGCACAAAAAAAAAAACCCAGCAAATTCGAAACAAGAGGGGTAAAGCTGTCAATATATAAGAACACATACTCCCCCGCCTTCAATTCTTCCCCTTTCTTTTTCTTCTTTGAACAAGATTCATTCCAGGCCATTTTCTTCACCGTCAACGATATTTGCCGAATACAATATATTCATACTCCTGGTTGAACTCCTTGCAACATGTCAGCCATACTTGTCAAAACTAAGGGCTCTGTGCTCAAGGCCCCTTTCATAAGAACCCAGATCCGGTTGCAAAGTTCTGGGTCTCCAAAATCCAAGTCCTCCCACTCACATACCATAAAAACGCCAATTGGCGTGAAAGCCGCCATTGCATCGTTGAAGCCCAAGACCACTAGATTGTCCATTGAGGGTCCCATTGAGTGTGACCTACAAGGATTCCAGTTGCTTAATTCGCCCATTTTCAACAAGGGCTCGGCCTTCACCGAGGAGGAAAGAGCAGCCTTTGGGCTCAGCGGGTTGCTTCCTTCCAAAACCAATACCTTGGACGAGCAGGTGGACCGAGCATATGCACAGTTCCAGTACTTGAAGACGCCATTGGCCAAGAACGACTTTTGTACTAGTATGAGAATCCAGAACAAGGTCCTTTACTACGAGCTTGTGCGCCGGCACATCCGGGAAATGCTCCCCATCATTTACACCCCAACGGAAGGAGATGCCATTGCAGCCTACTCGCACCGGTTCAGAAAACCCGAGGGCTGTTTCTTGGATATCACCAAGCCCGAGGAAATCGACGAAAGACTCGCTGTCTACGGAGAGGATAAGGACATTGACTACATTGTTGTGTCGGATGGAGAGGGCATTTTGGGAATTGGCGACCAGGGAGTCGGCGGTGTGCGTATCGCCATTGCCAAGTTGGGACTCATGACCCTTTGCGCAGGTGTCCACCCGGGCAGAACTCTTCCTGTGGTTCTTGACGTCGGAACCAACAACAAGCAGCTCCAGGAGGACGAGTTGTACATGGGAAACAAGTTCCCCCGTGTGAGAGGCGAGCAGTACTGGGAGTTTGTGGACAAGTTCATCAACTCCATCAAGAAGAGGTTCCCCTCGGCAGTGTTGCACTACGAGGACTTTGGCGTCACCACCGGGCGCAAGATGCTTCACAAGTACCGCTCGGCCTTGCCCTCGTTCAACGACGATATCCAGGGCACCGGAGCCGTGGTGATGGCATCCATCACCGCCGCCCTCAAGTACAGCAACCGGGAGCTTCTTGACTCGTCCGTCTTGATCTACGGTGCAGGTTCGGCCGGCTTGGGAATCGCAGACCAGATTGTCAACCACATGTGTTCCCACGGCTCCACGCCAGAGGAGGCATGCAACAAGATCACCATCATGGACCGTCGGGGAGTGGTGGTCAAGTCGTACGTGGACTCTCCCGAAGGCCAGTTACGCTACGCCGACCCCGACGCCAAGTGGGAAGGAGTGGACAAGAAGGATCTCCAAGCAGCCGTGCGTCACGTCAAGCCCACGGTTTTGGTCGGGTGTTCCACCCAACCCGGAGCGTTCACCGAGGCCGTGATCAAGGAGATGTACAAGCACAACTCGCAGCCGATTGTGTTCCCACTCTCGAACCCCACGCGGTTGCACGAGGCGTTCCCCGTGGACATTATGAAGTGGACGCAGAACAACGCGTTGATTGCCACCGGCTCGCCTTTCCAGCCCGTGGACGGATACTACATTTCCGAAAACAACAACTGCTTCACGTTCCCCGGAATTGGCTTGGGTGCAGTCCTTTCCCGGTGCACCACCATCACCGATACCATGATCTCGGCGGCGGTGGACCAATTGGCGTCGATGTCGCCCAAAATGGACAACCCCAAGAACGGGTTGCTCCCCAGATTAGAGGAGATCGACGAGGTGTCTGCGTACGTGGCCACGGCCTTTATTTTGCAGAGTTTGAAGGAGGGAACTGCACGGGTGGAGAGTGAAGAGAGACCCGATGGCGGGTTCGTGGAGGTGCCACGTGACTTCAAGCATTGTTTGAAGTGGGTGCAGTCCCAGATGTGGAAGCCCATCTACAGGCCGTTGGTGAAGGTGCAGCACGAGCCGGAGATCCACACGTTCCAATACTAACTTATAGAATCACTCGTCAATTAATACATCATCAACAGTCATTATTAACCATGCCCTAATGCACTTGTTGTATGCAGTACTGACTCGTTGTATGCAGTACTGTTGTATGCACTACTGACTTGTTGTATGCACTACCGTCTCATTATATACACTACCGTCTTATTATATGCACTACTGCTGCATTCCTATAATGTCCTATTCAAAAACTTCACCATGCGGGTGATTCCATAGTACTTATGGGGATTCAAGTCATTCACGTCCAACTTCTTGCCTCTCCTTTCACTGTCCACCACCTCCTTGGCCACGTCCTGTTCAAAGAAGAACGTGGCGTCGTGCACGCCTAGGGGCTCGACAAAGGCCGAAACATTGGAAAAGTGTTCCGTGCCCTGGCGTTGGAACTCAAACTTCTTCCGCTCTTGTTTCGACGAAGGCAGCCCGTACCTCTTGCTCCAAAAGTCCACGTCCAACGCGTACCGTGCCCACCACGCAATGTCGTCCCTGAAACTCTCGTCCTCGCCCATGATCAAGAACACGTCGTATTTCGGGTCCGAGAAGTTGGGGATGGTTTCCCAATCGGCCCTGCTGCGGTTGAAGCGGCCTCCGGGCGAGCATAGAAGCGACATCGGGTGCTCGTTGCCAATCAAATGCTTCAAATCCGCCATCGACATGAAACTGTCCTTGCTGATCATGTCCCGCTTGTCATTGTCGTACCACGAAGACCCTTGCACAAGCTCCGAAGGAACGGGGCACATGTTCACCCACGGACTCACAAGAACAAGTTGGGAGGGGTACACTTGCTTCTCGGGCAATCCTTTAAGGTACCGAGTAAGGGCAATGGAGAGGTGGCCGCCTGCCGAATCGCCCATGAGAATGAGATTGTTGTTTCCCTCCTTCACAAGCTGCTGATAGTCCTCGTGCAATTGCTTGAGCTGGTAGGGGAAGGGGAACCCCTCGGAAACCAACTTGTAGTCGAGGAACAACACCGACGTCTTCTTCTGCTTGTCTGCATCCAACAACTTGTATACCGACACGAGCGATTGGATCTGCGACGGCATCGTTTGGAGAAAGTAGCCTCCGCCATGGCAATAGATGATCACCGGATCAGACGTCTTTCGTTCGGGCTGCTTCACGAGCCAGTAGCAGTTGCGGCCGTATTTTTCTCCGTATCCGGGGAGCCCATGGACCAAGTGCCTGGAAATGAAGGGCATCATTCTCCGGATCAAAAACTCATTGGAGTAGGGGGCAACAAGCTTGCCGTCCATGATATCCACCTTCAAGGCATTTCTGTAGAGCGTCAACCGGAGAGAGTTGACCAAGTCTCGGCGGTATTTCCGAAAGGGCAGCCCGCCGAAGATGTAGTACTTGAGGATCAACCACAAAAGGTACGCGGGGATTTTGAGTAGGACGGAGATGGATTTCAAGGTCATGATGGCGGTAAATATTTTTTTGTTTGGTGGCAGGACTCTGTGGTTTTATATGTTTTCAAGAAATACCCCACCTTATCTGATGGCCTGCAGACAAGCCGCGGCTATAATTGTCATGTGCTTGCGTCCCTGCCGAAAATTTGGTGTGGTGATGGTTAGGGTGGTTACACCCATGGTTGTCATAGTAATCCGTCGGGTGTCATGGAGATTGGGATTGGGTAAATAATAAGCGGGAAACGGAAAATGCACGAGGCTAAACAATAATGGGTGAAGCAATGTTTAAAGATTCCCAAATCAAACAAGCCATTAGCGAATCAAAGAATGAAATAGAAAAACATTGATCCGGAATTCGGGGCTCCAACAATGGTATTAGCTCCAGTCTTGCATATTGTCAACTGGTGGGTCAGTTTTTATTTCGTTTGATAAGATTGACCCCCATGTGATAAATGGAATGGCGAATATGGGTTATACGTCATTTGGGAATCGGAAGGAGGAGCGGTTTCATATATGATTTCGCATGACTGATTTAAAGATTTGAATGACTATATTTTCTGGGTTATTTATACATGATCCGGTAGTTGGTGGGAATTCATGACAGTGACAGTGTGTTGATGGTGACACTTTGGAGTCGAGATCTAATGGAAGCGGGGCCAAAAAAAAAAGCGCCTGGGTTGTGGCGTAGAAATAAAAGTGGTGTCAAAAATTACCTCGGGGGAAAACCCCCTTTTTATATCCGCGGCCAAGACTAGCTTTGTGGATGGGGTTTTTGCAACCACGAGAACCGAGGGCATTGAGGGTGTTTCAGGCGCGGCGTGGGTGGTGTGTGCAGTGCGCACCCCCAGCGCCCGGGAAATTGTTGGCCGCATTCTGCAGGACCGCGGTAGCTGCAGGAACTGAAGAGTTGAAGTTGGCCAAGCGGTCTTGTCTTGTCTACAGGACCACACCACGTGACCACCGCGACACCCGATTTGTCAAGCCCAAAGCTTACATGCAGGACCAACCCAAACCCAAGAAAAAAGAACGGACGAAATTCTAACCCCACTATTCACCCCAAAATGTCCGACGACCTCAAATCCGTCATCTCCAAGTTGCAAGAGCGTATCCAGACCCTTGAGCAAAAAGCCGGCATCGTGCCCAACGTTCCAAAGTCCATCCGCATGGTTTTGATCGGGCCTCCTGGCGCTGGAAAAGGTACCCAGGCGCCAAACTTGAAGGACAAGTTCTGTGCTTGCCACCTCGCCACCGGAGACATGTTGAGAGCGCAAGTTGCCGCCAAGACCAAGTTGGGAGCCGAGGCCAAGGCCATCATGGACAAGGGAGGCCTTGTTTCCGACGAAATCATGGTGAACATGATCAAAGACGAATTGGAGAACAACTCCGAGTGCAAGAACGGGTTCATTTTGGACGGGTTCCCCCGTACGATCCCGCAAGCCGAGAAGTTGGACTCGATGTTGGACACTAGAAAAACGCCATTGCAAAACGCCGTGGAGTTGAAGATCGACGACGAGTTGTTGGTGGCCAGAATCACCGGCAGATTGGTGCATCCTGCATCCGGCCGCCTGTACCACAAGCTCTTCAACCCACCAAAGAAGGACATGATCGACGACGTCTCGGGCGAGCCATTGGTGCAGAGATCCGACGACAACGAGGCTGCTTTGAAGAATAGATTGGTCACTTACCACAAGCAAACCGAGCCCATTGTGGACTACTACCGCAAGACCGGGATCTGGAGCGGCGTGGATGCCTCTCAAAAACCTGCAACTGTGTGGAAGGACATCTTGAAGTGTTTGGGCCAGTAAATGGACATAGTGTGGACCGAACACGTTCCTGGCCAGATTAGGAAGAAGCCTTGCCAAAGTATGGTACATTTGACGAACAGTCTCTCTAAAATATATCTTCCAAGCATCAAATGGTCATTATTAAATCTTCTGTAGAATCCGTATTCTTTGTCGTCCAATTAGATGAAGCCAACATCAAGTATTTTTCAATACATCGATCGTATTAAATTGGAATCTGTCAAAGTCTGTATCTGTCCAATGTCCAACTCTGTCCAATGTCCAACTCTGTCCAACTCTGTCCAATGTCCAAATCTGTCCAACTCTGGAATCTGTCAAAGTCTGTCCAAAGTCTGTCCAAAGTCTGTCCAAATCTGTCCAATGTCCGACTCTGTCCAAATCTGTCGAAATCTAGAATCTGTCCAATGTCCAACTCTGTCCAAATCTGTATCTGTCCAAATTTGTATCTGTCCAAATCTGTCCAATGTCCAACTCTGTCCAACTCTGTATCTGTCCAAATCTGTCCAACGTCCAACTCTGTCCAACTCTGTCTGAATCTGATCTGTCTGAATCTGTCCGTCTATCCATTCTCTGAATGTTTCAGGACTCGTAATCCATGTAGTCTCCTCTGTTCCTGCATTAAACCGCCCGCCTCTTAGCATTCCGGTCGGTATCCTCGGGCGAAGCCCGCTTCCGGTCGGCCTCGGCATAGCACGCCATGTGCACGATCTTGCGCCCATTGTTGGCCCCCGGAACCAATATGCACTGGTCCCAGACCCATTCCCCTAGCAGGTCCTTGTATATAGGCTTCACCTGTTCCCTGCAGATGGTACACACATTGTTCATGTTTGTTTCCGAGGATGGAATGGGCACGTGGCAGTCTGCAGGAGCAGAGACACTTTCCGCCTCGTCCCGCTTGGGCTGTGTAGCCGACGAATCGTATTCCAAGAGATCTTGGTCCCGGAACCGGACCCAGGCGATTTCGTCAAGGTACCAGTTGCGCGACTGCACATTGGTCTTGAAGTTGGCTTGCCGTTTATTGATCCGGAAGTGCCAGTCCAAATGCATTCTCTTGAGGGCACTGCCGGCATCGTCGGCTGTAAACCTCTTACCGCATTGGGCACACTTCAGGGCCTTGGTTTCGTAGAGCACCTGCACAGTGGACGCGTCCAAGGTGGTATTTTTGATGAAGCTCTGGAGCTTGCATGAAAACTGGCCCTTTTCTGATTGCCCAAGTTTCGCCGCCTCCAACTTCTGCGCCACCTTCACCAACTCCTTGAACTTGATCTGCTCGTATTGGCTCTTTCCGGAAAGAGTAGCATCGTTTAGAAGCTGCTCGAGCGCCTGGGTCGACGGAGTGAAGCCGTTGTTTCCAGGGGAAAACTTATGCTTGGGATGCACGAGGTCGTACTCCGGTTTGGAGCCCGGTTTGAGCGACTGGTCCATTTTCACCAAGCCCGATGCAAGAAGCTCGCCGAAAAGAGTTTCGGCCTTGGACGCCGTTCTTGGCGGCGCCGGGTCCACGTGCTTCACCGCCTCCAACGCCCGGTTACCATTGTCGGCAGCGACGATTTCTTGCAGCTTCATAAGCAGCAATTTGCTCTGGATGCCCACAAGGTCCTTCTGCAGCAACTTGGCACCAAGCAAGAGGGCCCGAAGCTCGGACAATGCCGAGCATTTACCCTTTAGGGCAAGATCCGACGGCCTGGCGGCGGCCTTCTGTTGCAACACCGGCACGAGGGCGTCAATGTCCGCCACCAAGGCCGCAGCCGACACGCCCGACCCGGCATCGGCAGCAGCACCCCCGGCACCCCCTGAAGCGGGCGGCATGCCCTCGTCCCGCCGATACCCCGCCTGGCGCAAAAAATGGCCGATGCGGTCCATCTGCTCCGGGGCAAACAACGGCGCATTCAGCCCCTTGCACTTTGTCACCCGCCACAACTCATATATCTTCACCAACTTCGCCCGCGTGGCTTCATTCACCAACAAGTACACATGGGAGAATAACTTGAAGATCTCGTCGCCAAAAAGATCATTAAAGGGGGGGCCCACGATCTTGCACACGGAATCCAAGAGGTAGAGCGCAAAGAGCTTCTGTTCCGGGATGCTCTTGTAGATTCTATTGGAGATGGCCCTGACGATTCCGGGCGCGGACTGGGTGTTTTCCTTGGCGATGATGGTCAAGTTGTCTATGATTGGCCGGGAGTTGAAGGTGAGTTCCCTGATCGAGCTCTCATAGTCTTCCACTATAGGCGAGGACATTTGGGTGGTGTGGCGTGGGAGTTTTGGCGTGGGGTTTTTAGGCTGCCATTCCGCGGTGCACTGATGGTCCCGTGACCAGGAGCGCGAGGGGGACGCGGGAGGTACGGGTGCCCACCGGGCAGCCACCTTCCTGCATACGGCTATCTTCCTGCATTGTGCGACCTTCCTGCATACGGCCGCCTTCCCGCAATCAACCACCTTCCCGATTCGGCAACCACATGCTAGCCGCGGTGAAAACTTTTCTCACCAAAATCTTTCCAAAAAGCTCAACCCTCCAATTCACACCTCCACCCTCATTTCTCAAGCTTTCATTGTTCTTGATTGACGCTCCTGATTGGCCGATTTCCCCTTCCTCAATCGTTTCCAGCCAAAAAAAAAAAAAAAAGACATGTCCCCTCCTGTTGACCAGAAACAATCCGTGGCCGCCCGTGTGCTTGGGTCCGCCTCCGCCGGAATCTGTGAAATCGCCGTGTTTCACCCCGTGGACACCATCTCCAAAAGACTCATGTCCAACCAAGGCAAGGTCACGTCGGCCGCCCAGTTGAACAGCGTGGTGTTCCGGGAACACGCCCAAAAGGCCCTTGGCCAAAGGCTCTTCACCTTATTCCCCGGCTTGGGTTACGCCGCCGTCTACAAGATCTTGCAGAGAGTGTACAAGTACGGCGGGCAGCCGTTTGCCAATGAGTTCTTGACTTCCAACTTCAAGGACTCGTACGAGAGTGCGTTTGGAGCCAAGACTGGAAAGGCGCTCATGTCGGCCACGGCAGGCTCGTTGATTGGTATCGGAGAGGTGGTGTTGTTGCCATTGGACGTGTTGAAGATCAAGAGACAAACCAACCCGGAATCGTTCAAGGGAAGAGGCTTCCTTAAAATTATCAAGGACGAGGGCTTTGGCTTGTACAAGGGCTGGGGCTGGACGGCGGCCCGGAACGCTCCCGGGTCGTTTGCGTTGTTTGGAGGAAACTCGTTTGCCAAGGAGTACATTTTCGGCCTCAAGGACTACTCGTCGGCCACGTGGACGCAGAACTTCGTCACGTCCATCTTCGGCGCCCTGGCCTCGTTGATTGTGTCTGCACCTTTGGATGTGATCAAGACCCGGATCCAAAACAAGAACTTTGGCAGCACGGAGTCCGGCTTTAGTATCTTGAAGAACATGGCCAAGCAGGAGGGAATCACGTCGTTCTTCAAGGGCTTGACGCCCAAGTTGTTGACCACGGGGCCCAAGTTGGTGTTTTCCTTTGCCTTGGCTCAATCCTTGATTCCGGCCTTTGACAAGTTCCTCAACTAATCCCCCACCCTCACCGTCACCGTCACCGTCACCGTCACCGTCACCGTCACCAGTCAATGCTACAAAAGTGATGCTACAAACTAGTGACCAGTCACTAGTTTGCTGTGGTGAACCAGTGAACCTGTATATAGCACCCACGGGGAGGCATTAGTAATTATTAGATTTGCCTGCACACAAGCACCATTTACGAGCATTAGATCCCCCCTCAATTACAACATCACCACTCAACTACTACCACCTAACCCCCAACTTAATTCCCAATCCATCCCCAAATTCCTCCTAATCCAAAACCCAATCCCAACACCCAATATCAAAAACTTTTCCAAAAACCCGAACATCCCGACCTTATACCAAAATCAACCTCAAAAACCCCCCAAACGGCGTTTGCCACCATGAAATTCGTCACGTTTTTCCTCTACTCCCTAAAAATTAACGTCTTGAACATGCTCGTGGGCGGGCAACGCACGCAGTCGCTCACGCAAAACCACATCGAAAGTCCCGCGGTGCACCACGCCGTCGCTGCTGCAACGTCGCACTCGGACGAGTCGGACTTGGACGTGGATTTGAATCCAGGCGATTTTTCCAACGTCGAGTCTCTCGATCTTTCAAAATTGAGTTTTGGGAAAAAGTTTCCGGATTTGGAAGAGACAAGAGTTCGAGACAGTAGAGGTGGAAACGAGAGTTAAAAAAGGGAAGAGACAGCAGTTGGAAGTTAGAGGTGGAGACGTTAGAGGTGGAAACGAGAGTTAGTGAAGGGAAGAGGTGGAGACGAGTGTTAGAAAGGGTGATCCAGAATTAAAAGGGTTTCTAGAATTAAGAGGATTTCTAGAATTAGAAGGATTTCGAAAATAGAGAAAACTAACCAGTATTATCCAGAGAAACATTCTTTAGCATCACATGATTGTTTAGAATAGAGAGGGTTTTTTGGATTAGAGAGGATTTCGAGAATTAGAAGGTTTTTTGGAATTAGAAGGATTTCTAGAATTAGAAATCTTCGAGAATAGAGAAGATTATTCAGGAATATCCAGAAGAAATGTTGTTTAGCATCAGAGGATTATCCAGAATAGAGAAACATTGTTTGGCTTAGAGAGGATTATCCAGAATTAGAAGGATTTCTAGAATAAAGAAACATTCTTTAGCATCAGAGAGAATTGTTTATAATTAAAGAAGGAGTGATACAGACTAGAGAAGGGTGATCTAGAATAGAGGGATTGTCTAGAATAGAGGGATTGTCTAGAATAGAGACGGAGAGATCTCAAATTAGAGATCGGTTTCTGGAATAGAGAAACATCGTCCACAAAAAACAGGGTTATCCAGAATGAGAAGGATTTCTAGAATAGTGAACCATTGTTTGGATTAGAAGGATTTCGAGAACTAGAGATTTTCGAGAATCGAGAAGATTATCTAGGATCTCGAGAATAGAGAAGATTATCGAGGATTTCTAGAATTAGAAGGATTTCTAGAATAAAGAAGATTATCCAGCAATATCCAGAAGAAATGTTGTTTAGCATCAGAGGATTGTTGAGAATAGAGAACCATTCTTTGGATTAGAGGATTGTTTGGATTGGAGAACCATTGTTTGGATTAGAGGATTGTCTGGATTAGAGGATTATCCAGAGAAACATTGTTTGGATTAGAGAGGATTTCTGGAATAGATAAGCAGATTTCTGGAATGGAGGTTTGTTACAATAGAGGATTGTTGAGAATAGAGAGGGTTTTCCGGAATGAGACGAGAATTGGCCAGGATTAGAAGGATTTCTGGAATAAAGAAGGCTATCCAGGATTATCCAGAACATTGTTTGGAATCAGAGAATATTGTTTGGATTAGAGGATTATCCAGGACATTTTTTGGATTAGAAAAACATTGTTTGGATTAGAGGATTGTCTGAAATAGAGAAGAGGATTTCTGGAATAGAGTAGAGAGCCGTGACCAACCTTTCAAGTGGACAGCGGAACTTCTACTCTGCTGAGTCGAAATGAAGAATTAGGAGCACCAAATGAATTCGAAATTCCTGACCAGAACGCATATGATGAGTAGAATCACATGTCCGGAGACGCTAAAGAAGTTGCGATTCTTGGTTCCTCTACATCGCTTTGTTTTTGATCTCCGTACCTTTTTATTACATTCATTCCATTCATATCATGCTTCCATTTCCTTTGGGTTTAACAGTCACCTGCTATTTTCTTGCAATTTGGATTCCACAAAAGTTCCCCAAGCCAAAAAGTTGGCTCATCCCATTCTGATACTGACTGCTGAAATTCGTTTTGGGTGCTTCATATCCTCGCTCATATATCTCAGAGGATTAGAGAAACATTGTTTGGAATCAGAGGATTATTTGGAATCAGAGGATTGTCTGGGTAGAGGATTGTCTGGGGTAGAGGATTGTTTGGATTAGAGGATTATTGAGAATCAAAGAAGGAGTGATTTTAAATTAGAGAGGATTGGTGGAAATAGATTAGGATTGTTAAGATAGAGAAGGAGGGATTTAGAATAGAGAGGACTGTCCAGAATAGGGAAGCATGGTTGGACTAGAAGGATTCTTTAGAGTTATAGAGGATTGCACAAGACTAGAAGGATGGTTTGAATAGAAACGTATTGTCTGGAATCAGAGAATTGTTTAGAATAGAGAAAGAGTTCTAAAATAGATTGGAGTGATTTGGACTAGAAAAGGAATGTTTGGAATTAGAAGAGATAGTCAGAGTTCGAGAGAAATGTCTGGAATCAGAGAAGAATGGCCAGAATCGAGAATCGCCAGAATCGAGAATGGCCAGAATCGAGAATCGCCAGAATAGAGAATAATTCGGTATAAGAAGGATTCCCTAATAGGGCGGGACTGTCCAGGGTTAGAAGAGGATTGTTTAGACTCAGAGAGGACTATACAGGATTGTCTAAAATTATAAAGATGAGTGATCCAGAATAATGAAGAAGTGATCCAGAATCAGAGAGGATTGGCCAGACTTAGAAGGATTTCGGGAATAAAGAAGATTATCCAGGATTATCCAGAAGAAACCTTTTTTAGCATCCGAGGATTCCTGGAATAGAGGATTGTTTAGAATAGAGAAGGAGTGATTTAGAATAGAGAGGACTGTTGAGATTTAAAGAGGATTACCAGATTTAAAGAGGGACTCCAGGATTATTCGGATTAGAAGTGTTCGAACTTACCAGGTTTTTGGGCTGTATAGAATAAAGTATCATCTAAATGTATAGTCGTAAACTGCATTCCACCATAGAGAGATTCCTCTAAAGGTTATTCTAACTGGGCGAACCGGTTAGTTCTTATATACTGTCAGTTCGTGTATTCCTGCATATAACTAGCCTTTGTAATGTGAAACGGAACTCGGGAAACTCGTTTCCGGAATTCGTAGTGGCGTGGGCCAGTCACATGGCATTCATCATGTGGGTCGATATTACGATCCAGAGCCCCTAAGTCCCAATATTAGGATCCAGAACCACGAAGTACTGCATACTAGTGGTTATAAATATATTCCAAACAAGAAGAGGATTTTCAGAGGTAAAGAAGGGTTTCTAGAATAGAAGGGATATTTGAATAGAAAAGTATTGTTTGAATAGAAAAGGACTGTTTGGAATTAGAGAGGATTGTTTGGAATTAGAGAGGACTATGCAGGATTCTCCAGAGTTGGAAGAGGAGCGAACCAGAATAGTGAAGAAGTGATCCAGAATCAGGGAAGATTGTAGAGAACCTTGGATTTTGTGTGTGTTTTGACGATAAACGTGTGAATAGTATGGTCACGTGACCCACAGGGCCGGAAGTAGCCAATTCCGACCTCCAACTTAGCGTCTCTTCTTCACCCCAACCCAATCGAAATCAAACCCATGAGGTCCCAATTTTTGGGTGGAGTTACAGTGTATGCCAGCCATGAAGGTGTTTCAAAATAAAGGTTAAATTAAGATATTTATCAGAAGAGTAATGAATATATGATAAATGTTTGTGTGCAGGAACCACACTTTAAGCTAAATCCAGTAACCAAAAGACGTATTTAATGGTCAACGGTATGGGCTTAGTAAATGAAGAATAGTGTTGACTTAGGGTCAAGGAAGCCAATAATGCATGACTTGTGTGTCTAGTTTGTCTAGTTTGTCTTTTGTCTTGTGTCTTTTGTCTTGTGTCTTTTGTCTTTTGTCTTTTGTCTTGTGTCTTGTGTCTTGTGTCTCCTGTCTGGTTTGTCTGGTTTGTTTAGTTTGTCTAGTTTGTCTAGTTTGTCTTTTGTCTTGTGTCTTGTGTCTAGTTTGTCTAATTTCTGTCCATTATTATTGAACATCAGATGCTTACGCTGTTTTCGAAACGAACCTTTATATTCTTTCTTAAATTGATCACTAGACTCTTTTCGATGTTTCTAGAAATTTACGGAAATAAAAAGGAAAACTTTAAGTTTAGAAATCAAATAAGAGTATAGTAATACTGCATAGGGACGTTTGGCCAACCTACGGATAAATAGCATCTTCCAATCCTGTTAACTAGAATGGATTTGACCAATAAAGGTTTATTCTTCATGTACAAATAATAAGGTTTTTATCTTTCTCTATATAAAATCATAGAATACAGAATCAGACTGTACATTTAGACAGACATTTCCGTCTAACCTCGGTCAACCAGTCTGTAGCGACACATACAACTACCGGACATTCTAGCAGCAGTAGTAGCAGTAGTATTAGTGTACGGGGGACCTTTAAATCTGCTTTTTCCCGGTTGTTTCAGCATTAAAATGGTTTTTTAACGTCAAATCATGATCCGGGAGCTTTTGTGCAGCCCAAGCAAGTTAATAGGGGCAGAATTCAAGCAGGAAACCAATGTCACTTGAATCTGGGGGGTTTGGGGGTGAAAAAAAGGGACGAAAATGGTGGAATTTCATGAAATACTGGATTGTCCTGCATATAATGCCCCATTCTCAGGCTATTTCCTTCCAGTACCATAATAAAGCCAAACTTTTCAGTTCCTCTTGCCATTTCCCCGGGCCCAAAATCTCATCCAATTCCTCCACACTGGTTCGTTTCTCCAAAATACATAGCCTCAAAATGGCCTCCACCCGTTTCCGGTTCCGCTGCGTGCGCTCCACAAAAGTTTCTCTGATTCCGCCCGAGCCGCGGGCCAAATTCATGGCATTTTTAAGAAAAGCATTGCAATTTTTTAAAAGAAGCTCCCGGTCGCTGGCGGCCAAATTCCGGGGTAAAAGTGACCGCTGGAGGTCAATGTCGGCGCGCGCTATGTGCACTCCCGCAAGTTGGGCAATGATCAGACCCACGCCCAAGGCCTGGGAATCGTTCCGGGCGGCGGTTAGCCGGTTCTGGAGCCCGGCACTTGCCCCTTTGAGGTGCTTGGTCATTTCGGTAAGCACACGCCAGTATATTTCGGGGGTTTCCGAGGGTTTCGGGGTATTCGGGGATTCCGAGGTTTTCGGGGATTCGGGGGTATCCAGTGAATCCTGCACACGGAGCGCCGAGCCAGGCCGCGGCGCAATGTTCCAATGGAAAAGATAACTCTCCAAACTATCGGCGGCCTGCATATACCGCTCCGGGGTATCGGGAAGATTTGGGCTGTTCCAAATGGAAATAATGTTTTCGGGCGTGTCCTGCAGACAACCACCCGTCGCAGCTTCAAGGTAAGCTCGGGAAATCACAAATTCTTCCGAAGACAAATCTTCGGGATTTATGCTGTTGATGGTGGAGGAGAGGTACTGCACAAAGGACACGATATCCGGGGAACCCAGGATTTCCGCAGCGCTCACGTGACCAGCCTCCATCACTGCAACCACCAAAGAAATACAAGCCTTTACCGTTTCGAGCAAATCGGATTGAAGGGTGTTTTTTTCGGGCAATTCGTCTTGAATGGGCGTTCCTGCATATAACCGGGTTTTCTGAAACTCCAAAACTTGAGTTAAAAATTGCAGTGCCCGGTTAAATGCTCGGGAGGTGAGTCCTGCATCTAAGCCGGCCTCCACCATCTCCGTATAAACCATAGCAGCATTATACAAAAGATCACATTTGTCCCCATCGAGTTCCAGAGCGTCCTGCACCTGCAACGCCGACTCGTGGGCCTCGGCAATGGCGTCAAGACCCTGCACAACCGGCATACAAGACAGAAACACCTCCTGCACCCCACTCAAGTCCTGCACCAACACACTGTCTTCCAGGTATCGGCTATGCACGTGGTAAAGCAACCGCAGGGCATTGTATGCGGTTTCCGGAAGGCCGGCCTGCACATAAGCCTCGTACGCCCGCTGGTAGAACCGGAGTGCTTTGGCGGGGTCCGACCCGTAAAACTTATCGCCGGACTCTTCTTCCAGTGCTCCGAATTCCAGGAGTTCATCGGGTGTCTCTGGTTTCTCCACGACTTTGCCCGGCTTTTTGGGGATTTCTGAAGTTAGTATTGGTTGGTAGTATGCAGGAGCCATAAGAGAATCGGAATTTCGGCGAAAGTGGAATTTCCAGCAATAGCTGATCAATAGTCTCTATCGAGAACTCATGAATTTTATCAATTTGCCCTGTTTGCCCAAACCTTGACCATTTAGAGTTCCTGCATATAGACAATGTTTAGTCAAAAAGACAGTTTATGGAATCTGGTATTTTGTATAAGGATGAGCTTAGGATCATAGCAGATTGATAGACTAATGGGCAATCAGACAATTAGACAATCAGACAATTAGACAATTAGACAATTAGACAATTAGACAATTAGACAATTAGACAATTAGACAAATGGACAGCTTGACAACTGGAAATTAGACAATTAGACAAATGGACAATTGGACAACTAATCGAAGACGGACATAGACAGCTGGATAAAAAGACAGATGGACAAAGGATAATTAGATAATCAGACAAATAGACAAATGGACAAATAGACAAATGGACAAATGGACAACTGGACAAATGGACAAATGGACAAATGGACCATTAGACAATTAGACAAATAGACAAATGGACAACTAGACAAATAGACAAATAGACAAATAGACAAATGGACAACTGGACAAATGGACAAATGGACAAATGGACAAATGGACAATAGTAGATCGTAGGATGATCTGGGAAGACTATTCGAGTTCTTGGTAAGGATCACGTGCCGCAAATACCCGCATGCACAACGCTCTTGGATGCACTCCTGAAACACTCTTGATACGTACTTTTATGTTTCATCTCAGGTACCGTTCTTCCAATGCCTTAACTGTCTGAAACGAACTTGAAACGCACTTGAACCTAACATTAAAATGCGCGTGGTGTACGGGTTTCCTATGACTATTTGTATGCAGTCTTCCCATTGATCTTCGCGCCATCGGCTTCACTATAAAACAACCACCCCCAAACGACTCCCTCCATTTCTACCAGTTGTGTTTTTTTGTGTCCCATTCTTTGCATTCAATCCATTCTTTCCTGCATATACTCCGTTTGCGTGTATACAGTCCATATAAACAGTCCATATATACAGGCCATACATCCCCCCCCCCCCTTTCCCCGATCAAACAATCAACAATTGACAACCACGGGGAGTCCCCCTGAATTCCACATTACTACACCCTTCATCGATCCATCTAGTGGCTATAAAAAGGTCAAATTCGAACTCCCCAAAGCAATTGATTCGGTACCCCTTTTTTTTAAAAAAAAAATTGGTCATTTTTGGCTGATTTCAATATTACACCTGTTCCTGCACACAATGGAGTCCATATCTAACCTCCCCAAAGTCTCCGAATCCCAATCGGATAAAGTCTACACGACCCTCCCCGTGTACATCTTGGCGCTACGAAAGCTTAAGCTTGGAATCATGCTCGTGACCGATTTTACGCCCAATACAAGCCTGGTGTTCTACCAGAAAACGCTTAGTCTACTCCCCTCGCAGTTCTCCGTGGGCGGGAAACCCCTCCCGAAGGCACAGGTGTTTTCCATATCCGTTCTGGCGTCCCGGGTGGCTTCAGTGTGGGACCGGATCAACATGCACCACCGGTTGAGCGACTACGATATGTGCGATGACCAGAAATGTGATATTCTGAAGCTGGGCATCATTGCCATTGTGAATTTCCGGGTCCAACAGTACCAGGGCCGGGTGGAGGGATTCTTGGGGCTGATTGTCACGTGCACGCGGCGGTCCAATTCGCATGAGCTGATTTCGGCCTGGATGCAGAGAGAATGTTTCCGGGGCTTTATGAGTCGGTTGGCGGAGAATATGAACGTGAAACTATACGATGAAATGTCGTTGGATTTCCCAATCGAACAGTACATCAAACGGGATCAAATTGATCGGAATGTGCGCCAGAAGTTGGACCTGCAGGTAAGTGATCGCAGGATTGACCTGCACATACAGGAGCGGAAGATGGAACTGCATACAATGGATCGGCACGTGACCAGGCCGTTCGTCGGGACGCAAGAGCTTCGAACGCAGCCACTAATCAAGCGCAGAATGCCTGCCAACGAGGTTTTTTACCAGCAGCAGGAGACACAAGCCTTGGAGACAAACACGAGACTTGAGACTCGTGCACCCGACATTCCTCCACGCGACATTTCTACACGCGACATTCCCATACGCGACATCCGTGCACCCGACATTTCAACACCCATTTCAACACCCGACATTCCCTCATTTCAAATTCCCGGGGCCCAATCCTATCCGAAAGAAAGTGCCCAGAGACAAGTTGTCGAGACTCAAATCCCCCCCAAAGCACCAAAACAGACTGATAAAGAAGTGCCTGCATATAATGCGCGGTTCAGTGTGCATCGGATAAACACATTAACAGCCGGCCAAATCCGGCAGCTCCAGATCGAGCAGATCCAAAAAAATACCACGTTCGAGTTCAGTGGTGCAATCACGGAAATCACGCCCAGCCCCGAAAACCTCTTTGTCAAGCCGTACGGAAAAACCATCCGCGTTTCTCCATTCACCGTGCGTCTCGGAGATAACCCGATCGAGCTCAACTCCGCGGACGAGGCGTGTATTTTTTTCGGCATCGACGAAATCGAAATCTTGATCCACCACATCTCCGAATATTCCGACCGCCTTTTTTCCTTATTGGGACGTACAGTTAAAGTGCGTGTGGAGAGACGCGGGTTGAGGTTTGCGCAGGGCTTCGAACGGCCGTACTGGGGTTTCCAGAGCAGTATGCAGGATCTTTTAAAAACGGCCCAAACGCATGCAGAATGAAAAAATGGATTGAACGGACAAAATAGCTGATTTCCTCATAAAATTCTCTAACGGACGTTATTGATTATGCAGGAATTAGGGGTAGCTGGATTGAGTAATTTGCCTGACTCCTTTGCGCCTGCATAGACTGATCGCAACTTACATCCACAATTACCTATTTGGGTAATAGTCTGCATGTATGTCCTGCATATAGGACATTTTCAAATCCCGGCACGTGGTGCCAGGAGGGGTCAAATGCCGAAATCCCGATCCACTCAAGGTCCTTTGGAAGAATTAGAAGGCGATATTTTTACGAGAAATTGGCGGAAATTTGTACTTAAAAAGGGAGTTCCATAAAAGTCGTGCGCTGCTCAAATCCTGCTGCCAAAATCCAACCCAATTGCTACACCGTCCATTTCACGAGGCTATAGTGAGAGACACGTCTATGTGGTTTAAGGCGACTGACTATGCTGAATGCCGGTTCCTGGCGTATGCATGAAGTGCATATTGACAGGAGTGGAAATTACCCGATTGGGTAAATCTGCGGTGTGGGTGTCCGCAACCCGCATCTGGGGTACGCAGGCTGTGCATACTCTGGGAACCGACCATAAAAAGGCCGAATTCCCCCTGGAAATCTCCAAGATCTAATTATTCCCAACCTCATTCTCACGCAACCCTCTCCTGTCAATCCCCATTTTTTTTGGAAGAAACTTATCGGGAAAAGCTCACCAAGATATACCTCGCCTCCTGCACATAAGCCGCCGTTATGTTATTTTCTCTGCTTCGTTTGGCCACCGTTTTGGCTGCGTTTCAAGTGGCTACGTCTGCTCCCATAGCAGCAACCACAGACACGTCCAACGGACTTGCAGGTCTCCTTGCCGGACTCGGAGGTGCTGCAGACACCACTACAGCAGCTGCAGCCACGGGTGCAGTCCTTGCAGCAGCCACCGGGGTTCCAGACGCCGATGCCGCCGTTGCAGACGCCCCTACTGCAGTGGCGGATGTTTCAGAAGCAACTAGTGCAGCAGATGCAGCAGACGCAGCAGCAGGTGCAGCCGGAAGTGCAGGCGATGTGGTGGCAGCGTCGCAGAGTGCAGGAACACCAACTTCCACTAGCACCGGCACCGGACTCGACTCGATTCTCGCCCTTTTGGGAAGCAACTCCGAGTCCTCCGATACCCCCGAAACCTCCACCGGCTCTTCCAGTTCCGACTCCTCGGAATCCTCCAGTTCCGGTGGGGCCGGAAGTTCCAGTTCCAGTTCCTCGGCCAATGGCGTCACTGGAATCTGGAGCATCGTGGTTTCGTTGATCAAAACGCTTGCGTCCAAATTCGACATTTCCAGCGATGTCGTCGATAGTGCCGTGGATGTCGTGCAAGAAATCTCGGCAGCATCCAATTGAGTTGGTGCAAGTGCAGGCACACCAGTACCTCCGGCAATATCACCTCCGAAGACATCACCTCCCCCATACAAGAACAACAAGCTTCCAGGAATGATTTATAGGAAAAAAGAACAAAGAAAAATGTCACCAAAGTTAAGTAAATAAAAAAACCGAGAAATCCTAGGGATTATTTTCATAAAACCTTCCACTTTTAGTCCCTTTTTTTATGTATTTTTGGTACATTCTTATTTTTATACTTGATCTTAAAGTTGTTTAATTTTAACTTTTGATTGGTCGGAAATCCGGGCGGAGTTTTCCAGGGAAACGCCAAGCTCTTGCGTTAAATGATTAAACTGGATCGAAAAAACGGGCAATCCAAAGTCGGCATGTATACAGTCCAAAGTCGGCATGTATACAGTCCCGGACGGCATGTTATCATGGACAGTAGATTCTTGGAGTACACGAATACATACAAAATTCCTGCAGCTAGAGTAGATCTGATGATTCTTTTTCTGGCTCTTTCTTTGATTCCTTCTTTTCTTTTTTTTTTTTTTGGTTTCTCCTGCACATCCAATCAATTTCTGGAGTTTTTTAGATTCTCATGGCTCGATCCCAGACCCCACTGCATGCAGGAATTCATTGCGGAATTGGTCCATGTACTTCTGCCAAGTGCAACCTCCCCAAATGCGCTAGACCTTTTGGATTTTCTTTGGAATTAAATAATTAATCGGCGGATAAAATTACTTCATTTGGAAAGAGCAGATTAGTTTGCTTATCATTTTTTGTATACATTTGATTCTTAGGGTGTACTGGTCCATCTTCGTCACAGGCAGTTCCGGGGTTCATCTCCAGTTCCGGGGTTACATCCAGTTCCGGGGTTACATCCAGTTCCGGGGATGATCTCCAGTACTTTATCTTATTCCATTATATTTATTCGGCGTCATGTAATTTATATGGTTGTTCAATTTGTATTAATTGAGGTGTGTATGGGTGCGAAATGGGTGCGAATACAGGTTCGCGTTTTTTCTCACTTTCTCATTTTCTCACGTTCTGTCCTGCTCATCAGACTCTGTACTACTCCACTGTACTACTAAATTATTCTATACACTACTTTATTATACACTACTATTTTATTATACACTACAAATGTATACTATACACTACTACTTTATTATAGTAACTACTTTATAATACACTACTACATTATTATACTAACTACTATCAATAAGTAGAAATGGAATAAGTAGAAGAAAGACTAAATGGGGATGGACTGAATGGGGAAGGCCAAATACGAAGTAGAGTAAAGGGGATTTATTATTATAACAAGTTGCGCATCTTCAAATACAGCTTCATAATCCGGCACGGATGTCTCGCTGGAAAGTAATGACTCTCTTAATACGGTCAGTCTATTTTGGCTTCTCTCTCTAAACTAATACTTAAGAAGTGACTGTTTCACTGATCAGACTTGGCTCTTGATTTGGGTTCCTCCAAAAATATAAGGGAAGACCTCAGTCCCTCTTATATATTCCTCCAATGTCCGAGGATACCAATGTCCGAGGATACCAATGTCCGGGGATTTTGGAGGACACATCTCTATCCGACTTCCGAATTCTGATCGTCCTTATCCAGGAATATCTGTCTATCCAGGAATATCTGTCCATCCATTCGTCAGTTTGTCCGGCGATATCAGCGACACCTGCTGCCAGCTGATTGCTGGTCTCGGACGCCTTTCCATGTATCCTCGGATATAAGAGATTCATCAGAATAAATAGAAATAGAATAAATAGAATATAGATAAATAGAATATAGATGAATACAGAATGGAATAAATAGAATATAGATGAATAGAGAATGCAACAAATGGGGAATAGAATATAAAACAACTTTAGGCCGCACACGACCCAGCAGTACCACGCAATTACATTTCCTATTAGAAACCGGTTATGATACTAAATGTAGTTTTAATAGCTAGGAACTACTAGAGGATGGAGATTTGTATATATCTGTATTTTTTGTAGAGTGCATATAGTAGAGCAGTCCTGCATAATACTTTCAAGGTGGCATCATGTCTTCTTTTCCTTATCAATTGAGCATTGGATGGATAAAATGAGATTTGGATTAATAAATCGTTTATTAGTAAGAATGAAAGCACAAAAAAAATAGAGAAGTTAGATTATTTTAACGATTAGAAGATTCCTTACAATTTATTAGCTGATTAAGTCAAGTATTCTCGTTTTTAAATGGGGAAAAAATAAGAAATAATTAGATAGAATGATAATATATTAGAATTAGAATTGAATTTGGCCAGGATTTTATTGATGGACTAGAAATGGCCCTAGTCGTGCAAAACCCAAAAGGCCAGATTCGCCAAAACCAACCTTTTAAAACACGAAATTTGTCGGTAAGTTGATAAAAAAACCATCAAAACCATCGTAAAGAGGGAAAAATATAGAATTTAATCGAACCAAACAGACCCTCAATCGTCATAATTCTTTGGGACTTCCCTAAAGCGTTCCAAGTAGCCCTACTACGACTTTTTTATACCCGAAAACTAGCTGTATCTTCTTAAAACGAGCCTCGTTCATACCCTTTATTTTCCCTTTATTTTCTCCTTTTTGGTGGATTTAGGCTCTTAGAAAGTTGATCAAATTGCGAGATCACGTGACCAGGCTAAAATCAGCTCCACGAACACGAATAACCCTTTTTTTCTTATTCCTTTTTGGGACATCAATACTCTCACTATGAACTGTTTACTGAGAAAGAACCATTTTCGAAAATCTTTATTGTGGCCAAAATTAATGCATACCCAAAAGGGAAACTCACGTGACCTCCAGCATAACCTTTCTAGCTTCTTTTTAAACGGCGCAACGCATGAACCAATACTACTTGAAAACAAACCTTGAAAACGTGAAGTACCTTTGGTTTTTTGTAGTTTGGTTTTTGGGGCTTTTCTGGCATACAAAACAATAGGTCGTGCGCGACCCAAATCGCCCCAGCCCATTACCTACAAGTTCCATACTCTTTAAATCCTAATTTCCTCTATAATGTCCATTTGAATCTTTAAATTAAATTGACTAATATATCATATACTGTATTCCTGGAAAATGTATCTTAAGATATGCGTTTAGAATACCACTCACCTGATCACCCCAGCTTTAATACGCACATAGCCTGAGTCTTTCACCACCTTATAATTGACTTCAAGCCATAATCAAATTCCCAATTGAGTTTCAAAATAAATGTCGCCCATGGAATGCCCGGCTTCGCTTTTCTCTGTTGTCAGTGCACAGCCGTGCTCAACGTCTCTCCACGCACGCGCGCGCACCTCGCCAAAATCTCTGCAGATAAAATGCACATCAGCAACACTTTTCCCAACAACGTTTCCCCCCACCCCCAAAAACCAGCGAATTCTTCGCTTTCGAATTGAAACCCCCAAGAAACGTATCCACTGATCCTCTGCTCATTTACTCATGTTGCTGTTTCTGGAAATCACCCCCCTCGTCGCTCGGGCTGTCGGAGATTCCACAAGAGAAAAGAACAACTGGCACAACTGGCAAACATGCAAAACGAACACCACGTGCCGAGTGTTGACCATTCTTGTTTTTGTATGTGGGTGTCTTTTCTGGGCTTGGTTGTTCACCACCATTCTCCGTTACGGCTGCTTTGGGTTTCCGATCCGAGAAGCGTTTCTCTGCTTCACCAAGAAACCTAAGCCTCAGGAGACCCAACAACCTTTCCAGCCATACCCACCCAACATGGACTCGGCTTACCGAGCTATACCACACCAAGGCTCGCCATATCAGCCTGCTCAGGCATACCATCCTGCATATCTGCCTCCTCCCCCAAGGTACGATCCGAACTTGGATCCTTTTCAAACAGATCTGAGAGAGGCGGGTGCCCGTATGCAGGAGCAGGCGTATCCCATGCACGCCATGGGAAACCAAGCCCACGAATCTGGTCCTAGCAGAGCGGAGCCTTCATTCCCGGACATGCAGAAGGGCAATCCGGTGGATCTTGGTGGTCATGATGCCCGCAAGTTTTGAGTAGTGTAGTCAATCCCAAGTCCACGTTCCAACCTTATAAGTGTTCATGACAAACCGTAGACACACAACCGTAGACACACAACCGTAGACACACAACCAGACCACTGCACACAGTACTTGTAGCTAGACTGTTCCATGTAAAGTATGAAGATGTGAAGTGTGTAGGACTTCGAGATACACACTCTCATTTGGTCTTCCCAACCATCACCCATCAATCACCCAGATCTGAAACCACTCAAACCACCCCACAATCTTAAACCACTCAAATCACAATCTTAACCGCCACAAATAAAATCTGAACTCCTATAGGCTCTAGAAATTTCCTAGATTGTATTTCCCTGATTCGAAGCCAAGTGTTGATAAGAATATCATAGACTGGGCTGGTAAGAGGAAGGAATGAAAAGTAAAAAATAGGGTGCAGAGAAAAGAAAGAGAGAAAAAAGGAGAATAGAGAAAAAAAGAAGAGCGAAATCTCGCGGGGGGAAACTCACCTTTTTTATACCATTTCTGTGTTCTCACCCCCGCCCAGTATATTTGCAGCCTCTTCCATGCAGGAGCGCCACCCTGCGAAATATATAAGCACCGCATTCCCCCTCTTCCAAGCCATAGAATTTTTTAAAAACTAGCAATTTTGAAGCATGATTATTCCCACTTATCCTATTATTATCCAACCATTGATTGAAACCAAAAACTGGTATTGACCATGAGGCCAAGGCGCCAAGAGACCACAGAATAGTGCTATACAGACAAGATTAAAGATTCATACTATCCAATTCCCTTTATTATCAATGTCACTTTTTGTGTTTTGACTTTCTAGCTTTGCTGAGCTTATTGAAAAGTATCGTGTTTTTGTCCATGGTCTCGGACCCAATGGGTGACTACTGAGGAGCTGGGATTTTAAAGAGTGGAATCCAGAAAGAGTCCAAGGTCTCAATGAACTCCAAAAATTAAGTGTGGGAAATTAAGCAAGGATATGTTGTTTTGGTTTGGGTTGTTGGACCATAAACACTATGTGTACCATCAATCTAACCATACATGCTATTGAAACTGTCTATATTCCCAGGACCATCTTTTCCTCCCCTCCTAAACCACTCCTACTTCGGATCTACCATTTTTACTTACACTATACCACTGCTGATTCTCTAAACACTTGAGCTGGTACTTGGACGTTCTCCTGGTTATAATGACCTCAATACACTAGTGGCTGAAAAAGGGAGATGAACGAAGAAATGAATCCTTCACCCGAAGTTAGTTGCTGGCCATCTAGTGGACTTTGAACTATGAAGGAGGAGTTGTCTCCATTTATCCTGCATGCAGCCTGCACACTGACCGGTTCCCAGAATCTTCCATCTATTGTTCACCAATGCGTGACTAACGATTAATTAGGACAAGAACGTTTGGTATATTTTGAAGAGTATGCACTCCAGAAAACAAAAAGAGAAAAACAAAAACGACCCAGTTCTGTCTTCTTATCTCCAATGACTCTTTTTTATGGTGTGTTCTTCCATCTTTTTGCAGCCAGTGCCTCGGACCCAATGGTCTTCTTTGCCAAATTGAACCATAATTTGGAGCCCCTCTCGTGTCTCCCGTTCACCCTGGAGGAAGGAAAATTCCATATCTTGTCCTATGGAAACCTAGTGATGGACCCGACCGAATTTGAATTCCACAATGGATACGTCTATACAAACCAAACCTCCACGCCAGGCTACGTTGGGTTTTACGATGATTTCTTTGCCTTTTCTCCGTTTATTCCGAGGTCAAAAGTGGTTTTGGACAAAGAAATGAGGGTCTCGAATGCTTATTTTTCCTCCTGTCTCTACACAACCAACATACATTGGATCCATGGATATGCGTATGAAAATGATGCCGATTGCTTTTTGGTGGAGATTTATCTCTTGCCTTATAATCGAGATACGAGGACACCCGTGGACGGCCTGTATATAGTCCGGTGGGAAGGCGAGCAGAAACCCATTTCCCCACACTTCCCATTGGTTTTCGCGGTTGAACTTAAAGGCTTCTTGGTCCCATTATCTGGCAAAATATTCAAGCACTTTAACCGGCAAATCAGCGTGTTTTCGTATTCGGATTTGGAAAGAGTGCATGTGGAGTTCGATATGCAGGACGGGTACGCGATCACAAAGTATCTAAGTACACCTGGGTACGCCGGATTTTCCGGGGGATTTTTCGTGTTTGGGCGGAATGTCCCCAAAGAGAAGTTTCTTTTAAGCCCCAAAGGTAAACTTCTTAACCAGACGTTCTACTCCTGCATGGGGCCAAACGAGACGATTCGTGGCATCGCTCACAATATGCGGCCGTCCAACGGCTGTGTGCAGGTGAACATCTACCTTGTTGCTTATAACAAGACGGTCAAAGGGTTCAAAAAACCTTGTCGAATGGAGAAAAAAACGAAAACTGGCCAAAGGTCAAAATCGGCAAATACCAAGATCCAGGGTTCTTTGGCCAGCTCAAATGAACGTATAACTGAGGAACAAAGAGCCCAAATGCTAAGGGGATAGCCTTTCGCTTTGAAACGAATTACTGCTTCAAAAGGTGGATTGAGTATATGCAGTACAGGACGAGAAGAACAAAGAAAACCAATGGAATATGGAAGATGGAGGACATTGTTGGTACATTGAGCCGTGAAAACATGATTTAAGGGAGTTCCTGGGCCTTAGAATTTATACTCTGGGGAGTTCACCGATTTCCAGGCTTTTAGAAAGATTTTGGGGGAAGGTGGGCCTGCACAGAAGAGAAGTCCCAACAAATGGATCCAACACATTTTTGAAAAAGGCCCATCACGTGTTTTATCAAATCTATAAAGTGGAAATGTCGACCACAAGGTTTGACCTTGGTGCTTTGATGACGACCGGTTGAATGACGGACTGGTCTGAACAGGTCCGGCAATAATGGACTGTATATGGCGGCGGTGTCCTCTGGATTGAGCAGGCCAATTAATTATCTGCAGTCTTTTCCAGAAAAAGACCCGGAAAAATCAGCCCAGACACGAATCGGACTTCCATTCAAAAGATTCTTATCCATTACAGTCTTGTACTTTAACCAGCTAAGCCACCGGGAGCTCGTTAAAGTTGTCCAGAATCCAATACTTATTGGACATTGGCTCATAGTCGTTATATGCAGAAACAAGCAATAACCTGCTCATGCCCTTATACGTCTTGCCATGATGAAAACATCTCGATACGGGTGTATTTATATTTTGAGATGAATCGAGGGAACTCTGGGGCCCCATGAGGGGACTATGTGCAGGTGCATATAACATATATGCAGGACAGGCCAGAAAATCAAGCAGTTAATCCCAAAACAAAGGATTCAATGACATGGTTTTTTCCACCTCCAAATGAATATTTGGGTTATCGAGTCTTGTTTGGATTAAGTGCAGAATCTCCACCTTCGTATTTGCGGGGAAGAATAACAGCCCAAGCGAACGGAACTTCTGATCTGAGAAGTGATGGTATTCTCGACCAAATCGCGGCACGTGAGATGGGATTTGCACTGCTGCTGATAATTTCCAATAAATTATATAAAATGTTGGATAAAAAACTGGGGATTTGGGGGATACCTGCTTTGAACCAGAGATCTTCTTTTTTAATATAGAGGAACCATTCGTATCAACGGCCCGGCAGTTTCAAATATAGTCTTACTTTACCCGAGTCTCTTCTTTCCCTCCAAAGGCAAAAGGTAAGGATCCACCCCGTAACAATCACCCAGACAAAAAGTTCAAGCCATAAATAAAGACCCGGCAGAAGAAAGAGACAAGACACAGCATTAAGTAATATAGACAACGCGGGAGTAGTAATTAACAGTGTAGACAGTAGACAGTAGACAGTAGACAGTAGACAGTAGACAGTAGTACTATTGTAGTCTAACATAGATGCTATACTAGTACTATACGTGGCCGGTTTCTTGTTCCTTGGGGTGTTGGGATTGTTGGTATATGCAGGCATAAGAGTGGTACTGGTTGGCCGTCGGTCCGTTGGAGACCACAAGAACCCTGCGTACCTTATACTTTTTTTAGTACTTCACTCTTCATTGATAGTACCATACCAACATTTGAATTCCCTAATTCTCTAATATTCTAGCCAATGCTGTTCCTTACTGCCTATATGCAGTACCATTCCATCTCTATCATGTTGAACATATGAGACTCATATGTACAGCATACTGAAACTCAACAAGAGGAGAATGTACTTCTCGGTTCAGAATGCGGAGATACAGATGAAACACGGAGATAAGAATCACAGTGGAGGATCTGTAACCAATGAATGTTCTCTGATAATATTCCCTCACGCAGAGTCGGTCCCGAAGGGGCGATAACTCCGAGGAAGGAGGACCCCTCACGCATAGTCAGTCCCGAAGGGGCGATAACTCCTTCCTCGGAGTTATCAGAGACCAATGACATCTCTCTGATAGGAATAACGCTATAGGGGTATAAGCTTTTTGGTGGTGTTGAAAAAAGGGTGGATGTTCGGGTGGGTTGAAAAAGGGTGGAGGTTCTGAGAAGCGGATTTGGCTGCAATTTATATTCGCACGCCCCGCGCGTTTCATATTTATGCGGCCACAAAAGCGCTTGTTCCTGCAATATATAAATAGGCAGTCCCCCCCAGTTTTTTACTGCGTTTTTTTACTGCGTTTTTTACTGCGTATTATACTGTTCTCTTCCTTGAACTATGGCTTCGTCGGATCTCAATCAATTGGATATGAGGTGGAAGGTTTTCCACCTTATTGAAGGAGATCATCGGTTCAGTTTAGCTGGTGATAAGGATTCCCTAAGTTAGAAGCATTGATACAGCAAAGAAATGACTACAGAAGTTGCCTACTTAAAGAGCTTATTGGAAGCCAACGAGACTCGCGTGCCAGATGATGACCGCGTTTATTCAAACGCGCAACATATTACTCTACTAACTCTACTAGCTATACCATCGATGTCTTTCTCTAAATCTCAAGCGTTTTCGGTTCTTTGTACGGAACCCCCATCATCAACATGCCCCAAACTGCCGTGTTGGGACTGCACGGAGTGAAGGAGAGACCCGTGGGGGTCAACGGACAAATCAGGTCGCGTCCAATGATAATGATGTACATTGCATTGACTTACGACCACCGTGTGTTGACCTTGTTGAAGACCATCAAGGAGTTTATCGAAGACGCAAGAAAGATGTTGTTGTCTAACTAGATGAATAGCAGTATGCAGGCGTATACCAGAAGCAGTCAACAGAAGGTCAAGCAGCATTCCTGACAAAGGACTAACTCGACTTACAAACATAAACAACCGATTAAGAAACAAATCGTGGTCAGAACTTACAGAATGTGGTAGAGGAGACTTGGTTATCTATGATATGCACGACTTGGCCATAAACAGATTCCAAGTCCAACCAGATTTCAAGTCCAACCAGATGGGAATGAATACGTGACTTCATAAACGAAGTGAACAGTGGTGGAAAGGAGGTGAATATGGGTATACTAGGCTACTAGCTCTACTGTTTTTCACCATGCACGATGACCTCGATGGAATCTTTGAAACATCCAAAGGGTTTCCCAAGATACCCAACGGTAGCTGTCCACCAGGATCTTGAGCCAAAGGATTGATTTACACCGGAGGGAAAACTCCTCACTTTTACTCTCCAAGTCAACTCCAACTCTCCAAGTCTCTACTCAATACTTTTTATGGCGATGGAGTCTTTTGAACAAATTCGGCGTAACGACAACGAATAAGTGTAAAAAAATTTACGCTTCCTTATACGCTTGTTGTGATACTTTGATTTTCAAAACGGGGAGCAGAGAGAGGCACAAGGGGATCATTGATTTTGGCAAAACAATTTATGGAGAATCGGGGAGATTCAGCTAACTTTTCCTCGATTATCCATTTTTTCACTATTCGTTTTTGTCGATTCCTTTCTATTATATTAGACTGTTTCCTTCTGTTTCTTCCTTTCTTTGGGTTGTTAGATGCTGGCTCTAAAAGCTTCCCATTTTTATACTGATTATTGGATGATTTTTCAGAAAGAAGTGGGACGTGAGCCTCTGAGTGCTTTTTTATGGACTGCTTTTTTATGGACTGCTTTTTGGTGAAAATGGAAATCTGGATTCTATATTTCTATGGATCTATGCCACCTCCACGTGTTCTAGCGATCTCTTGGACCCAGCGTCCAAGTGCCGATTCCCAAGTTCAGGAGGCTCATCGCCAAAAACCTGAGCCACTTCCTCCAACGTGTAGCCAGACGTCTCGGGGAAAAAGAGAATCACAACGATGAGCTCCACGCAGAGAATGCAGCAGAACACGATATAGTACTTCCAGCTGATGGCATCCATGGCTATCGGGTTGACATAACCATTATAAACTTGGGCAGCCAAGCCCGAAAACTGGAGGATGTTGATGCCCTTGGTCCGGTGGGAATACGGCAAGATCTCCGTGATGAACAAAAAAGGCAAGCCGTTCAAGCCAATGTCATAGAAAAGGTAATAGAAGAAGATCATGGCCAAGACTCCGTTGGCTAGCGCCTTATCCTTGAAATGCCGTTGTTCGTTGATTGCAGACAAGACGGTCCAGATGATGTAACTGATCATCATTCCAGTCAAACAAGAAATGAACATGAACCTGCGCTTGAAAAACCGGACGGAGCTGGCCAAACACGCTCCAATGAATAAGTTATAGATCATCAAGCACCCGTTGATCTGCAACTGTTTATCGGAATCGGTGATGCCAATGGAGTTCAACACTTTGACCAAGTAATACGACACCAAGCCGTTTCCGGACAATTGCATCATCAACCCGACCCAAATACACAAGAAGAGTCTTTTCCGGAGCGTTTTCTTATTGATAAAGTCCAAGTACGAGGTTTGGGAATAGATCTTTTCCTTCTCCAATGAACTCTCGATCTCCTGCATTTCAAACTCCACCAAGGCCTGCATCCTCGGTTCCTGGGAATTTCCGGTATGGAACCTGGAGATGACGTTCCGGGCCTCGTCGTGTCTTCCCTTGGAGATATAAAACCGGGGCGATTCCGGAACAACCCAGAAAAAAAGAATCTGGAAAAATGGTAACGCGCCTTGCAAATACGAAGGAATGGTCCAGCACGCCTTGCTGTCGATGTTTCTGGTTCCATACGTGACCCACGAAGCTATCATCGCCCCAAGGTACCAGCACGAGTTGAAGCAGAACGTGCCGGTATCTCTATGGGTGGGGTACGAGATCTCGGAGATCAAGGCGGGCGACGAAACCGTGGCCACACACGCCCCAAAGCCAAGCACCAACCGGCTGCCCAAGAAAAAACCATAGTTGGTGGAAACACCCTGCAAAATGGCCCCAAGCACCGTCAACGATTGGCCAGCAATGATCGTCGGTTTCCGGCCGTACCGGTCGCTTAACCATGGACCGATGGGGAGAGCAGCAAGGTTTCCGAAAATGGTAGCGTTGGAAAGCGCTCCCAATCTCTGGCCCTGGGGGTGGCCCATATCCTTTTGCCAGTGGAGCAACGACTGCAACCCGTTCAACATCGAGCCGTCGTACCCGTTGTTGGTGGAGGTAAGCGTGATCAAAAAAACGGCCCAACTTAACGTTCTCAAGTGGCCAACCTTCCACCACGGCCGTTCTTCGGCCATGTAATCCTTGACGGTGATTGGCTCCTGGACGTTGGCCTCCACCACCACCTCGGCCTTTTTCTGGTCCAAAGATTCCAAGCTACTCATTTTTTAACAAAAGGTTAAATCAGGTTATATCAGGGAATACTGGGAATCAGTAGTGGGAATGGGTAATTGTTGGAATGGGTAATTGTTGGAATGGGTAATTGTTGGAATTGGAATTTGGAATGTTGAAGGAATGGTTGGGATGAGGAGGGAATTTATAGGCTTTGAACGAGGGGTGTTTCATGACCAAACGGGTTTTGGGCGTCACTCCCTAAGTTTTCTTTGCCTAAACGGCTTGCAGCAATTCTCGCGGCATGGCGTGTAAGTTGTTTAACACACACCCCTCGTATTTTGTCTTTGTTCTTTTAAATTTGTCATATGCAGTACTAGACTCTATCTATACATGATTCCATGTTTAAAGTTTCGTAGAAAGCCCCTGGAGAAACCTTGGAAGTGATTGTATGAACAGGAGGTAACACACTGGCGCATGTTCGTACTGCATTTTGATTCGTGGGGTACATCGAAATCGTCCTTATATGCAGGTTTTGTAATGCGCCCTCATGCGCCCACGTCCCTCCCCCGGTCCCCCCATGTCTTTCCCGGTCCGCCCAGCGACGCACTAAAAGGACGCACTAAAAGGACGCACCAAAAAGGAAATCGGCTCGACTACCTAAACAGATTCCGCAGTAGAGTCAACAAGCAGGCAAACCCCTCAAATCCCCGCTTACCCTGAGAAAACGGAGTCATTCTTTGCGGAGACCTCATCATCATCCAGCGCTTCATTTCCTATTCCAGCTCCCTTGCGCCGAAACACCGTCTCACCAAGAAAGGTACCGTAAAGTGAGGGGAACAAACCTCCCATCTCCACCTTAAGTTTTTGAAGGATTAACCATAAAAATAGTTTAAAACGGGTCTGGCTCATGACAACAAAGTAACCTTCAAATTGGTTAAATTACCAAAAGGAAAAAAGCCAATAGTCTCGCTACACCTTCAAGCTGAGACAAAACAAAATTCAAGTTCCCGACGGTTTTAGGCGAATGGGACCTGATTTCGCTGGATTCAGAGTTTATCTGTCTGGGATTCACAATACAGGATAAGACACTATACAAAGCACGATTGGTGGTGTTGGGAAACTTCCAGAAAAAAAAGAGGGTATCGTATCAGTTCGGTTAAGAAAAAGAGGAAATAGACATTTCCTAGTATTGGTTTACGGACAGACCAGGATTCAAAAAAAAAGAAAAAAGAAAAAAATAATAACTGACGTGGCAACGAAGGGTCACGATGACAAAAGTGTTAGAAACTAAATATCGTGATTGATCATTCCAGCTTATTTTTGGGGTTACAGTTCAACAGGTTAAAACTTCAACAGGTGATGATTCTCCCTAATCGAGAGATACTCTGAAGTGGTGAAGTGGCAGGAGGTTTAGTTCAAGATCACAATGGGGTGGTATCTCATAACGCTCCGCCTTAAGTATTGGATCATCGAAGTTTTGAATTAATCGGCCTAATCAGACGATTAGATCAAGGGATCAAAAATTGGTAATGAAAAGGGGAAGGAAATTGGCTTGAGGAAGTGGTCACTGGTGGTCGCATCAACATGGAAAACATGGAAAACATGGAGAAATGGTGGAGAATCCTAGAAAAATCACGGAAATTATGGAAATTCAGGGAAAATCATGAAAAGGTTGGAAATTCATGGAAGAATCCTAGAAAAATCAAGGAAAAATCACGGAAAAATCACGGAAAAACATGGAAATCATGGGAATCATGGAAATTCATGGAACGTTCAGGGAAAATCATGGAAAAATCATGGAAAAACCATGGAATTTTCAGGGAAAGTTTAGGGAAATTTATGGATTCATGGAAAATTCAGGTATATTCATAAAAATGGTGAAAATATCATGAAAATTCATGGAAAAATGGTGGCGAAATCATGGAAAATCATGGAAATTGGGGAGGTTTCATGAGAAATCATGGAAAAATGGTGGAAAATCATGGAAATTTCAGGGAATGTTCAGGGAATGTTCAGGGAAATCCATGAAAATGGTGGAGAAATCATGGAGAAATGGTGAAGAAATCATGGAGAATCATGGAAATCATGGAAATCACGGAAATCATGGATTGATGGAAACATATGTCACGGCTTTCTTGCTGTTTCTTTTTTGTAAAATCATGAAGGCATTTGCATGTGTATGTTTTTGAGCAAGTTTGACAATTGATCAACGATTGTTAAGAAACAGTTTGATTTGTCATGTGCAGGCACATTGCCTTCCGGTTGTCTCATACAGATCTCCTCTAAGGTTCCGTTCAAGTCTGGAAGCCTTGTTTCACTGCAATGGCTGAAAACCATTTTTAAGCTTTCAAACCTAAAGACGGGGGAGAATATTTCTTGGTAGGCAAGACCTTTTTTCTGGAAGTTTCCCAACCCCCTAAAATTCAGGGACAATTCATGGAAATTCATGGAAATCATGGAAATCATGGAAATGGTGGAAAATTCAGGGAAAGTTCAGGGAAAATCATAGAAAATTCATGGAAATTCATGAAAATGGGGGAGGTTTCATGACAAATAATGGAGAAATGGTGGAGAAAGTATGGAAAATCATGGAAAATCATGGAAAAATCATGGAAAGTTTAGGGAAATTCATGGAAATTAATTGATTCACGGAAAACCATGGAAATCCATGGAAAAATGGAAAAATGGTGGAAATCAGGGAAAAATGGAAAAATCAGGGAAGAATCCTAGAAAAATCACGGAAATCACGGAAATTATGGAAATTCATGAAAATGGTGGAGAAATCACGGAAAATTCACGGAAAATCATAGAAAAATCATGGAAATTCATGAAAATGGGGGAGATTTCATGAAAGCTCATGGAAAATTTAGGGAAACTTCATGAAAATGGTGGAAATCTCATGGAAAATCATGGCAATTTATGGAAAGTTCAGGAAAATTCATGGAAATTTATGGGAATCCACGGATTCATGGAAGAATCATAGAAGAATCCTAAAAAAATCACGGAAATCATGAAAGATTATGGAAAATTCATGAAAATTCACGGAAAAATGGTGGAAAAATTATGGAAATTCATGAAAATGGTGGAGAAATCATGGAAAAATCATGAAAATTTAGGGAGAAATCCTCGAAAATCCTAGAAAAATCACGGAAATCACGGAAATCCCAGAAAATCACGGAAATCATGGAAACTCCATTACCGGAACTCGTGGACCCGCGACGGAACACAAGAAAGTCATGCCGGCCAAAATGGGAAAAGAGAAACCCTTTTTTTTTTTTTTTTTTTTTTTTTTTTCTTTTGCTTTTCCCAATTTTCACCACCCCTTCCGTATTGAACCCGATTCCCCTAAACCTTTTTCCAAAAAAAAAAAAAAAAAGAAAAAAAAAAAAATGGTGATTGGACTTCTCGTCACTTTGTCCAGTCCTGCGCACTGCATACGCCATGGGACCTTTCGTAGCTCCTTCCACGTCAGTCAGTTTGTTCTATCAAGTACTAACCAAAATAATAGTACTATCAAAAAGGACCAGCCAAAATAATAGTACTGTGAAAAAGTAGGGTCAAAAAAAGTAGTGTGAAAAAAGTACCAGCCAAAAAAGTACTGTACGATTGGTGTGCACGAGGCAAACGTAGTGTTACTGATTCCACACTCTATGGAATTGGCTAAAATTACGTCGACTCAATCTTTATAGTTGTAAGACTCATATGTCCAAGTTTGGTTCATATACTATTACTGTGAAGAAACTTAGGCCCTCTTTTTTTTAAAGCCTGTCCTGCATATAAGCACAGGTGAGGTAAACCAAATCCAATAGAACCGATTTCGTCCGGCTTTCGGAGGGTAAAGATTCTATTCTATTTACTAACTTCTAACTTCTAACTTCTAACTTCTTAATGTATTACTATGTCCCCGTTTTTCTAACCAATCAACAACGACTCCTCGTCACTGAACTCGTACTGAGGAATCTCCAAGTTCAAAGGAGCAGGGCCTCTTCTGATTCTGCCCGAGATATCATAGTGCGAGCCGTGGCATGGGCAGAACCAGCCTCCAAAGTCTCCAGCCTCTCCAATGGGCACACATCCCAAGTGCGTGCAAATCCCAATCATCACCATCCACTCGGGTTTCTGCACACGCTGGTCATCGGTTTCCGGGTCTCTCAACGTAGACACGTCCACGGCGTTGGCCTCGTCGATTTCCTCGGGCGTTCTGTGTCTGATGAAAACGGGCTTACCTTGCCACTTGACAATCACGTTGCTTCCCAACGGAATGGCGCTCAACTTGACCTCGGCCTTGGCCATGGCCAACACATCGGCCGACGCAGCCATCGACGAGAGGAACGACTCCACCGTGGACTTGGCTCCGGCGGCAGATAACAATCCCATGGAGCCCACCATGAAGTACGTGAAGTTCTTGGTCTTCTGCTCGCTCTTGTTGTTGAGGTAGCTCAGGAAGTCCGGCTGTTTGTATGAGGCAAGGGCCTTCGAAGTGCTAGAAAGCCCTCTGAAAGTACCTGCAGTTAGTATAATTCGACGTCAAGAACAAAAAAGAATGACAGCATGAGAATCAGTATGACAATCAGCATGGAAATCTGCATGACAATCAGCATGAGAACCAGCATAAGAACCAACATGAGAACATATCAGTATGAGAAGAGACGTTAATGTCCATAGGTGTCTTTCTGACATAGACCGGGATCACTGAATAACCATTGATCTAAAGATCAGAACAGACAGAACAGAAAGAACAGTCAGAATAGAATCAGACGGCACAGAATCGGTCAGGACAGAACAGTCAGAACAGAAAGGGCAGAACAGAACCAGCCAAACAAGAAATGGACCAATCACATGGCCGTATCTTTAATCCAACCACTGGCGAATCAAATTAGTCAGCTGGAATTCAACTGGAGAATCATTGAATGGCAATAAGCATCAGCTGATAAACTGCACTGAACATCATTCAGCAATGCCACACACAGCAGGAAAGATCAAATGGCATGGACAATCCGGATAAGTCCAGATTAATTCCGGATTAAGTCCGGATAAAGTCGAGGTCGTTTTCCTGGCTGGTGCAGGATGAAGATCTGCTTGGGATTCTATACCGAATACCCCAACACTCCACCATCCATCAGTTCAGTTCCTCCATGTCCAGTTCAGTTTCCACCATGTTCTAGTTCAGCGTTTCAGATGTTTCATCCGTGTTTCATTTCTGTTTCATCCGTGTTTCATCGATGTTTCAGTTCTGTTCTGTTGTAGACTTGACTCCTTCTGGTGCTGTTTGCCCTCCACTATCCCAAATCCATCTTCAGACTTCAGACATTCAGACGCTTTAAATGTTTCAAATGTGTTTCAGATTTGCATCAAATGTGTTTCAAATGTGTTTCAGATGTTTCAGATGTTCAGACCTATGGCTTGGTTTCGGTGGGTGGTTCCATGGATTGGTCTGATAGTCTATGCTGATGGATGACAAGTTTCATGGTTCATGTTTCACATTTGTTTCATGTGCCACTCTTTCATTCCGGAGATCACGTGCGATACATACCCTTCAAACCCAACGAGCTTTTTAAAGTTCTAGATGCAAGAGACATGAGTGTGGATGGAGATATGGTGATTTTTTTAGCGGTGAGAAAAGGTGTATTTTCAAATGAAATTCGCGGCGCGATCATTGGCTGCTGCGCGGCCGGGTAACCCCTGCACATGGTCCGTTTTTTCCCACGCCTTCTGTTTCAAGAAAGAGGAGGTTCCATGGGGGACTACGGTTTCGGTTTTCGGGGTGGCTTGGGGGATAAGGTTTCATGAAAATTTAGATTGGGGTGGTGAATGTGTGGTGTACGGGTGTATAATGAAAAGCGTTATATGCAGGAAACCTTGGAAATCCCGCGTACTTTATTTGCTGGAAACTCTCAAGGCAACGAGCCACAGTCTCGGCAGCAACCGCGAAATTACCTAATACGGTAAGTTTTCGGCACCACCCTCAACCTCATACACCTACAAAGACAAATACAAACTACAACAACATACTCTTACAAAATTATAAAGCAAGGTTTTTATTTTTATTAGCGTTTGATAGCATGGATTCCAGCAATAAAATAGCAACGTCCAGTCCACAGACTCAGTCATTGTCCACCGATGAACCCTCGTAATTCCGAACAGAAAGACAGAAGACAGAAGACAGAAAGACAGACAGAAAACAGAAAGACAGAGAGAAGAAATGGACGGAAAAAATAGACAGAGAAACAGAAAGTTAGAAAGTCAGAAAGTCAGAAAGTCAGAGAAACAGATGGAATTTTGAAGTAGACAATTCTGGAGATCAGTAGACATTCACAGACATTCACAGACATTCACAGACATTCCTGGACATTCACAGACATTCCTGGACATTCCTGGACATTCACAGACATTCCTGGACATTCCTAGACATCCATAGACATTCATAGACATTCCTGGAGAATTCAGAGACATTCCTGGAGAATTCCTAGACATTCCTGGACAATTCCTAGACAATTCATAGACATTCCTAGACAATTCAGTAGAGAGATTCCAGAGCCCATAAGTTCCAGCTCATAAGTTCCATTCTGGTAAATCTTCACCTCCACTTCCATTAAGTCCAATTGTCATGTTGATAACTCAATTATCACATGATCATCACATGATTGTCTCTTGACATTGTCTCTTGACATTTTCTCATTGACTTGATAGTCATGCAGATTTCCTGTCTGTCTTCCTGTCTGTCTTCCTGTCCTGTCCTGTCTCTTTCTTCATCCTGGAATCAGTTGATTTTGACGTTTCGACACCGTCTCCTGGCCTCTGGACCTTCTTCTGCTTCTTGAACCTCAAGTATCTTCCATACTCAAAAATGTGAATAGAAACAGAATTAGACCTGGACCGGGAGTCATACACGGAACAAGGTGTTTCTGAAAGTCACACCAAAAACCAAAACCATCGCCAGTATCGAGACCCCCAAAAGACTGTTCCTTTATTCTCCAAGTTTTCTCCAAGTATTTTCCAGTTTTCCAGTTCTCCAGTTCTCCAAGTTTTGTCCAATTCTCCAAGTATTGTCCAAGTATTGTCCAATTCTCCAAGTATTTTCCAATTTTCAAAGTATTCTCCAAGTATTGTCCAATTCTCCAATTCTCCAAGTTTTGTCCAATTCTCCAAGTATTGTCCAATTCTCCAAGTTTTGTCCAAGTATTTTCCAGTTCTCCAAGTATTTTCCAGTTCTCCAAGTATTGTCCAAGTATTGTCCAATTCTCCAATTCTCCAAGTACTCTCCAGTTCTCCAGAGTTTCCTCGGTAGATTCTGGACAGGAGTTCTAGGGAATTCTCTCTTCCTTGTATTCCTGATATTCCTTCATATATCCTCATATATCCATATTCCGTTCCTCCATATTATAATCCTTTCCTTCATATTATAATCCTTCCTCTATCTTCACAGTCTACTTGATTCCAAAACCTGCCGACATGTTCACGGCGTCCGAGAGCTTGCGCTCCAACTTTTGCCTTGTTCCGTAAGCATATAACGCGAGCTCGTTGAAACACGTGTGGGCCACCGGAAGCCGGTCGCTATCGGCGCCGTTTTCCAAGCGGGAAATCCGGAGATGGAGGTTCTGGATCCCGGTGGCCGGCACACGGTCCAGCCCCGTGATGAAGAGGAGCAACTTCTTTTGCTGCAGAAACGTGAGGTTCTTCAAGTAATCCCAAAACCACTTGACCACGGGGGAATTCTCCGCCTCCAGCTTGGTCCGCCAACCACCGTAGCACGTGACCGACTTCAACACCTCCACATCGATATTCTTCTGGTCGCTGCCACAGAGTAAAAGCTGGATTTCTTCCGGCAGAAAAAGCGAAAACGCATTTCCATCCACCACAGACAGAAAACCCGACTTGAACGCCTGCACCTGGGCCTTGAGCCCGTCGTAGAGGTGAAACTTGGCGTACTTGTCAATGAACGACTCGAGATTCTCGGGCGTCACCCGCATGGAGCTTCCGTTGGGCACCAACTCCATTGTCTGGACTTTTCCTGCACATGGCACGCTGACTTCAAACGCCATGTCTAGCAGAGCCAACTCTTCACTGGAAAATGTCCGCAATTTGAACAAGTTCTCGGCCGCAACGGGGTACAATTCCCGGTAGTCCGCCAAGCCAACAGGCAACCCCAAGAGAATCTTGTACATGGAAAGCGGGAAGTTCAAGTCGAGAATGGTGGAGTTGTAGATGGCCAAGCCTAGAACGGCCCCAAAGAGGTAATACTTGTCCATCTGTGCAGGCGCCATGTTGAACCAGAGAAAGTTGGACTCCTCCACCGTAAGAAACGTTCCTGCAGAAGGGCTGTAGAGGAGCCGGGTCAACGTCAAAAACCACTCCTTCTTCAAGCCTCCTGCATCCACCCCCGGCTCATTGACAAACTGTACCCGTAGCGATTTCTTCAAATTCTGTCCATTAAGCTGGATACATAGAAGCAGGTCCTCCACAATGTATTCCCGTCTCACGCGTACTTTAAAGTACACATCGATGGCCACTCTTCGGTCCAACGAGTTGATAAACGCCTCCTCGGCTTTCCTCTCCATTTGGCGCCGGGCTTCATACTCCAAAATCGAGATTTTGGCCCCCAAACTGATGAGAAACGGGTACTGGCACAAGAAATACCCCATGTTGGCGTGGAGACTGCTCATGTACCCGTTGCCGTGGATATAATCAATGACCGTCTGCAAATCGGGCTCGTCCGCCAAGGTCTTGCGCTTGACGGCTTTTTGTTTGCTGCTCCAGGCATCGAAATCGAGCTTGACGTTGACGTAGTCCACCAACGAATTGTAAAACGCATGGATGGGGAGTTTCAGCTCGTCCACCCGGATGAAATTGGCCTTGACAAAGAGCCCCAACGCGCTGGATGCAGTCCTCAAATGGTAATTCAGCGTGTACTGATGGATTTTGATTTTGGAATCGGCGGGTTTCTTGGTTTGTTTGGCCAGCGAAGCCCTTGGTTGTTCCGGCTCCCCGGGCTCCCCGGGCTCCCCAGGCTCCTGTAACTGGAGCATGTCCTGCACATCGTCCTTGATGTAGCTGAGTTCCCGAAACTCCAGTTTCTTGTCCTGGCTTCTCCTCACATTCTTCCTTCTCATGAGCACCGGGTTATTCGCGTGGTAGTAGTGGTTCTTAAGGTGGAACGTAATGTAAAGATTCACAAGGTTAACCTTGGCCAGAAACTGTTCAGTGGGGAGTTTGGAGAACCAACTGGCCAAGTAGTTTCCACAAGGAGAGGGTTCGGTTTGCGCCAAAACCCCAAGCACCCGTTTGAGCACTTCATATAAGAGGTTCTGGATCTCGCCATTGTGCACCATGGGGAAGGGCTGGCCAGCCGTTCGGAGGGGTTTTATACACTCCTCGGTATCCCCCTCTTCCGGCCCATGGCATTTCGGGCTCGGTACTCGCCGGTCCGAATTGGTAAGTGCTTTCTGGAGGAACGGAATCTCAAGCATAATCACTATCCAGTATAGGTTTTTCGGGGTATCGAACAAATCAAGCGGTAGCCGTTTGAGAGCTTCACAACACCCGCTTAAAGCGGAATGCAACGGGGATTTGGAAGGTAACCGGGCCAAAAACTCAAAAACTGCCCGGACTTCGGCCAAATTGAGATTACTAGAGGAGTAATGCGCCCGGGCCTCTCTTTTGCGGGGTTTCAACTGGAACGAGTTGTTGACAATGGCAATGGACGAAAACGACCGGTATAGGTAATCCAGGAGCGGTTTTAGGGACTCCCTAATTTCATCACGTGTACTCTGAGGCGAGATAAGATGCAAGGCCGCCATATCCCGGACTTTGGCCCACAGGATGGACTCGGAAGTGTTGAAATCGTAGCTTTGAGTGATGGTGGTCCTGCAGATAGCGCAGCGGTACCTCAGAAGCCCAGCTTCATTAATCAAAAGAATCGTTCCACAACAGCAACATTTCGAAACCGTCCGAGCATTTGGCGAATGTTGAAGCGTGGTTTCAGAAACCGTCCGGGCAGATTTCGGCGACAGTTGGAGCTTAAGAAGATCCAACACTCGCCACAGCAGTGGTTTCAGCTCCACCAGCAACAGATGACGGAACTTCACTTTGGCGGGTTTCCAATTGGTTCAGGGGATCAAACGATCAAAATGGGCCAAAATCGGTTAAAATCGGCTAAAATCGGCTAAAATCGGCCAAATTCGGTTAAAATCGGCTGAAATCGGCTAAAAAAACGGGTCAATAGTTAAAAATTCAGGTCGAACCAATTCTCATCTATTGAGATCAACCTCGGTGGTTCCACAGGTGAGTTCTGGATAAAATGGTTGGAAAATCAGCTATAGACAGCACTGAACAACCAAAATCTAGGAACACTAAACAGAAACACCAAACTCTAGGAGCACTAAACAAAAACACCAAAAGTCTAGGATCACTAAACAAACTTCAATGGGGACTTGAAGAAACTTCGTTGGGAAGTTGGAAAAAAACAGCGACAAAGCTTGGCTTTTAAACAATCGCTTTGTAATGCACTGGCACTTGCACAGGCCAGGAGTGCACACTAAACCACGCAACAGTAGGGCTGCGCGAAGATGGGAGATGATAAGTGTGTATAGTGCGCGAGCGGCTGTGTTGTCCAAGCCTCCCGCCAACGATGCTCCGATTTTTTTTCCTATTGATCTCGCACGCGCGCTTCAATGCAACCGCAGTTGGGGACTGCACACAGTAAGGGTGGTACTGTACACAGCAATGATGGTCCTGCTTACAACAACGGGGTCCTGTACACAGTGATGGGGGGGAGGGGGGAGCAGTGCAGAGCACAAGGTAAAGGCGGCGGAGAATTGGAGAACAGCGGCTGTAAAATTTGGGACACTAGGCCAAATTGACAATTGGCGCCAGGGCGGGCAATGTTCAATGCACCCAAGGATTTTCTGGGCGGGTAAAGTTTCCGTGGGCGTTCAAATGGCGGGGCTGTATTCAGGCGCCCTCTCTTTGTATCCTTCCGTAGACTCGTGCTGTATATACACTAAGTACTTGTGCTGTATACTTGTGCTGGAAATGTACAGTATACTTGGGGAACTTTTGGTTTGTGGATGGTGGAGGGGTGACGGTAAGCGGAATGACGGAGGAAGGGGGAGCCAAGGAGAGCAAAAATAGGGACGCAATTTTAAGGGGGGATTGGCAGGTTTATATAGTGGGGGTTGGTTTACAAAGAGAAGTAGGATCTGCCGTGTTTCTGTGCAGGACACCCAGATGATTATCCAGCACGAGGCACTTTTGGGTCACTGGCCCCGTGGGCGAGGCAAGCAACACGCACCGTTTTAACCCCGCGATGTTTGGTGGCCTTTGCGGCAATTCGCCACTTGCAATTCTTCCGGCCACACCCGTACCTTCCCACACCAGTACACCCACTTTGTTTATATACACTACCGCAATCTCCATGTACACTCCCGAACCCGCCCTCTCTATGTACACCACCAAAACCCACCTCAACTCAACTCCACTCTTCTCGTGCAACCTTTCCCCACACTCCCCTGGAGCCCCACCAGTGTGCTCTCCTGTACATAGCGCAACATCCGTGCATCCTTCCGTTCCGTCTCATTCCACGGCTGACTAAGCACCGCACAACCTGAAACATTCCTGAAACAAGCATCAAACACAATTGAAAAATCGACTCTGCCAAAGTCAAACAAGCTTTTCTCCGAATTATCGGCCCACCCCAAGAATCATTGTCCCGTCTTTAAAATCCGCCAGCCAATTCCCAACAATAGCAAGTTTAAAACAATCCTGAAACATCCTGAAACAATCCTGTATCCTGGAACAATCCTGTACCCTGGAACAATCCTGTATCCTGATACAATCCAGATACATCCTTGAAACAACCTTAAACCACCCGCAATATCCCACACACCCGTACACCATGTACATTACCCCCATTCTACCGCTGGAACGGTCGTCCCATGCCCAAAAAGCATACCTTTTTCAGAACCAGCCTTTTCTTGTTGACTCCAATGGACCGGTATTACGTGCACGCCCGCTCAGCGAGTCCAAGTTGTCTGGAGGGCTTAATTGGCTGATTTGCTTGGATGCAGGAATCGATGCCATCGCGCTATATACAGTCTATGACGAAAACCCTCCTGCCGACCAACACATTCCCGTCCACCACAAACCCCAGGGAATTGTTGCGTTTTCTAACGATTGCCTTTACTTCGTCGAGTTGCTGTCTGCAGGATTACATATTCGTGTGAAACTTCCCTTGGCCATTTTACTGGGCCATTCCCGCCCCGCTGAACATGGGCCTTATGTGCAGGTCCACTCTAAGGGCTCAATTGAGCTCTTATTTTTACAAGCCGTTTCGGGTTTTTTAACCATTGTGGACCTTGACGATCTTTTTGCCCCAAAACGGACAAATTTGACCAAAAGGGGAAAAAAAGCCCGAAAGAAAAAACAGCTCCACCGCACCTTCCTGATTGGGAATATCGTGGTGCTGCGGCTCGCCATTTTGCCCTCCTCTTCTCCTTTGGCGACCATTGCCATTTTATACCGAGACATTCATTTCAATTATTCGCTCCGATATTATGGCGTTGACCTGCACATGGAACACTTTTCGGTGTTACGCCAAATGGAGCTTTTCTCCGGAGTACCCACACACGTGATCCCCGCACATGCAGGATGCCTCGTGTTCAGTGACCTCAAAGTATGGTATTTTCCCGGGCCGGAAGAAGAAGTATCGTTGGCAGATACTCTTGTTGAAGACGCGACATTGTCGTTGAACCATAAACATAATGTCGTGACGAAAAATGTCTACGGTCACGTGGTCGGCCTGAGGGTCACGTGCGCGACCCAAATCGATGACTCCCGCTTTTTATACGTCTCGGATACGGGATCAACGCATATGGTCTATATGCAGATCAACGGTAATAGTCGCCAGCATCAGGTGACAGATTTCCAGGTGCTAGATTTGGGGAAACTGACGATCGCCAGTAGCGTGGTGCACGTGACCGACGATACCTTCTATGCAGGATCCGCTCTTTCACGGTCGATAGTTTTCCAAATTCGCCCGGCTCATCCCCATATTCACATTGCCAAGGAACTAACCAATTCTCCTCCGATTCTCGATATTTCCGTCGGACTGGATGCTTATCTGCAGGAATTGTTGTTGTCCCGGGGAGGATTCCATAATGGAGAGGTGCAGCTATATGCAGGAACCACCGATGAATTGGTTCAGAAAGCCGAAATACCCCTCAAATCTTCCTCTAATGAGATTAGTTTTGCTTCCAATGATTGCATATTACTTCATGAAGATGGCAAAGTCTCTGAAAAACTTATAGCCGATGAAAATCTGTGGGTCCTGCAGATAAGCGATGTTGGCCTGCAGACAATGTCTTCTGGCCTGCAGACAATGTCTTTTGACCTGCATATAACCCAAGACTTCCATGAATCCCCCAATCATCTGCGTCGTTTGGCCACTTCCGAAAACAAAACCTGGCGCATAGGCACCCAAGACCTTTTGTTGGAGGATGGAATATTCTCGTATGAAGGTGTGCTGATAAATACGCACATGACCGAAATTACTGATACCGTGTGTTACCTGCAGGACACCTATTTACATCTTCTTGTTGCTCTGTGGGGCGGAAAACTTTGTCATTTACAATTTGGCCCCGAACCGCAGCAAGAAATGATTGAAACGGGGGGTAAAGGCCACACGTCTATATGCAGGACACCCGATATGGTATTTTGTATGGATGGCAATGGCGACATTTTTCAGAGTCGCGGTTTCGGGGGTGAAAGTCGTTTGGTAAAGGCCAATTCCAGTGAAGGTGGGTTCAAATTGGTGGGAGGCCCCCAACACGTGCTTGTCTGCAGTACGCACAGTATTTATGTGCTTGATGGTACAGGATTCCTGCAGCCAAGGCGAATTTACCGGTCGCTGCGACGCATCAAGTCATGTGACTTACATGGTCCCAAAGTGGCAATTCTTTTCCACGACAACACAGTGGCGATCTTCGAAAACGAGCCCATGGATCCCAATCGCAATGCATATCTTTCCGATAAATTGATCTTGAAAAGTGTGGTTTTGGAAAAATGGATAGTGGTGCTCGAAATGGCAATCGGGCCCGACACGCCCCGCCAGACCCTGCAACGGGGAATGTCGCTTATGGTGCTTGATTCCAAGACTTTGCAGGTTTTGTCCAAAATCCCTGTGGGATCGGAGTTGGTGGATATATGCACCGTGTGGACGGAGAAGTTTCCTGTTGTGGTGGGAGCATACGCTGCGTGCAGGAGCGAAGACCCTTTAGCGGTTTTCCGGGTTGACAAAGGCCAGATCCGGAAACTCAATGTGCCCGTTCATGGCGTCTTGCCTAAAACAGCATCCATTGCCGCAATGACGTCATATGCCAATCACGTGTGCGCGGTAGGTAACATGGCCATACATTTCACCCTCAGAAGTGGAGTTGCCAAGGGGGAAAATGCCCTGAAAACGGAGAAAACCCCCAGATTATTCTGGACAGGTGATGTGATTGAGATTGACTCATGGCCTTTTTTTTTCGCTGGTGTGGCGGGGCTGGATCATGGTTTGGTGCTAGCAGACGCAAACCGAGGTCTTTTTTTCCGGCAAGGAAACGGTCCGGTACAGAAACTCCTGTTGGAGTATCCACCATCGTATCTCACAGCAGTTGCCATTTTGAAAAACTCCCCAGTGGTGATTTATGCTGATTCAGAGGGGAATTTGGGAATTGTGCGGGTAAATCCGAGCCCGCGCGGCGTAAATGTGGGTCCAGGAGAAGGTGAAGGCGAATCCCGTTGTGAGACGCTCTTGGCTACCAATATCCAGCAGCATATCAATACCATCACGGTGACCAGTGAAACCCCACTTAGGTTTTTAGTGGGGACGGTTCAGGGAGGCGTTCACTGTGTGCACTCTGTGCAGGACACGGAAGAAGGAGAAGAATTAGCGGAGAACTGGGTCCTCGCTCGTGGTCATAGTTAACCCTTCAATCTTTCCTTTCAAGAGGTCTTGAAATAAGCGGAAGGATCAATGAATGTCTCCTTAAGCCAATTAGTATGGTGTCACGTGAAACAAACTCCCACCAAGCCTTGTTCTTCATCAATCCCACGATCATGTCTAGACCCACAAATCAGTAGTAGGACCCACAAATCAGTAGTAGGACCCACACATTAAAGAAAGACCCATAGTTCAATAGCAACACTAACTCTGGAATGTAGTAGTATAGTGTCCAATACCAGGAAATTCAGTATTAGTCAAACTTCTAGGAAGCAACACTTTATTCGGTTGGTTTCTATAAGTCACATTGAGTCCTTTTTGTATATGAAGGTCAGACTCTCTATTGATTTAGACACTTTCGACATTCCAGCACAACTGCTTGACCTCCCAAAAGTCTAATCGATATAGCCATGTGTCCAGAAATAGAGCTATCAGTATTAGCCATTTTAGTCTCTGGCTGTAGTTGGATCAATTAAGAAAGGGAGTGTGCAAGAAATTGCCAGAAGTCAAGGGGGATTTTGGATGATAAAGGAATTGCAGTCAAATGTTGGTAGATCTCATGGTAAAGGAATTAAAGTCGGTTCAAGACTAGAAGAGATGGTCATTCCAAATAATTGAGGGGTGCAGAAACCAGGGGGATTCCTCGCTTTATATAGACAGTGGGGACGCATTCCTGCATGCCCTTGAAACACAAATGCATATAACGAGATTCCCCTTTTGCGCCTGCATCCACGTCACGTGCTTTGAGATACGTATAAGGTGCAAACCTATAAGAACTGACAAGTTTAGACCCGAGGGGACTAGCCGACTATACAGGATGAGGCCATGCAGAAATCACTTCCATGCAGAAATCACTTTTCCATGCAGAAATCACTTTTCCATGCAGAAACCACTGTTCCATGCAGAAATTACTGTTCCATGCAGAAATCACTGTTCCATGCAGATAATTACTGAGCAACTCATAATAGTCCGGAACCCAAGAAGATCTGGTGTAGTATCGTGTTTTTTTTGGGAAGCGATCGCTGAAGAAACTGCAATTTTACGAGATTTTACGAGAAAAAACTACAATTTCACGACAAATCCGCAATTTTACGAGACAAATCCACAATTTTACGAGGAAAACGTACAGATTTACGACAAAAAACCACAATTTTACGAGCCAAATCGACGAAATTACGAGAGAGCTCTACAATTTTACGAGAAATACCAAATGTCCAATTTCTAATTTTCAATTTTCAAATTTTCAAATTCCCAAAATATATAAATCTACAATTCAACAGTTTTATGACTTCCAAATTTGACAGTTAGACAATTAGACAATTAGACAATTAGACAATTAGACAATTAGACAATTAGACAATTAGACAATTAGACAATTGGACAATTTTCCAGAATTAGGAGTCACAAAAATCCACCATTAGACCTCAACAAACTATTTAAAAAAATCTATAAAATTTGCCAGTCTTCAAATTAAGAATTGGACAATTTTTCAGTCCCGAATTCGGCTTTGAACGATTCACAAGTACCTATTTTCTGTACAGGAATTTATAGACAATCGACAATTTTACGAGACAAGCTACAGATTTACGAGAAAAAACTACAATTTTACGAGGAAAGCTACGAATTTACGAGAAAAATCAACAAATATACGAGAAAAACTACAATTTTACGAAGAGAAGGTAGAGATTTACGAGACAATTAGACAAATTTACGAGTAATTCTACAATTTTACGATTAATAATGCACAAATTTTCGAGACAAAGCGACAATTTTAACAGGAAATCTACAAACTTACGAGACAAGTCGACAGTTTTACGAAGAGAAACTACAGATTTACGAGTATAATTTACAGATTTATGAAGAAAGGATGCAAATTTACGAAGGAAGCTACAGTTTTACGAAGAAATCGACAATTTTACGAGCAAAACTACAGTTTTACGAGTATAATCGACATATTTACGNGATGCAAATTTACGAAGGAAGCTACAGTTTTACGAAGAAATCGACAATTTTACGAGCAAAACTACAGTTTTACGAGTATAATCGACATATTTACGAAGAATTCGACATATTTACGAATAAAAGCTCCATTTTTACGAGTAAAATCGACTAATTTACGAACAAATCTACACATTTAGGAGACAAAGCTAAAATTTTACTAGAACGATTTACTAAATTACGAAGAAAAGCTGGGAATTTACGAAGAATTCTACGAGGCAATCTTGGAATTCACGAGAATAAGCTACATTTTTACTAGACTAATCGACAATTTTACGAGCGGAAACGACACAATTACGAAGAAAAATCACAAATTTACGAGACAAATCGACAATTTTACGAGAAAAACCACAATTCTACGAGCCAAATCTACACTTTTAGGGAGGAAAACTTCAATTTTACGAGAAAAATCAACAAATTTACGAGAAAAATCTACAGCATTACGAGACATATCGACAATTTTACAAGTAACCCACGAATTTTACGAGAAAAATCAACAATTTTACGAGAAAAACCACAATTTTACGAGGAAAAGGAGAAGAAAACTTGAACATGCACGTCACTCCGACCCACCCCAAGTCCAAGGCTTTCGCATAGAAATTTACGTCTAAGGCATGAAAAGGGTCTAGAACACCAGAGCCAAGAACCAGAGAAAGTTATTACTTTCCACCGAGACATGTATGCCGGAATACGAAGGTCTTTGAAAATGCGCACCAGAACCGCATTCCGAGGGCGCCGCACCCGTACACCAGACAAGGTCAGCAGAAAAAGGCCCGACGTAATACACCCATTTTTTCATCGTATTATGATATAAATTGGTGTTTCGGAATGCTGGGATTCCGGAGACCGTGTCAGAATTTTAAGAGAGAGAAATAGGGTATGTGGCAGGTTTTAGTATGGGTCCGCTCACCAAGGATGCACTTCCGAGGGCCATTTCCGAGGGTCAGTCCGAGGGTCAATCCGAGGGTCAGTCCGAGGGTCAATCCGAGGGTCAATCCGAGGGTCAATCCGAGGGTCAATCCGAGACACCTTTTTCCCCCATCAAGCAGTATGGGGTATAGTCCAAGCATGCCCATTCTCAATAACAGGTTTGCCGGTCAGAGAAGGTATG
>NLAM01001009.1:0-55588 GCA_002370325.1 Metschnikowia hawaiiensis
TATTTGGTGTTTAGCAGTCCCTACAAGGTGAAGCCTTTAAAATTGCAGTTGGATGGTGATTCAAAAGTCCTCAATGTTAATACTTTCTTGTGCAGGTGGGTTCACGGAAGTCTACGGGGCTTTATAATGAGTAAGGATCACTCCACCAAGCTCTTGAGATGTGTCCCAGTGGAGATATACTTCATGCCTCCAGGAGAAGCAGCAAAACGTGGATCTGACTCCGATTCCAAACGTAAGAGAGACTTAAATTGTTCGCCTGGAAAAGACGGGGTGCAGTTGGATCTTTCATTGAAAACTGAGGCGGAGGCTTTGGCTCGGGCTAATCTGCCCACCAAATAATTGTCTGGTGATCTGGAGAGAAGACAACGGCGTATCTTCACCACTTCTTTGTATTGAAAAGGGCCTCAATAGTCCCGTTCCATGATTCTTCTCTGTTGATACTTTGAGCCTACGGGCACTCGTTAATATAAAAATGGGCTATTAGCATCACATTCAGGCATTACCAGCTTCTTTTATACTATTTTGTTATTAAAAATACAATTTTTATGCTAATTCCATTATTTCAATCTTTTTATAACAGATTCTCTTTTTGGCCTTTCTCTAGTACCTAATAGTGTGCAGAGAAACTAATTTCAGTAGTCGAAGGGGAAAGACCCATTGTCCTCAATGCGGGCTCTTACCTGGAACAAACCTCTGGGAGTTTACTTTTACCATAAAGAACTGCCTAAAAATAAAACTATGTAGCCAGTTGTTACCTACAAAGAGTTGGCACTTGATAAAGGCTGGAAATTTTACCAGAGGATGGTTGTTCTATCATGATCTTGTTCTTCGTTGCTCTTATGCAGGCAAATAAAGCTCTATAAGATTTTTTTTAAAAGGCTCGGCCCGTTCTGAAATGCGTGTAGGCGTTTTCATGGCCTCTGATTTAATTTTGAGGGAGGGCTTTTCTCGTTGTAGTAATGAACAAGAAACCGTGAACAATATTCGGGGAAGGTTCCCAAAATGCCCAAAAGGTTTCTCCGGTTTAAAGGGTTATGGTACACCTCAGAGTAAGGGATGTTCTTCCCGTCCAATTTGTTGACGTATTCAAACAAACTGTGAGGAGCAGGTTTGGTATTAGCCTCCAAAAATGTGCACTCCTCCCTTCCAGAAAATCCGTCTTCTGATGGGTCGCTCATAGGTGCAAGCTTGACATATTATACACATAATTTTTAACGCACTCCTGCTTAAAGCGTGTCATTTCCTCCATAGGCTCTTGGCACAGCGCATCTCTCTTGTGGTGGTATTTGTCTGCAAGGATACTACTTCTGTAGCTAGATTACCCGCTTAAAGGCACACTCTTAAGGAAAGCCATCAAGAACCGCGTAATCATCAGGGGCAGTTTCTCGTCCTCATTAGGGAACTTTTGATGCTCCTGGTCCCGTAATGGTTGGTCCTTGTTTCCCTTACTGGTGCAAAGTTTTTGTACTTCACAGGCAGAACCGGAGTCAGCCGTTTAAACATGAAGATTCGGCTTATCTCGATGTGTACTGCATGTCAGTGTGTCTGGATATAAAAAGAGTCCAGATAAAGATCTTTTGGACTATTAGATGCAAGATACGCAATGAGATCGGCGCACGATTTGTCAAGACTAGGTTAAGCCTCATCCAGGCCTCAACAAAAAAGGTATGACAGATAATCTAGACTAAAACAAAAAAAAAATCAAAAGTGGCCAAGTCGGTTTCAAGATGGCATCGCACTACTAACTACTGTTGAACGTGGAAGCCTTGAGAGTCATACGCGCACTGCATGTGCATAGCGTGCACGTATGGGTAGATGAACACATTGTTATGGGGCGAACAATGCTAGACAAGACTCTCGCCTAACAGGCCCACGTGTTCCTAGATGAGAGAATATATAAGAGTTTTATGTTGGAATATCATCGGCGAATCAACTTGGTCTGAGAAGAGAAGACGGCCATTTCATAGTATCAGTTTAAAGAAAAGCCAGAATACAAATAACTGACTCGAGAGTATTAGAGACCAAGTACCTAATAGTTCAGAAGTCGGAACTATTGTAGCACAAATTCAACAGCTACAGTATACTAATCAGATAAACACCAATAACAAGAATTCAACAACAGAACAAGCATTTTCATTAATGGGCCAAACAGGCATTGAACCTCAAGTCTCTATATCACACATTGAGAACATAGTGGAAACCGCTGTAGCCTTCATAATTTTTCAAGCGGCCTAGCCGTCCATAGGGCTGAACTCATATTCTGTATCAGGCATGGAACTGCCACCAGACACTGGCACATACTTGTAATAGGATCCATGTCCCAAAGAAGCACTAGGCAAATCTTGAAAGTGACGCCCTATACTAGTTCCTTTTTCAAATCTGTGGTTTTCAAAATGCCCGGGTGAACGCAAGTCTGTCACGGGTTCCCTAGACTTTGGGGTTGAATGCTTGAAATAGAGTTCCACCTGGTAACAGTGAGCATTTCTCATCATTACAATAGATATCGCTCGAGCGTTGAGGTAAGTGTTCCAGCAAGAAAAGAAATAGACATTCAAAATCTTCCCAGTCTGGTCGAAAGCCACTGGGCCCCGAGGCATATGGCTGCTAAATGCAAGTAGTTGGTCACAAAGTCCAAAGTACCCATTGGTGGGCGTATCAATACTGATAGGGTATTTGTCGTCCTCCAAGATAAACTCAACCGGAGTGACAGGCTCAAACGCATAGAACATCATACTGACATCAGTTCCAAAATGTGGAGCAATTTTTGCAGAGAGAGGGTGTAATGCGCCACGGTCTTTAACCGAGAACACATATGGCAAGTTCTTAGAAACCGAGTGGATGGTAGTTTTTTCTTCGTTGTAATCGCCCCAAGAATTTTCATCATTGTCCCATATCATCTCATTATTTTTCGAAGGTACTCCATTATTTTCCCAAGACGCTTCATCATCTTTCCGATAAATCTCATCATCTGTCCAAACCTTGTTTTCATATTTTCGGGATGCTTCATTCACTTCGTTACCTTTTTTCTGAGGCAAACTCTTTTCATCCTTCTCTGAAGGTTCATCTAACACCGGTATCCTAGTATCTGGATCATAACGAATGAAGTAAATTGTAACATCTTCACAATAGTCATTGAGCCATTTGACAGTAATTACTTTATTATCGTAGGCGTCCCAGCAGGAATAGAAGTTGGCATTCATGACTTTCCCATCAGCGGCCAACTTCAATTTCATCCGTGAGGTTTTGGGACCAAACACGGCCATATTTTCATGCATTCCAAAGTATCCATCTGTGGGTGTGTTGATGCTGAGAGCATAATCGCCTTTCATTTTAAACTCAGTAGGCGCACCAACCTCATAATAAGGCCACATCACACTGAAATGCAGTCCGTATCGTGGAATCACACGGGCTGAGAGAGGCATGGCGACCCCCGAAATATTTCCCAAGAATATATAAGGCAAGTTTAGAGCCACAGATGAAGATTTCACTTTGGTTTTTTGCAGAGACATTTCATCTTTCGCGAGCACGTTTGATCTCGACAAACCTCTATTTCTTGCGCTCTCGTTATCGTGGGAAAAGCCTATCACAGCTTCTGTATCGTCAGGCAAGAGGTAGATCTCCACCTCAAAACAGAACCCATAATGGGAATCTGTGGTGATCACCCGAAACCTTTCGAAGCGCCAACACGAAAAGTAGTCGGCATTGCGGACCCTCTGATTCTCATCCAACATCAAATCGGTTGGACCGAAAGTGGAACCGAAAGCAAGCTTCTGATCATGTTCTCCAATGTACCCGTTATTGACGTGCTCGATGCTCCTAGCAAAGTTACCATTCTTTCTGAACTCAACGGGGTCCCCAACGTCGCGTCCGTAACACATCACACTAATATTGACTCCATTCAGTTCATACGTATGGGCCCCAAGTGGCTTCATGACACCCTCAACCTTTGCGTAGAACACATATGGCCAGGTTCGGGAAACGGCTAATGGATTTTTTCCTTGATCTGCTACTTTTCCCAGATGTACTTCATATTGTCCCAGGGACTCTTCCAAAACTTCTCCTTTACCCCCTTTCTTAAGCACGTTCGTTTCCAACCCAGGCTTTGTCTCTTCGTTGGATGTGCTCTCTCTCACCTCTTTCAATGCATCGGCACCTTGTGCGTCGGGATGTAAAAGGAAGATCTCAACAGAAAAACAGGACGGAGAAAACTTGTATGTAGTAATGATATCGTTATCTTTTAAGCTCGTGCACGAAAAGAAATCAGCATTGCGGACTCTCCGATTCTCATCCAACATCAAATCGGTGGCAGGGGTGGTAGGACCAAAAACGAGTATCCGATCGTGTATTTTAATGTACCCGTCGTTGGGCGTATTCACGCTGATGGCGTAGTTGCCTTCCATGACGAACTCAATCGGATCTCCAACATCTTTTCCGTAGCACATAACATTGTATTTCACCCTTCTGTTTGAGTGAACATACGATCCAAGCGGCACCATAGTACCGTTGACATTTGCAAAGAAGACATATCGCAGGTTCTGAGATATATGATTTCTTTTCTTCAGAAGCAGAAGCTTAATCGCAGACCTTGTTTTTCTGTTGTAACGTAAGAAGTAGATGTCCACCTTGGTACAATGATTAAACAACTTATTGACAGTAAAGAAATTCATGCCACGGACGCTAGGGCACGAGTAGTAAATTGAATTCAGTACTCTCATTTCATCATCAAGCTTCAATTTAGTAGGGCTGAATGCAGAGCTAATACTAAAAATACTGTCGTAAATCCCCACGCTCTCATTACCGGATTGGCCTTTGCTGACAGCGTAGCCATCTCGGAAAGTAAACTCAGCAGCTTCGGATGTCAGGTTCGAGTAAGAAAGGGCACTGATGCCGGCACTAATATCGAGATAAGCATTGCGGGAAAGGGGAATGAACGTATCACCTGGTTTCGCAAAGAAAGCCCATGGCAAGTCGGAGATGTCTTTTTTTTGTTCTTTGCCTTCTTTTTCTGAGTCTTTTCCAGTCACCTCAAGAACCTTAGAAGCAGTTTCTTTACGCAAGAAGTAGATATCTACTTTAAAGCAATGAGGTCGTAATGGCAGCAAAGTCAAATCGTAGAAAATGTCGTAAACTTCACTTCCATCGGTCGCTTTGCATGAATAAAAATTTCCATTCAAAAGCTTATTCTTGTTATCCAACTGCAAAGAAACCGGATTGACAATAGCACTGAAAACAATAAGGGGCTTAACAAAGCCCACCACTCCCCCGTTGGGAGCATAAGCAAACTTGCCCTCTGCTATGATGAACTCGGTGGGTGGAACCAGCGAGTTTCCATAAGAAAAGACGCTTATACAATCAGGGAATCCTGTGAACGTGGATCCAGAAAGTGGTATCAATGCTTTATTAACTTTTGCGAAGAAGACCCACGACTCGACGGGGGCTGCCCAAGCTGTGGAAGCAAGAAGAGGGGCGAGAACAAAATAACCTTTCTTCATGATAATACCCTGGAGAACAAAAACCGGCTTGGTTATATTTGCTCCCCAGGAGGTCACGCTTTGTCTGAATTTAGCCAGGGGAATGTGACTAATCCTTAGCCCCTGCACATATCCCAGGCCGTTTAATGTTACGCCCTTTGGCAATTTATCAGATTTGCATTTTGAGACCAATACTGCTGAAAACCGAGGTCTTTTTTGATATTCATAAATCTTTAATCACCCCTTCGGAATTGATTCTTCTTTTTCCCCATAGAACGAATTTCCGGCCAATCACCATAGTGATCAGTCATGTTGTCATCACAATACGAAGCCTATTGAGACCAAATTTAGATTTCCGCTTCTTTAACTGAGTAGGTATTAGCGAAGATGTAATGGGTACAGCCGTGCCAAAATTATTAAAGTGCGTAGATGGTAATAACCGCGTAGCTTTCCATTTGCTTACCTTGCCTAACGAATCATTCTGGGAGTGACGGAAGTTCTGAATACTCTCTTCAGAACCGCGAATCTAGTCACGTGACAGTATTTTTTAGAACAATTGAGCAGTTGTTTTTAGAACAATTGAGATGACTATTAGAGCTGGGGTATTCAAAAAAACGTAGACATTATTTTGGGACTTATGATTAAGTAGCATGATTTCCGTATACCTAATTGCATTTCAAATCTTCTGGCTGAATCTCAGACACGTCAAAGTTACTTCGATACTATATCAATGGCTGAGGCCTTACATTGGTCCTTTCATAAGTGGTTTGGGGTGAGTTTAGATTTAGAGAAATATTTAATACCAGCTCTACACTAGATTTGGTTATTAAAACCTCCGTAAATCCAGTCTTTTTTTGATTTCAATCCAAATAATGGTCCTGTATCTTCATATAGACCCTTTGTACCACTTGAGTAGACTAATACACTGAGCTCTAAGTAATGAGGGTTTGCCGTTACATTGACAGTTAGCGAAATTCGCTTTGTTCTCTTATTTGATTCGGGGTCGGCGATTTGAGACTCGTTCACGAAAACGTTTAGATGCACTCCACATGAGAACCAACCCAATCCAGTCCTACATACACAACATTACATTTTGCATACTTATAGCATGAATATGGAACTTGAAACAAAATGGGGTAAGGTGTTGGGGCCAAGAAAAGAAGCAAAATTAGATTTAAGCCCAAAAGCGGTTTGACAAAATGCATATAGAATACGAGTTCTTGACCCCGGTTTCTTATACACATGAATCGACCTAAAGAAAGTGAAATGCCTTCCACTATTATTTGTAAGTCATGGTTTCAGAAGTGAAATGCCTTCCACTATTATTTGTAAGTCATGGTTTCAGTTGATTGTGTCAGCTGCCTTTGGAATTTTGAACCTCAAACACTCCTGTTTGACTTATCAACCTTCTAAATACTGGCAACAGCACAACTTTGGATCATCCTTAAGCACAAATTTTCTTGAATATTAAAGTGTATACTTTTCATAGCAATGTATAGTTGGGTGATTTTATTGTAGATTGCAGTATTTCGGAAGTATGTTTGATTACTTGAATGACTTCTTCAAGAAGTACACTCATTCGGGAACTAGCTGAGAACAGGGGCTCAAAACCAGTATGGGCAGTACGCTTCCCATTATGGCTTGATTTCTATATCAGTGTAATTGAAGTATATTGACATGGCCCAATGAGTAGTGCTTTGTTATTAATGGTGCTATAGTACTTATTTGTAAGAGGAGGTCTACTGTCATGCGTCACGTGCGGAAGCACGGCTGATGAGCAGCTCTGCCATTGACTGCGAAATGACTGCGAAATAAATGGCCGATCGAGCCAAAAAAAAAAAAAAAAATCCTTTCCAAATTAATTCTTCTCATCGTGTAGTCAAATGACACTCTTTAATGAATGAAGTTCAAGGCACCTTTTCTATCTGACTAACGATATCATGAACCGAATTCCGCTGTGATATCTCTATTGGTGCAAATATTTGCACTGGGCTGCAAGGTATCTGAGCAGAAATCTTCAAATACTGCTTGTACTTTTTACATATAGGTATATCTTGGCTTGTTGTTATAGGGACTCGAATTGTGACCTAGAGTCTGGCTACAGTAGTGGGCTTAGTACGCGCGATTGCTCGCGCAATTAATGGGTGCACCATGATGAACGTAAAGGCCTTGCGAGTCTAACCCGCACTGCGTGAGCGTGGAATGCACATGCAGGAGGTCCAGATGAGAACAACTTTGCCGTAGTTACGGAAAGAGAATACATGATTTGGGTCGTCAAGACGACAAACTTGTTTTAATTGTGCCTATGTTTTTCTAGCTGAGAGAATATATAAGAGACGAATTCGTACCCCCACATGTCAGAATATCAGTAAGGAAGATCCGTAAGGAAAATCAGCAACGAAGATCAGCAACGAAGATCAGCAACGAAAATCAGCTTAGTTTAGGCAGGGAAATAACAATTCTTGGTATTTAATAGAGAACCAGAATACAAATGACTGAGATGATCCCTGAAGTGCCATACTTATTAAATTTATTAGAGAACACCGAGTTGGGTGTTCCATCTTACGCGAAAGTTAACACCACGCGCAACTCACGAAACCCACTCCACACCCTCTCGCGTGCCCTGCGTTTTTCGCAGCAATGGCTCCTCAACGTATCTCAAGTGTTTTGTTTTTTTAGCAATGCTCAACAGAAAGAGCTCTTCGAAGCGATAGTTGAATTCGAAAAATTTGACTGAATTCTTGTCCTGAAGTCCGTGCTACTTACTCTCAAATGCTACTTCTGACTGATGGAGTCTTTGTGAGGCTAGGAGTCGCTCGTGATGGCGGACTTTGGAAAAACCACTTCTGCAGAGTGGTCGTTGTGTTTGGAAGTATAGCTACCGACGATTATCAAATGATGCACCCGTAATTCTACGTTCACGGACCCTCATGCATTGGGCTTTTGGTGACCTCTTATTGCTACAGTACTCATAGTAAGTCAGATCATAATGAAATTCGACTCCTTTTGTTAATGTCCTGAGAATAATTCACTTGACCAAAACCACATTTTTCATAAGTTCATCAGGTGAATACAGGCTTAGGGGCAGACTTTATACTCAAAGACGTAGACCTCCACCTCGAAACAACATATGACACGAATAAATCGGGACATCGAGAAACATAAACCTTCGATCCATAATCCTGGCAGTAGGAATGCTATTTTTAGATCCAAACATCAATGGGTCTCCATAACCACGTCGGAGGTCTCCAGGACTCTTCCGTCATAGAAGCGTAATTTTCCTCATCCGTGAATCTAGCCTGAATCTAGCAGAGCCGACTCCATAACAAAAGTAAAGCTCTCCACGATAAACTATTAATGCATCTTCAACATTGGCAAGATGATCCGTGGAAACTTAAGGTATTTGGTAATAGCAGAAATTAGGAAACAGTCAATTGTCAATTGATGAGGTCCACATAGACCTACAGGGAAACAAAGGTCTTTGTATTGGAAGCATCCTTCTCCATTAAAACAATAGTAAATCCGTGATCATGCCTACCTAGACACTCCTGCACATTGTCATTCAGGTAAGTCTAGCCCTAATAAATCCAAAACCATCCGCTTAGTGATGAGTGCCTGCTTATTGCTCTTTCAACAATAGTCCCAATAAGCAACGACATTGATGCTGCTTTTTTAACTCGGGTCGACTGCATGTTCAGTTCGACCTGATGTTGTCGTAGTTTCCTCATTTATGTAAATGTCACATGGCCCCTTGTAGTTCTTCACATAATCGGCAAGGGTTTTCAGAGCATTTTTGCTCTTATAGCCAAACTCACATGGCCATTCGAAGCCATGAGCGTCCCTTTCTGCACCAGGCAAGAACGCATTTACGGGAATCGTAGCGGACTTTCGTGTTTTGTCGTAGGGCAAAATGTAGATATCCACTTTGAAGCAATATCTAGCTTGCTGGGCTTCGCTTCCAAACACGATTCCGCGGGCTGATCCACCCATTAAGTCGCAAGAGTAAAACAACCGGGCATTAACCTTTCTGTTTTCGTCCAATTTCAAGAAAGAAAGTGGGACTTTAGGACCAAAAACAAGCTTATGGTCGTGAAATCCCGCAAACTGCCACTCGGATCCTTCGGTAGAGAAAGCGTAATTATCTTGTAAGTGAAATTCTGTAGGAGTAGCCAATGAATCTCCATAAGCAAGCATACTCACATTGTTAAACCTTTCTCCAAGATGAATTCCAAAAAGAGGCTTAAGAGTATTATTGACCTTGGCAAAGAACGCCCATGGCAACTGCGCCCAAGCAGTGACAGCAAAAAATGAAATCACAATAATTGGTTTCATGATGGTTTCTTGATGGTTTCCTCTGAAGAAGGAATCCCTTCTTTTATGAGACCAAAACATGTAGAGTATGTCACGCCATGTTGGAACAATAGTGATCCGTGACCATACGTCCTGCACAACTTGCCCCAGTACTTTCGTTTCAGAAGGTTTAGCCCACTTAGTCACGTATATAGCTCTGCAATGATATCTCATATTGCATTGAAAGACACATATTCTGCTTCCTTGGCGCCTGCCCTGAATATGATTCACCTGTAAGATCTAAACCCAATCAAATTGAGACAAAGGATTTGAGGGTCTAGACCTGATAGTGCATGTCTTAATCACGCTCTTGTCTGGCATTAGTGATGGGAAGCCTAGGCTGAATCCACCAGATATCGACCAACTTCCAGGCAGTATGGATTCTTCACGCCCTTTGCACGAGATTCTTATCAATTAAAACATTACACTCACCATTATAGGTTTTCCAATAGCTCGCAAGATTCTGCCGGGCATTAGTCCCTTCAAACTGTACCTTACATGGCTTTTTGAGACTCACATATAGTCCCAGAGGGCTGGGAGGAATAAGGGCCGCCTTCAATTTCTTGTCATATTGCAAGAAGTAGATCTTCGCTTCAAAACACTCTCCAGATTGCTCGGCTCCAGCTCCGTACATGATCCCGCGTACTGAGCCATTGATAAGGTTACACGAGTAAAATTTCCGGGCGTTCATTTCTCTGTTCATATCCAAGATCAATTGAGTGAAAGGCACCCTCGGTCCATAGACAAACTTTTCATCTTTAAATCCGGCATACTGCCACTCCGATCCATTTATAACAACCGCATAGTCATCTTGTGAGGTGAACTCCTCGGGTTCAATCGTTGGATCCCCATAAGCAAGCATGCTCATATTGTTCAAGTTTTCTCCAAGATAAAATCCGAAAAGTGGTACAAACGTTTCATTGGCTCTGGCAAAGAATACCCAAGGCAAATCTACCGAAGCAGTAGCAACAACAAGAAGAGGGATGGCAGATAATAATGATTTCATATTGGGGAATTATTGATCATGAGAAAACGACTTCTTTTGTAGAAAATGTGAGGTAAGCCTGTCACGCATTGTCGAAAAATATGAGAGTCATGCATACGTCCCCCACAATTTCTCTAAGAAGTGTATGACTTCCATCAGGTAAATCCGGTCACCCATTGTTAAACTGTGATCAATGAGTTTCTTAATTCTCCCTTCTGTATCAATGACACACGGGCAGAGAGAAGCACTTGAAGGCATCAATACCCTAGTCGTGATGGCAATCAGCACATAGTGTCATTTTTGGAATGGCATGTTCAAGATGGTAGATCTTTAATACCAGAGCTTACTCCTGCTTTTTGAAGCAATACACTCTGTTCATTGAAAATGTTGGAATCTTTGATGATTAATCAAGTGGGAAGAAAGAGGGTATTAATGTAAATAAGAGTTGCGCGAAGGTACACCGTGTCACGTGCCAAAGGCACGTGCCTTTGGGGCGCGCGTGTCGTCCCACACCAGGCTACGACCGCGGAACTAACGTGTGGTGACATCTGAATATTCCTCACTTTTCTGAAGAGAACAAATTTCCAGGTTCAACGTCCCAAACCTGCTGCAATTGATTGTTTCTGTAATCACGTGACACATAGTAAGAGATTTCTTCATCAAAGTTTTGATATGGACAAATATCAGGGCCATTGTTTAGTCGATGCTAAGTTCTTACCTCGTCACTTGTATGATTAAATCACTTGTATGAGTAAATCACTTGTATGATTAAATTACGTGACCGAGCATCTGAGCTCTGGAAGTACTGCATGTATGCTAGAGGTAGTGGAGTACATATCTTAGGGTGCACTGTATAGATAAGCCCATTTAAGATTTCTGGGCCATTATAGTTTGATTGGCTTCTCAATAAAGGGACTTTTCAATAAAAAGAAAGCAGTATGGGAAATGGTTTGCAACCGAGGCACCAAGAGATCGGATGGTTATATGCACACCGCTGACTTCTCAGTAGAATCTCGCATTAGGCCGCGTCCAATCTCAAAACCGTAATATGAACACTGAGACACCAATCTTTGATGAAACTGGGTAATACTAATTTGGAGCTTGAAGGTATTAAGCAGAAACCGTTTTGTGACGTTTTCTTTTGAATCTTTGTCGAATTCGATTTTTGTATGTACATTTTGGTGTATTCTGTTTTAATGACACTTTCGCGAAAACTGAATGAGACTGTGCAATCTTGAGAACCTCATAGGAAGTCACCTTTTTTTCTCACCAACTACAAACTCACCTTTATAAGCAATTTCAAAAAGAACTCACTTCACACATTTTTTAGAACCTCTTTTTAAAGACAAAGCCTGGCTCAGCTACAGGACGACGCTTTATACCTGGTTCAAACAACCGTTATTCGTTCCAATACACAATTAAATACTAGAAGACGTAGAATTTATTCACGATTCCTGCATATAAAGAGTAGTTAGATCAAGCCACAAGATTCGTCTCCTAAGCTCTACTTCCAATAATTCAAAAATGGAAGTGTCTGGCAGGCACTTTGTAAGAATGCCACTCGAAGAACGACTTCCTGAGATGTCTATTTGTATAGGTATGTTATTGTCTACATTGAATCGAGCCCAGGGACAGCAAAAAACTCTCAGTCAATCAAAGTTTGTCGATAAATATTGAGTCACCGAACGGGACTACAACAACAAAGCAGCAAATCCAAAGAGACCTATACCAATGGCATTCCTGGGAGCTGCGTTAACGAATGGTTCGAAACTTGGCTTTGAGTTGGACACTGTCTGCTTGGGACTGTTAGCATTGTTCGTGTTTGGCTTGGAAGTGTTGGGAGTGTTTTCCGGGCTTAATTTTGAAGCTTGCGATTGGCTTGCCTTGGAAGTTTGTTCCTTTGGCCCGAATGCTTCTTTCGGCTTGTTTGGTTTCTCTTTTGGCCCAAATGACTCTTTTGCCTCGAATGATTCTTGTTTTGGGCTCAAAGTCTCTCCTGGCTTGGAAGTCTCTCTTGGCTTAGACTTTTCTGCCTGGATTGGCTTGGGGACAAAATGTTTTTCCTTTGTAGGGCTTCCGGTAGCAACCGAACCTCTCAAAGCCTCGCCACGGTTTGTTGCGGTGCCTTCAATTGTAGCTTCAGGAACAATGCAAACACCAGTCACGGTCAAGGTAGTAGCAGTACTCACAGTCACGGTGGATGGGTGGCAGACCTTATCACACACGGTGAGAGTCACGGTAGTTTTTTGTGGACAGTAAGTGGTGTAGCCGGTGTAAGTCCTCCATACAGTGGTCGTCAGGGAATTGCACTCCAAGCAAGTGGTAGAGTTGGCTTCCAGTGGAGTAGCAGAGTTCAATTTCAAGGATTGGACAGACCCGTTTGCGATTGAAATACCCGATGAAGTTTTGTTTTTGATATCGACAAAGTCAACAATACATTCTTCCTCATCATCCATGTCGATTTCAGAGGATCCAGAAGTTGATGATTTTGAGACGGAGACCAGATTGTTGGAGCCTGTTGCAGGAACCGACACATTGAAGTTAGACAAGGTCTTATTTAATTCTGAGGAACTCGAATTCAATTTAGAGTCTTCGCGGCGTGGTTCAGAATCGCTATTACTGGAAGTAACGGTAGAGACATTTTTCCAATTCAATGGGTCACTTTTCCGGGAGGTAGATTTCACCAGCGCATCTTGTTCAGGCTTTGCTTTCCGATTGTCCGGCCCAAATTTCCCCTTTGACTGGGGTGAGTCTTTTTCTATCTTTGAAGTATTAGACTCAGTCAATGCTTTCTCTTCGGACTTGGTCTCGGGGTTTTTAGTTCCAACAATTGGTTTATCAGGTTCAGTCAGAGCATTTCTATCAGACTCAGTCATTGGTTTCTCATGTTCCCTCTGTTTGTCAGATATTATGTGGTTCTCAGATTCACTTGGATTGTCAAAGACTCTTGGATTCTCAGGGACTCTTGGCTTCGTAGCTTTCTTTGAGTCTTCAGTCTTTTGAGATTTTTCAGAATTCTCGGATTTCTCAGATTTCTCAGAATTCTCAGAATTCTCAGATTTGTCAGATTTTTCAGATTTTTCAGATTTCTCAGAGTTCTCAGATTTCTCAGAGTTCTCAGATTTCTCAGAGTTGTCAGATTCCTTTGGTTTCTCCGGTACGCTTGGTTTCTCAAATTCTTTAGGATTTTCGACTTTTTTTGGTCTCTCTGATACACTTGGCTTCAGAGGTACTATCGGTTTATTGGGTACTATGGGCTTCTGGGGTACTCTTGGATTTTCAGATTTCTTTGGATTCTCAGATTTCTTTGGATTCTCAGATTTCTTTGGATTATCAGATTTCTTTGGGTTTCCAGACTTCTCTGGATTCTCTGGATTCTCAGACTTCTTTGGATTGTCAGAATTGTCAGAATTGTCAGAGTTCTTCGGAGTCTCAGATTTCTTTGGGTTCTCAGATGGATTCTCAGAAAACGGATTCTCGGATTTCTCTGTTTTTTCAGGAATAATTGATTTCTCTGGATTTTCAAGCTTCTTTGGATTCTCAGAGTTCTTTGGATTGTCAGCTTTCTTTGGATTCTCAGAGTTCTTTGGATTGTCAGAATTGTCAGAATTGTCAGAATTGTCAGAATTGTCAGAATTGTCAGAGTTCTTCGGATTTACAGATTTCTTTGGATTCTCAGAGTTCTCTGAATCATCAGATTTCTCTGAATTTTCAGAGTTCTTTGGATTGTCAGAATTCTTTGAATCGTCAAAATTCTCATTTTTTTCAGTTTTTTCAGGATTCTCAGATTTCTTTGGTTTCACAGGAATAATTGATTTCTCTGGAGTCTCAGCCTTTTTTGGATTATCAGATTTCTTTGGATTTTCAGACTCAGGTTCCGGAAGACTTAAAGGAAACACAGGAGCATTAGTTATTCTGTTGTGAGGCAAGAGAAAGAGGTCGGTTTTCGAACATTTCACATCAGTCGTACTTAGATCTTTTGAAGCGACAAAGTGCCACTGGTCGCTGTCACGACACCAGTAAAACAAAATATCCGCAACCCTACCTTCACGATCCAAAGTTATTCTAGTCCCTTTTTCTTCACTATCGATGCCAAATATGTCATTTTTGAGACCTGCAGCACCCGGGACGCTCTCAACAATGCTTATAGCGAAATTGTCTTGCAAGGTAAACTCGGTAGGATAGACCCCCGGGTATACCGCGATAAGTGAAGCAAACAGGTTCTTTTCGCTGTAAATATCAACATGAAGCGGGTGAAAGGAGCCACTAACTTTTGCGAAGAAGACCAATGGCGGATTGGGAGAAGCCGATGAGGACTTTTGGCCGCCAGAAACATGCCGGTCTTCATTATGGGGCACTGTCCCAGGAAACACAGCCGACCTAGTTACTTTGTTGAAAGGCAAATAGTAAATATCCACGTCTAGGCACTCGTCTGCTTCACTTGTTTTTGTTAACACCGCGTTGTCACCGTCTCTATAGGAGCACAATGGAGATGGTAAGTTTATAAGCTTCATTTTCTCATCAAACTCTAGTTTCAACCCTTTGGTGCCACTCCGAAAGAAGCCAAATCTGTCATGGGCAATATCAGCATAGAAAAGCTCGGAATGGGCTGTAGTAAAAGCATGATCGTCATCTAAGGTGACCTCGGTGGGAGCAATCAACGGGGAACCCCAAGTAAAGTCATATCCTGGCCACACTTGAAGGGAATAACTGGGCTGAATGTAGATTGGGCGAAAAGTTCCCTTGTCGTCTACAAAGAAAGCCAGCTTGAAGTTTGAGTCTGCCCACACCGTGACGACGATAAGGGAGATAAGAAGGTGAAGGTGAATTAAAAACATATGGTTTTGTATGCTTCAAAAGTGGGAGAGTATGGCATCTTATATGCAACACACAAAAAAAAAGACACTGGGGCCCAAATAACCTGTTCCAGACCCTTGCATTGACTTTGAAACAAAGGTAGGGCATAGGAACGGTCGTGATTCGCGTTTGCTGGCGTCCTGCATAAGATGCGAATGGCTCCATTTCTGACAAGTTTTTTCCCTTTTTGGTGCGCATCCTATTGTTCAAGAGTCCCAATAGACATGAGAAATAGATTTCTAGAGCTTAGTACGGAAAGTCTTCATACAACATATGCGTCCCTAGCGTACAATTCCATTGTTACAGAAACGCAAGAACTACAACGCCCCAGATTCGCGCTGTACTTCGTAAAAGTCTCTAGTCGAGCTACTCTTAAAAAAATTGCCAAATTTTTGACCCACAAAGTGAATAGTAATTCCGAAGAATCCATCGCGTTATTGCTATTTTAAATCTATGTACAGCCAGCGGAGGAGTCACCGAATGGCTGCAAAAAAGCCGCGTATAGGGATCTTATATACAGGCCAATGCGAATATGAGTCCGCGTTCAGAGTATGCTTGGCGAAATACGCTTTAAGACATAATATAGGGTTCGGTTCCAATAGCACTTTGGAATGTCCCCTGACTTCAATATTGACTGGTATGTGAAGAATGAGAGTACTCCTCGTTTTTTTCAAAAAACTTAGGGGTGTACCGTGACCTCAAGATCATGAGAATGATGGGGTACGGCATTTGAATCACTCGGAAGAAACCCATCGCTATGGCGACAAATGTATCCTTCAAGAATTTGTCGTTGAGTTTTCCATTTTTTTTTATCCAATTACTTAGTTTGAAGTATACACTTGGAGGGAATGTAACTAGGTCATGGGAACCAATGGTTGTGGTGAAGAAGTGGTCGATTCTGGGCTTTGGTCAAAGTCAACAAAAATGTTTTGGAGGGTGTTTCAAACGGGAATTTGAAGTGATTATATATAGACTTCCCGGGAATGTAGACATGTCACGTGTTAGAACGTCTGTACAACGTTTGTATTGTCCTGTACGTAGTTTACACCGCTCAAAAACAATTAGAATTGGCCAGTTACTCAGAAGGATATAAATAGAATTGAATGATAATTAGTTTTAAGTCACGTGACTGGACAAATAAACACAAGGCCAAAGCAGTGAGCCCGAAAACACTCTTGGAGCTGCTAACCAAACCAAAAGCTTCCGAGTTTTTTCGACTACTTTGGTCATTTAAGAGATGTATAAATTCCTTAATTACCTCCAGCAAGTCGTAATAACTTTAAAGATATCCGTTTTGGGAGTAATACCTTTTTGAAGCAGTAGGTAAAAAATTTTCAAAAAAACTGTGGTAAGACCCAGATATAGCGTTTTACCAAATGAACTTTATGGCATTGTCAAATATACGATATTGTTATCTGGCTACCTTTCCCAAGAACGCATGATACAGGTTTAGGTCATGATGCGTACAGTTCCGGAGATAATTTAAATCGATGCACTTATGGTGATGGTGAAAGAAATACGAGAAAAGTTCCTGATATGAGCTTCAAAAATATTTGCTGACTTCGCATGTTTATTTAATTCTGGGAGAGGAGGAAAAGAGCCGTTTTATACTCAAGGTGCGCGTTTGAATATTGAACATGGAGTGCACACAAGCACAGGCAACAATGCACATAACCATTGCACTATCAGCAGCACTCCGCATTTCACCGCATCATGTTCAAATGTGGAGTTGGCCAGTCACACAAGGCATGAATCAAAGTAATATTGCCGTGGTGTTTTGGTTTTTGTAGGAAACCGTAAAAAGTCCTTAGCGGGATGTTTTTGCTTGGCTCTGTTTTTTACTTAAGACTGTAGAGCTATTAGTCTACTTTAACTTTTACCTTGAGCCAAGACGAGTGAGAGTTCAAGCACTGTATATCATACAGGATGGGATTAATTTTTTAGAAACACATTATACATAAAACATCCATAGACTGGCCATACATCTTGATAATGACGAGAACGGAGGTAAAGATACAATGACTTTGAATCTTGTTGATACTTAAGTATGTCATAATCCGTGAAAATCGGGATTATGACTGCGGCTGCATAGTTAAATAGCCACATAATTCAGGCAACTGATTGAAAATTCTCCAAAATAGTGTAAGTGAAGGTCACTGTAGAGTCCAGCGTCCGATGTTTCTATGCCAAACCTGTAAAAACTCAGCACCTGAGACTTCCGTGTTCAGCATGGCCCTCATATTAACTATCACCCAATACAAACACCAAAAAATGGCTACGAATCATCTACAGTTCAGGAGGCCCGAGGGCATTTATTTGGGACTTTTCTGAATGGTTATGGGCCCCACCTTGAACGGGGAAACCAAAATATCTAAAACCTCCTTGTAAGCATTGATGGAAAACAAAGTAGCCAAATCAAAACAGCAACTTGCGCAACCAAAATTTTCTGGATGCTCATCACAGCACTAAAGATACTCAAGACCTAAGCTGTTTTGCTGGTATGAGAAGTTCCATCTGGACGTAAAAGGTAAAGATCCACCTTGGAACAATACTCTTTATTTGCGAGGTCCGCCCCATGGTTAATGGCGAAGACTGCAGTTTCGGCTCGTAGACACAAGTAAAAAGGCCCATTGCGAATCCTGCTTTCGCTATCCAAATCCCAGCTAAGCTCATTGATGAAATCACTAACAATCAAGAATTCTCTGTGAAGCCCCAACATCCTCGGGTACGGTGTTTCCTTCGTAAAGATTTTCTTGTCCTTTAAAGCGAACTTGATTTGGTCCCGGACCGGTTCTTCATATACCAATTGATGTGCTGGCTTCAGATACCTCCGATCAGGATTTCCGGAAAGCGGTCTCAAGCTACCTTTGATTTTGGCGAATAATACCAACGGGTATACTTCCCGGGACTCTGCACAAGCAGTGGCAGCAAAGAGAGAGGTAAGCAAATATTGAAGTAATTTCATTTGCCTTTTAGAAATGGCGGATCCAGCTCTTTACATTTGAAACATTTTAAATTAAACTTTGGGATCGGCCTCCTGAGTGATTTGGCAGTCTCAGATTGCCATCCAAACAATGGCTATGAAATCATGTGATTATGACCTGGACTCTTTACATGATTCCTGTATACAGGCCACTTTTCCATTTAAGATTACGACCCTTAAGCCAGATGACAAATCTTAAGTGCCAACCATGAGCAATTTGCCTTACGTTCTTTGGAATTCAGCCGAAGCCCCTTCGGAATTGACGAGATCATTTTTTTTTTTTTCGGTCATTGCACTTGTTCATTCCATCTCATTCTCGCGTCTTCCACACAGAATAAATTCCCGGTCTAGACAGACAATATTGGTTGTGATTGCGGTTATGTTGTGAATATTAACATACCAGGAATGCCATTGTTCGAAAACAAATTAAGGTTTGTATATGCCTGCAGGATGTATTTCCATACCTTGAGACTGGGGAAGTATTAGCGTACAGTTTAGAGGAGAATAGGGGCCAGAGCTAATTCCAAAGGGGGCTTTTTTTCGTATATTATTCCAAAAAGATTCGGTTTTCTTCAGGAACCCAGATCGATTTCTCTTTCAATCCGCCTTCATAATTGTATACTTGGGGTGATTAATTGAAAAGGATTACTTGATGTTCCCGGGACTGCATATAGACTTGGGGCATCCTATTGCGCATTCAATCTAACCACTCTCACATAAACTGGGTCAGCCAAATGAAAATTCAGGTCGGCTTTCAAAAAAAAAAAAACATGTCCCAAGTGGCAACGCTCTTTATGAAAAGTTTAACAAAACCCTAGGGTATTTGAGGTTTCGAACTCATCAACAATGTAAACAAAGCATCACTCACTCTTACCAATAGTGGTTATGGATTTAGCTGCGCTCATCTCCGCCGGCGAAAAGCACTTCTTTCATGGCCAAAAGGGATTCAAATTGGACCCTACATCCAGTTTGGTGATCCTCAAGAAGACAGCTGTTTATATAACGACTGTGAATTGGCCAAGCGGGCTGATGGATTGGTGATCCTCCCAGGAGTCAATAAGGGCCCTTCTACTCCACTGAACGTGTTATTGGTTCCAGGGGAAACAAATCTTAGGGTGTACTGGTCTATACGGGCTCGGCTGCAACATGGGTGATAAGCAGCAAAGCCATATGTGGTCTTGCGGGTGAAAACAAGGTGAAGACGAAACGCGATACCCCAACACATGGACCAAAGGGCTCAAAAACTAGCACTACCAAAATTGGCAATTGTGTGTCAAAAGAAAAAAAAGCAGTCAGAGCAAGTTATGCCCAAGTATCCAAAAAAAGCCCATATGTACCCAGACTATAGTAAGGAACCAGGTATCTTCAACAAGGAAAACTCCAGTTCAACCGAGCTATTCAAAGCTGGTCCTCCATTCTCAAAGATTTGCTTGGGACGTCATTTTCTCGTGTGAAAATGCTCATTGGTGGACAAAAGCTGAAATTATGGGGTAATTTGTGCCTTGGGTATCCAGAGAAAACTGACATGAAAATGGAGCCATGGGAATCCAAGTATTCAATCACCCCAGCGACATTGAAAACGCGGGATACATTGAGAAAATGACCTACTCTATGTTCTTGAATGCTACCAACGCTAAGAAGGGCTTTCTTCTTAGGTGCAGTTGATCATAAGAAGTATGTTGGCCAATTGCATACATTTCGTGGGTGCAAATTTGCATAAGTTGCAAAAAAATGGAATTATCTGTTATTCATACAAAATTTACTTGGAAAAAAGCAGGCAGAGACTGTCGAAGCTTTGTTATACTTGGGCCAATTTAAGCAGACGTTTCCCAAATTATACTTTCACTTTAATTGAAATACTGACCAAAACCGGACCGCTAAAGAGTGGATTGTTCATACATGACGAGTCTGAGCAGCATGGTGCACGATTTTTTGAGCTTTAGGATACGGGCTCCAGTGAGAAACTTGGGGTTGCCTCTCGAGAGCAAATCTATCTTGAAAAATATGCTGGACACTGGGATCCCATACTTTCCAAGTGCTTATCAGGGTGATACTTTTTGGTATTTACGTTGTCTATGACTTGGAAAGTATGGAGTTTCTAAGAGACCAGGTGAACTGTTCTGACAAGAAGGTAACACCATCAAATATTGTCCTCTGCAATGGTTACAAGTGTCAGTATACCGATAATAGTCCAACGCAGGCCCGGGAGGACCTAACAATACCCATTTAAGGCTCTATGAGCTACAAATGATATTGGTATGGTTACAAATCGAGCCCAACGTGAACACCTTCCGGGGTTGAACATGCCCAAAATTGATTTGAAACTGAATAATTCACGGCTCACCGTCTTTTGGGAGCGAAGCAGGTTGAAATCGGGTGATAAATGAGGGCCATATTTCTCAGGGCCACCGGTTTTCTTCAGGACCATTCAGTTTGTCTCAGGAAAGGATTTACAAGGGTAGTCACGTTTTCAGCAGATAAAACAAGTCTGCATTTTTTACTTGACTTCACCTACCGATATTCACGAAAGTCGCTTTTGTCATAAGGTAAAAGGTATAGTTCCACGTCGAAACACTTGCTTCTATCTCCATATGCGTATCCATGAATCCAGTGTATGCCACCATAAAAGGGACACGAGGAAAACGAGGCATTGAGGATTTTTCCCTGGGAATCTAAGCCCAAGCTGGTTCGGTTGACAAACGGAGCAAAACTAAAGAAGTCAGTGTAAAGCCCCACAGGTAGCTTCAATGCGTTGTTGGTATAGGCGTAATTATCCTGTAATACGAACTCAACAGGAGCGTTCAGCAGGTTGCCATAGGATAAGATGTTGAATGTGCCTTTTTTCAGGGAAAACGGGGTGCTAAAAAGCTGCCGAAACTCTCCATTAACCTTGGCAAAAAACACTAATGGGGTAGCAGAACCCGTACACGCAACAATAAGAAGAGAGAATAAAATCCAAGGAGTGGTTTTCATTGCAAATTGTGATTCTCCTGGAAAAAAAACAAAGTTTTTTTATATATGGTCAAACCGAAATTGGCCTGCCCATAAAGCTACGGTGGGTGACACATTGTACTGTGATGCCCAGGAGAAGAATTGTAGTGAACAGAGCTTGGAAGGAAATCGATCATGCCTTTGATCTATGCACACCATCCGAGGAAACGGGCCTGAATAGCATTAGATCATGCAAAACGTGTTAATTTGAAAATCGAGTGACGAATAGAAAAAAATTATTGTCTACGCCATGTGTTTAGTAATTATACTAATTTTGGTGAACTACACATTTCTGGTACTTAAAAAATGCTCTTTTCGGTAAAAATGTTTTTTTTTTCCGTATAAATTGTAAAACTCAACCCGGCTCTATCCCCAGTATCTTCCTGTTTTTTTTCATGGTCGGTCCGTAGTCTGATTGTCTCGTAAATCCATTTCTGGGTTGTCACTAGGCTACCTCCGCTCGTCCTGCACACTAGCTATATTCTCACCATTTCTCGATACGCTTCGCATGTTGTTGAACTTTAACCTCTGTTAAAGTTCATTAGCTGGAACTCTTACGATATTGGTTTCTAACCCTCTCGTCAGCGTGGCACTTCGTTGCCACGTCAGATATATCTATTCTGGTCAGTCTGTAAACTAATACTAGGAAATGGCTATTTCCTCTCCTTAACTGAGCTGACTCGTTACGCGTAAAACCCTCTGAGCGGGACCTCCTTCTTATATCTTCGCGCTGTTGCCCATCGGGGCCACACCATCCGGTGGCACCCGATGGCTCCTGCATGTAGAAGACCAAGACCTGTTTCATCTGGACATGCTTATATGCAGGCACGTGAGTATGCAGTACATCTCCGATGTACTGGGTCCTCACATTCAACACATGTGTCTACGTCCTGTCTTCCAGGCTTCATACCATAGTAATTTTTTTTTAATTTTTAAATTCTCATGTACCGCTCCGTCGTCTTCAGTACAACCTGCATATTACCTCCATAAACTTTCTACCTCTTTTTTTCTGATTCTTTATAGTCCAATAGTCTCTCGAAATCTCAAAGTCTCTCTACGTCTACCTCTATATCTAGTATTTCTTGGTATACAGATCTCTAGTTTTTCAGCCAACCTTTATTAATTGTGATATTTTTATAATTCTCCTCTTCTCACTCCATGTATTTTTCTGTCTATATATTTTCCCTTGTTTCGGTCAATTTATTATCTCTCTCTAGACTTCAAAAGCTTTAAATGTGTCGATTTCTAGTCCACCTCTATGGCTTTATAGCCGATCCTTTATTCTTCAAAATGATGTATATCTGGAGAGCGCATGTGATGTTTTGGTGGGATGATGAAGCTTCGTAGCTTCAAAATCATGGAGAAAATGGGGCCTTCCTGCTTTTGATTTTGAACGTGTATAAATGTGAAATCTGTCTTTAGGAAGTATGCGTCAATATAATCATAAGTGGCTTCTCGAATATGGGTTCTCTTGAATTTGCTACGATACATTGTTAAAAAGTGAAAGAAAAATTATTATTGAGTCGAAAGGTGATCACTAGATCAAGAGAATGTGGCGGAGTTCATTGTAGGAAGTTGAATCCGCTCGAAATGTGTAACGAAAACTATTGGTCCTAAATTATAGTCAGGAAAAAGACTGCCAACATTGGTAGCAATGACATGAAGAGATTCGCCTGTTGCTTGTGAGCACGTCCTTCAAGAATTGTAGGTTGTGATGCTGGCGAACCTGGGCTCCTAGAAGGAGCAGATGATGCTGGCGAGCTTAACAAAGTGGTCAAGCTGTAAGTTGCAGTAGACGTATCGTGATGTACTGAAGTGATATCAGTACTGGGGTGCGTTCCTGACTCACCGGTTTCACTTGACCCATTGGATTCTTGGGATCCTGATTTGTCTGGACCACCTGGCACAGCCGGCACACCAGTTGCACTGGATTTAGAAGCAGAAGAGGTGGTAGAGCCAAACACCTTTGTTTCTGTTTCTGTTTGGGTTTCAGTTCCTGTTTTAGTTTCAGTTCCTGTTTTAGTTTCAGTTCCTGTTTTAGTTCCAGTTCCAGTTCCTGTTTCTGTTGTAGTTTCTGTTCCTGTTTTAGTTCCTGGTTTAGTTTCAGTTCCAGTTGTAGTGTCAGTTCCAGTTTTGGATTCAGTTCCAGTTGTAGTTTCAGCTCCTGGTTTGGTTTCAGTTCCAGTTTTGGTTTCATTTCCTGTTTCAGTTGTTGGTGCAGCGTTTTCGCTAGTGACTTTGTCTGATGTTGGAATGTCACTGGTAGCTGTTGTTGTACCTGGTGAGGACAGAGTAGTACCTTCAGCTTCGCAAAGACTGCAGGAGGTGAGAATCACTGTATTTGTATTGGTCTTCGTAACAGTTATACCATTGCTAGTTTCCACAATGATAATGGTTTCTGTAGTGCTTTCCACTACAGGACTTGGTGCGGTCGATGCAGAACTTGATAAAGATGTTGATGAAGATGTTGATGAAGACGTTGATGAAGATGTTGATGCCGAGATTGATGCCGGATTAGATACTGTGGAAGCCAAAATACTTGTTTCTGGGGCTGACAGCAAAGAAGCTGATCCATCAGATATCGAGCGTGATGAAATCGTAGTGGTTTGCTCCAATGATCCTGAAGAGTGACTGGACGTTCCCGGCTGTGTAGTCTCAGAAATGGTTGTGGAGCTGGTAGAAGCAAAACTTGATGCTGTATTTGATTTTGAGCTTGGAAGAGTGCTGCTGGGAATAAAAGATGCACTTGAAGAAGAGCCAGAAACAGAAACTGAAGACGTTTGCGAGGTCAGTGAGGTAGATGGTATAGCCGGGGCAGTACTAGACGAACTCGATTTGGTTTCGGCTTCACTTGCTGAAGACGTTTCAATTGTCGAGGTGGGCACGTAAGACGAATTCCATCCTCCACTATGGTATGAAAAAGATGAGGCCAGCACTGTAACGGACGTCGAAGAATATTCAGACGATGTGACGGTCGAAGCGTCAGTTGAAGATACAACGACACTAGAAGAATCAGCTGGGATTGACCTGGACAGGCTGGAAAGGGGAATTGTTGAAGATTCAGTAGATCCACTGTACGTCAGCGAATGATATTCTGAACTGGAAGGATTATTAGGGACGACGCTTGAACTTGAATCTGAAGGCAAAGTTGACAGTGAAACCCAGGATGACGAAACGTATTCAGAGGTCAGGCTTTCACTCGATGTTGGAGCAGATGATGAGACATCCACTGATTGACTCCACGAAAGTGAATCAGTAGATTGCGACCCCGAAATGGTAGTTGAGGGATTGGCAGACTCGCTCCAGGATGACGAGGTGATGGACATAGACTCTGAGGCAGATGAGGAAGTGACCTCTGGGATAGAGTTCAGAGAGGTGACAACAATCTCCGAAGACGAAGAATATTGCGACGACGTAGACGGAATCAACGAGGAAGAATAATCACTAGATTCAGAGCTCCAAGCAGAGGAGGTCACAGTATACGACTCAACCTCACTGGATGAACTAGCCAGACTTGAAAAACTCTCAGAAGCTGACGAATAAATCAGACTGGAAAAGCTCTCAGAATTTGAAGAAACGGTCAGACTGGAAAAACTCTCGGGAGCTGACGAAAAAATCAGACTTGAAACACTTTCAGAATTTGGAGGAACAGTCAGACTAGAAACACTTTCAGAAGCTGAAGGCTGAATCAGACTGGAAAAACTTTCAGAAGCTGAAGGTTGAATCAGACTGGAAAAACTCTCAGGAGCTGATGAAAAAGACAGACTCGTAAAAGTCACCGATTCTGATGAAGGTAGAATCAGACTCGAAGAACTCTCAGGAGCGGACGAAAAAGACAGACTCGAAACACTTTCAGAAGCCGAAGGAAAAGTCAGACTCGAAACACTCTGAGAATTTGAAGGAACGGTCAGACTGGAAAAACTCTCAGAAGCTGAAGAAAAAGTCAGGCTTGAAACACTCTCAGAAGCTGAAGGTTGAATCAGACTGGAAAAGCTCTCAGGAGCTGATGAAAAAGTCAGACTCGAAAAACTCTCAGGAGATGATGAAGGCACAATCAGACTAGTCAAGCGTTCCAGCGCCGAAGAAGAAACTATACTGGACTGGCTCTGAATCGGGGTTGGAACAACAATAATGACAGTGTCTGTTGATATACCCGTCCGCGTAGTCGTCGAAGTATAAGAGTATGGCCAGGTGGAAGTGGTGGTGGTGTAGCAGACCGATTGTTCAAACGACAATTGGTAAACCTGAGACGCAATATCTTGATGCACAACTTTGCTGGGAGTTGTCCATGTTGTCTTGAGACCACCATTGGTTATCCAGTTGAAAGTCACAATCTTCAAGGGGTAGTAGACACCAGCCTGTAAATTGAAACTTGCAGTGTAAGTATTTGTATCAACATTCCCTCCGCCTCCTGCAGGTCCAAGAGTGTAGATGCTGAAGTTACCCGTGACACTTCCACTGGCGTCGTTACAGCATGATTCGCCCGACCCGAATTGCAAGGCTGCTCCGTTGTCGGCATTGAGAGTGAAGGTGTAAGAGCCGGTTTCCGTGGCCAAGAAAAAACCACTCAATTCCAAGGTGTAGTTGGTGGTTGTGATGCTTTGCCCATAAATAACTCCATTCACGACTGTAGAATCCGGGACGTTGTTGGTGATTGAGAAATCGGAAGCCGTGACTCCTGAAGTCAGTTTCAAGTAGCCGAATTGCTTGTAGCCTGTGGTGAAAAAATCAGCAGCCCACCCGGCTCGGTTGAAATTGGGATACCGGTAGTAATCGACCAAGAACCCTCGAGAACCCACCGAATCTGGCGTGCAGCCAATATCCGCAAGTGCCTGCGAAAAGAGGAAGAGTAAAAAGGGAAGAAACATTCGCCCTTAAGCGGAAAAAAGATGATTCCATTGCTGGATTCTGGGGGTTCCAATGATTAAATATTCTTTGGCAAATCATCAAGCTTGGCCTCACTTCAGGCGTTTCATGAGTGTACTGAAGCCCGGTACTTACGATACACAGGTGCATGAAAACATGTGAGATACCTGCACACTCCGCTTCTTGCTGGGAACCTTTGCTGCAAGTGCGACATATACGACGTCAACCCCTATCAAAGTCTTCAGAATACACTTCTTACCAGAACAAGAGAGAGGACCTTCGAGCAGAGCGGCTTTGAAAGAGTTTCTAAATTCCAGCACATTTAGACTTTACCATAATCCGCAATCCGTCTGGACTGCTGAAACCCAGGCTTCTGAGACCCAGGCTGCTGAGACCCAGGCTGTCGCGAGCTTTAGGCTGCATCGAGTTGTGGCGACGATTCGTATATGCAGGTGAAACACATCTGGACTTTGACACAGCCTCATCGATTTACTACCATAAATCAAGCAGACCAATTAGGCTGGTCACTCCAGGTGACATCATCAGCAAGCGATTTTTTTTTAGCGAGACGTGCGCGACCCGAGTTTCACGTCCGTATCGAATATATGTTGCTTCCACACAAATAATTGTCACGTCATACCACAGCATAGTACTCGCTAGACAGCAACTTTACGAGGCCTAAAATAGAACAAGCCCTAATAAGGAAGATTCTGGATTAGGACAAACTCTAAGATAAGACAAACTCCAAAAGGAAAAACTTTTATATACCAGAAACCCTAAGAAGGACAAACTATTAGAAGGACAATCTCTAAGAAGGACAAACTCTAAGAAGGACAAACTCTAAGAAGGACAAACTCTAAGAATGAACTCCGCCATGTTGAGTGTCTATTTTTGTCCAAACCCTATTGGCTGTGTTCACCGGATGAGCTGCCTGCATACAATGCTTTTTAGTGCGACATGTACCTTCCGAGCAGTGGAGTGTCGCAGAGAAACCGTCCGTTATCGAGCCCCAAAAGTCGCGCACTGGACTGTCGACCAAATGCGAAATGATTGGTTTCTGAGGGTGCAGTTCGTTACAGAATTTCGCACCTGATCTCTGGATCAAAAAGAAAAAAAGCCAGTAAATCAGTTGTATATGAATTAATTCTCCTACTCACATCAAAATTATTGATCCGTCATTTATGTCCAGGACCCACATCAAAGAATATTGACACGTCATTTATATCCAGGAGCCATTTTTTTACTCTTCAAGCCAAATCACAGTAGGCTTGGAACAGTAGGCTTGGAACGGTAACCTGCCATCTTGTGGTGTGGGACGTAGACCTTTTGCTTCATGGACGTGGATGGGTGCGTGGATATTGCGAGTGAAAGCAGATAAAGAAAAGGTACGCTGCGGATGTGCAGGAGCGAAGATCACCCGTCGCAACCAGTTGCCTGAAGCCTACAGAGGACAACACACACTACGTAATCAGTTCAGCTTGGATCAGCAAATTAAAGAATCCTAGAGATTTAGTACAGACAAGAATGTCGTGGTATTAGTTAAGAGACAAGAATGTCCTGGTATTAGTTAAGAGACAAGAATGTTCTGGTATCAGTTAAGAGAGACAAGATTACAAATGACTGAGAAATATATTGAGGTTCCACACTTTTAGAAAATTGGAAACCATTGACATCACCGATTCAGTCTATAAATAAGCTCATGGTAATCTCAACATCGCTGGCCCCAGAAGTATGTCCCAAGACTGCACATTACCTCGGCATACGTTCCCCATCGATGTAAATGTCACAATCTCCATTAGAGTGACGCAAACCTCCACAAGCCATTTTCGTAGACGCTCCCATTAATAGTGAATGGTCCATGGTATTTCAAACCAGCACAAAAATTTTTTCTCGTCAGATGGATTTTCTTTAAGCTGACAAGGCGTTGCGACCGGGACGTTGAACTAATCGTCAGTATCGTAAGGCAAGAAGTAGATTTCCACCTCGAAACAATCTTCCAAACGCTTGGCCCGGTATTGGTTTAGGATCCCCCGGCCCGGCCCACCAGTCATGCCACACGAGTAAAAAGGACCATCACGAACTTTCCAATCTCGCTCATATCGCAAGGGAGTCCGAGGGATTCCAGGACCGAACACCAAACTGGCCCTGTTGATCCGCGCAAATTGCTTGATACCATTTTGTATGGTATAGGCCTGTTTTTCTTTATAGTTGAACTGAAGGAGTTGGCCGTAGGAATCTCCATAAGTAAATATGCTCTGATTTTCATGATGTGCAAGGTACATTCCAGTGAGAGGCTCAAGGGTATTGTTGACCTTTGCATAAAAGAGCCATGCAAGTTTGGCCCACAGTGTGGCAGCGAAAAGCGACACGGCGATGAAATGGGTGATTTTCATGATGTTCCTGAGATGCTTCTACCAGGAGGAAACCTGCCTGATTTATAGGATTGTGGGGTTTCCCAATGCCGTTTTTTTGCCGTCAAAAAAGCATACACATCGATCACGCATCTCTGATTACGCATCTCCGTATAGTGGCACCACCAGAAATACAAGGAAGAGTGGCCCTTTTTCAGGAAGTTTAGCCCGGTTTTATAACAATGGGTCAGTGTGGTGGTCATACAAGTCACGCAGGAGATTTTTGGTGGTGGTAGAGAGCAAAAAAAAAAATGGGGTTCACTCCGGACTTGGTTTCTGTGCTGCAGAGCAAAATAGATATCTTTATCTCTGAAAAAAACTACCCACTCCTGCGTACTTGATCCTGTGTTGTGGTCAGATGAGCGAAACAGACGAGAAAAAGAAATTCTTTCTTGATTAAGGGATCAGAAACGACCTTGACTTCCATAAAAAGTAAATTGTCATCGAAAAAAAAAGAGAGTATCAATTGGACTTTTGCGGGGTCAAAACGTAGTAGTTTCAAAACGCAGCTTTGACAGGGCTGTGTAACGAATTGCCTTAGATCTCCATGCCATTTTGGCTCTGCAGTATAAAAAAAAGAACAAACAAGATAAATGGTATCAAACACCCGTGCATCGTCTTTAAAACAATATAAAGAGTCATTCCAGGTGCAAACCAGGTCGCCAAATCTAATGCCATTCAGGTTGGCCCATTTCACATAAATCTTTGGGTGTAAATTTTAGGAACAATAGTGCCACAATTTCGGCCACTTCTCTTTTCCATCTCTTAATTTATGGGAAAAACCGGTCAATCTCCCAATTTTCCGTTCTTCGATCTCTCTCCATTAGTCCATGTGAGCAGCACCAAAAACCATGCTAAAGTGCCGGTCATCACTGCTAGAAAAATACAAGTTCCAGAAAAAGTGGTTTATCGTATTAAAAATTTCTTTTTCTATAGAATAGCCAATAAAATCTGTTCATGGATACATGAGGTTTCCTCCCTGCTTGGAAAAAAGGAAGGTATGTGGTCAGTTTATGACGGGTTGCATGCAGGATCCACACGTCACGTATTGAAAAGCGCGCGAACTCCAATGTCAGAAGGCACAGTTTCTTCAGCACCTACAGTGAATATGGTTTTCTGGTGAGAATTGCAGCCATGGATTTTGATGATAGAGTTGTATGAAATTTTATAGTTTCATTAGAGACAAAAATTAAATAATGTAAGAAATGGAAAGTGCTGGATGACAAGATGAGGATGTACTGGTGTTTTGGAAATTGGAGCGCGGAGAGCACTGGAATTCGGAATTCGCACCAAATATTCACTACGAACTCAAGTCTCATTACTGTTTCCAATCTTCAATGGTTTATATTTGACGTAATTATGTGATTAACATATTGATAGATGTAAATCTGAAATCAGTATTTTTTAGTAAAGGTACCGAAAGTGTCCAAACAAATGCACTGGACTTTCCCGACTAATGCTGACTTCATTTTTGACCCTCCAGACCTCCACACCTCCTGACACTTTTATCCCATTCCTATTAAGGTAAAGATCATAGGCACTGGGCCTCAAGGAATTTGACATCTAAGCTTCCTACATACTTTAATTTACCTAATCTCTATACTTATGATCCAGAGTAGAACAGTATCTCTGCATGCTATTCTGTGTACCACTCTATAATATACAGGAGTATGAAGACCATCCAAGACCGTATACATATAGAAATAGATGTATAGATGTTTTTTCTGTAGTGAGTGATAAAAGTGTTATTAAATGATATTTCACGGTGATGGCTCTTTATCTGCTTTGAATGGTGTCACTGGCCGAGGATTTAGTCGGGATTAAGTCACGAATGAGCCTACACATCACGTGCGACGGAGTCACAGGTGAACTACGAAATATTCCAGCCTTCCACCCAAACAATTAACCTTTACGTTTGACTTAAAATGTGATGAGATCATTGGATATCTTACCAGAAATCGATATTTTCATGAATCAGTCCACGGCATCATCTAATAAGGTATCTAAAGTATCTTCAGAAAGATCTGCTAGATGCAATGGTGGATCATCTCACCAGACAGTGATTAAAGTGTTTGAATAATACTTAGTGTCTAGCCGTGGACAAGACAACACTAAACAGCATTAGACAAAAATAGACAACACATAAGACACTACACAGAACATAAGACACTGGACACTGGACACTGGAAACTGGACACTAGACACTGGACACTGGACACTAGACAAGACATTATAGTGCTCCGACATAAGGAATGTGGGTGTTAGTATACGGTGTAGAGCGCTATATGCCAGACCTCAAATGCAGTTCTTCTGCTCCAGGCGAAAAGAAGGTTTGACAAAAAAACAAAAAAGCCTTGGAGTCCCGAAGTAAAACCAAAGGTTCTGAGATGAAGCTGATAATCTAGCAGTGTAGAGTGCACTGTTTGGCTGCAAAAACGCACCATGCACACATTTATATATCTGCAGGCCATTTTTGCAACTTAAAAAAGTCACCGTTCCGCACCAAACACCAGTACACCAGGCACATGGCTGATTTATCCGAACAACAAAGCAGCAGGCTCAATTTCGTTTTGTTATTTCTTTACAGTTTGAAATATAGGCGAGTCTCTCGAGAAGCTCATAGTCCAGCGTGTACAGGTATCACCCCAAAAAGGCATCATGTGTATTCAATACTTAATACCCTAGATACTGATCAGAGATGTCTTCATTTAAGAGAGGGTCAATTTTCTTTTAAACCCACATAAAATATTCTAGTCTCACTTTAACATCAAGAAAGATACTAACACGGCAATTCCAGTTTCCAGTTTCCACATCATTGGTAAGAGGAGAGACAAGCACGTCCATGGATTGTATGGAGGACGCGCGCATACCGGAGATGTATTCCAGACATGAACATGAAAGACCAGAACAAGAGACATTGTGAAGTCCAGATAACCCCAAAATCGTGGTCTTATTAAGTATATTTATTCTAAGAGAGCTTCAAGATTCTGGGTCTTTTAAGCTTTTTTTTTAGAGTACGTGATAAGATCATTTTGTAAAGGGGCCTTAGCGGACATGACTGGTTCGGAAAAGTCCGGGCCGTGCCGTGACAAGCTAGGGACAGCTGGGTGATTTTCCATTCTACAGGATTAAAAAAAAACCAATTCCGGTCCTCCTCTGACCATTTTTGGGGGTATCCCATTGTTTGGGAGAAAAGCTTCAGAAGACATGTTTGTTTAGATGCACACCCACCATCCCAGGAATTATCGCTCGATTCGGTCCAGCCAGCTGCATCCTATTATACCCATAGACTGCTTCCCTTCCCAGACACGTCCAAGAAAGTAATTCAAGACTTTCCGTATGGAACACAGTAAGACAAATTCTTACTAGTAGCTCATTTACTACATTGGTTAATGGCAAGAAGCAGCACTTCCAGCCGACCGTTGAAACACGTACTATTGGCGAATCCCCGACACTTTCAACTTTCCTATACATTCAGTGCCTCACTTTCTTTCGTATCTGGGGCAATTCCAAGAAACAATTTACATGTTTCTAAAAACGTGTTTCTGTTAGCACAGGCAGGGAACTGGTTTCTCAAGCTAGTCCTTTCTAAAATAAGGTGTCAAGGTGGGGGACTTGGTTTTCCTAGAAATCTTACTTGTAAATTCAAATAGTACTCCATAATAATTCTTGGGACTGTACACATTTATATTTGACAAAAGGGTATTTTTACATCTGTAAAAAAGAGTCAGAGCCACGGGGAAAACGTGCTTCCAAATTAAGGACGTTCAGGAACAATTGGCCCAATTTGTCAGGTTCTGAAGCACCTACTATGACTTGGAGAAGGGCAAACAGTTTCTTCATAGAAGAAGGAATTCAAAAAAGTCACGCATCCGGAACAATAAGATCAATCCAGAACAATAAGATCAATCTGTGGCCTCCATGCACACCGGCCCATGCACACCAGAAAATGTCCTTTTAACCAAGTAAAAATTCCCGGAATTCACCTTCTGATCGTCCCCAAACCCAAGGCTCTAGACCAACGCTGCGACTAAAAATCAAGTCTCCTTTATGATTTCTTACCTTCTCCACCTCAAGTTTTTTCGTAGAAAAAGAGCGATTTAATGTAGTGTGGATTCAACAAGGAAAACCTGGAGTCATAAATGGAATCGCTTGTAAAGTCGAACTCTTCTCCTCCATACCTTCCTAAAACCGGCAAAGTCGTTTCATTGGATTCGGCAAAGAAGACCTGTTGAAGCGATGGGGGGTTCCACTCAGTGGCACAGACAAAAGAGACGAAAAAACAAAAGAGTGAATTTCATGATGCTTTTTTTTTCGGTTTTCTGACTACTTATAAGAGACAAGCTGCGTTCTTTATAGCCATCTGGAATGCATTCCTGTCATCCATTCCTGTCATGCATTTCTGTCATACATTTTGGAGCCATACAACTGGCGGTCATGCCCTGGTATATACACTCTGCCTGCACACATCCCCATTCTGATACGTGACAGCCAGAATATGCCATCATGCCATCAAGTTTAAATCACCACCATGGCTAATTGATTCCCGCACACGTCACCCAATGCCATCACACCAAGGCCCCTCTAATATATCGTAGAGCCCCATTGACGTAGATTCCACACCTCCCCTTATATTTATTCAAAACGTCCAAAATGCCCCTTCGATGAGCGTTTCCATAATAGTGAAAGGAACATGGCTTTTCACTCTGAATCACATGCACAGTGCCCTCGTCTTCCAACACAATAGACTTGGCTCTTCTGTTGTATGGCAAAAAGTAGACCTCAACCTCATTGCAATAATCAGTGCCCTGGCCTGGAGCTCGGTGCAAGACCTTGTGGGTTGATCCGCCCATTACTGGACACATGTAGAACGGCCCCGTAGAGACTTTCCCGTCAGTACCCACATCGATGGTTATAGGAGCGACAGACTCACCGAAGACAAAGTCATTTTCCTGAAGGCCTACAAACCGCCGGCCATTTTCTCCCCTGGTGTAAGCATAACGGTTTTGTAAGATGAATTCCACGGGCTCTGCCCCCGGGTTTCCGTAAGTAAACATGGACACATTTCCAAAGCGGCCTCCAGAAGCAATCCCAGAGAGTGGTTCAAGCTTGCCATTGATTTTGGCAAAGAATACATATGGCGGTGTGGCCCACGCAGTGGATGCAACAAGAGAAGCGGTAAGTAAATGACTTGGTTTCATAAGATCTCTGATGCTTCTGGACGGACAAGCGGTCTCTTTTTATAGTTTCAAGGTAAGGTGTCACGCATTTGGCTCAAAACAATGGACATACAAGTCTATTGCTCTTATTCGTGCGGACACCTGCATTTATAGAGCCAAAACTATCATCCAAGAAGGTTAATTCCGATTCCTTCAACCCGCTTTGTATGGAAATAAGCACACTAGGGGCCACAAAAAACATGAGTGCTTTATATCCGACTGTACCCAAGCTATGGTCTTTAATAATTTGACCTCCCCAATGACTTAAGCTCACCATTGATGTAAACGTCACACTCCCCATCTTGGTCTCTCACATGTTCAGTAAGGTCTTTGAGAGCATGTTCTCCTAAATAGTTCACGGCACATGGCACTTTCAGCTGAAATAGAAAATTTCCAGTTTTCTTAGAATTAGGTCTCCCTTTAAAATGAATGTCACAATGCTCATCATGGGTTTTCAAAAGACTTGGGAGAGTCTTGTGTACATCTTTTCCGTAATAATAATAGTCACATGGCGTACTAACCAAGAACAGAGAGTTCCAAACTTCAGGTGAACTTACCCCAATCTTGGAAGCAGTTTCAGGAAGCACGACGGACTGAGTATTTCTGTCGTAAGGAAGAATGTAGACCTCGACCTCAAAACAATATTTAGCTCTTTTCGCTGACGCTGATCGGAGAATTCCGTGTGCTGGGCCACCAACTAACTCACACGAATAAAACGGACCAGAGTCAACCATCGATTTATCATTCAAATTTAAGTGAGAAAGAGGGTTATTGGGACCAAACCCCAATTCATCATGGTAGAATCCCACATAATCCCACTCTAATTTCTCCGTATTCAAAGCGTAGTTGTTTTCCAAGCTAAACTCAGCTGGGGTAGTGGCTGGGTGTCCATAAGAAAATACGCTCATACGTCCAAAGCGTTCTCCAAGATAAATCCCGGAGAGCGGCTCAAGCGTGTTGTTGACTTTGGCAAAGAAAACCAACGGATACTTGGGGTGCACCGAGGTAGTGGCGGCAACAAGAGAGGTCGCAAGGGAACCAATAATCAAAGGAGTCTTCATGAACATCCAAACAACCTTAGGAAGAGCTTCGCGGCTATTTATAAGGAAGGCCGAAGCATGGCGAGTGTCACGTTTTGCCTTCAGAACAATAGTCGGAGAAAAATGACCAAGATATGACTCATGCACACTTCCTTCCTGCATTCACAGGGCCACCATAGCAAAATCCGGGAAACTTACTCTTATCCAGCCAATTAACCGATTGACCTTTCTGCAAGAATGTGAGACTCAGTGATTCGTCGTATCAGAATTATTGGTAAGAAATCCGCCAAACATTTCTTTCCACTCTCCACTTCTGATCCCATTCCTCAGTGTAAATAAGGAAATTCTCTTTTGACTCCGTTAATAACGTTTACCCTTAGTTATGAATACCACCACACCTTCCAACGAGTCTTAGGGTGTACGGGTCTATATATGTTCAGCCTGTGTATAAAATGATTCCATCGGTCACACCACAGTTAAAAAAAAATGACGTAAGAAAATATATCTACCTTAACGTGATCTTGAATTTCAAGATCTTTTTAGAAGTGAAATGGAGGGTAATGTATAAACCAGAGTCGCGCGCGAGCCACGTATCACGTGCCATGTATCAGGCTGCGAACTGCACACACCAATAGCTGGAATAGTACAGGATTATTCATGGCAGTACACGATTGATTATTACGTAAAGCAGTTGATTCCCGGTATAGATTTGTTTCCAATATAGATTTGTTCCCAATATAGATTTGTTCCTGCACATAAGCCCCCGGAATTTGCCATGGCACGAGTCCTAATCAGGTTGTTCCGATTCATGCCTCTGTATTTCGCATATCCTAATACCTTCAGCCAAGACAACCTAGCACCAGACACAATGTTCATTGAAGTTTTTTTAATACATATTAGTAATTGAGGATCTACATTACGTAATCACACATTACCTTGGGGGGTGGGTATCGGCTTGGCTATATCAAACCGACGGTGGTTAAAGTTGTGTCTACTTTTTTATGGATGAGTCACGTGACCGGTCCGGTTAGATGCACTCCGCGAATGTGTCGATAGCATTTCGCTTCACGCCGCAGATCTTGATAACCTAGTATTTTGACACCAGAGACCGCCAAGTTATGATAAACCCGAGAAAATAGGCTTTTTTAAAATAAAAAGACGATCAAAAATATCCTGGTCACGTGTTTTCTGGATCTAGTCCAAAATCTGTTTTTTTGCATCCATAAACATTTTTTTTCAATTCAACCCGTTTTTTCTCCACCCACTCACCTGGCTGTGCGAAAGTAAGAACAGGCCAAAAAAGCACGACTCATGAATAATGCCCAATCATGTTTCCAAAAAAATATTCCAAAAAAATGGTTTCCAAAAAAATGGTTTCCCAAAATCTGTTCCAAAAGCAATATTCCATGAAATTTCACTTTTTGTAATTTTTTTCCCCACTAAATGCTGCCTGAAATTACCTACAGAATGAATGGCACCATCCACGACTGTAGAGCCTAGCCAGATAATTCCACAATGTAAGATCCAAATATGTGAATGGTCAGGCTATCACTTCAGAGTAAGAGAGACTGATTCAAGATCTCTTGAAATCTTTGGTTTTAGATAGGAAGGGTTGGAAATGTGGGGAAAATCCATACTTCTTGTGGTGAGGCCTGCATATAAGCAGCGAGGCTAATTCCCGCTAGCTTGAGGACCAGTTAAGGCTTCGAGTAGATCAACTATGGTGGGGTTTAAGTTAAGCCTTGTAGATTAGCTAAGGTTTGAAATAAAAATCAATAAATTTTAGAGTGTAACGAAATAAACAAGTATAATGTGTCTATTGTACTCGTTTGAGTACCACACGACCCTAGAAACAATCAAAGGTTAGGGAACGAACGGGCCGTTGGAAGTCTGCAAAGAACTTTAGTACTGATTGATCCATGAAACTAATTAGCAAAATAAACCCAATATATTTTTTCCTGACTTTTCGAAAATCACGTGACTTTCACGTTTTTTTTTGAAACAAATACTTCTTCACCTATGCTCGTACTCTTGTGGTCTTCGAGATTTATTGAGTCAATCTTATAAAATTTTCTATGTAACAAATTCGCCAGTAGTGACAGGCCTATATAATAAAGATGGCCGACGCTCACCAGGACAACTTCACTTCAAAAACAACTTTAAAAGTGCCATTCCAAACGGTGCATAATTTTTGCAACCTTTAAATTACCGTATTCGTCAACGTAAATTGATAATGCAGAAGGAGGGGTATCTTTGTAAGTTTAAACAGGAAAAGAAACAAACACCCGTACACCGCGACTTAGGCGCACTCAAAATCACCTTAAAAACACGCACTAAAGAAATACTGAGCACTTGCATATTGTGCGACACCTCTAAAAGCGCATCCAAACCGAGCCTAATTCCATCGGACAAACTAGTAAATTTCTTGGACAATTTTGGACAATTTTGGACACTTTTAGACAGAACCGTGATACTCAAACATTACATCTGGGACACGAGTTCAAGTAACCTTGATGCTGATTTTCAGGCAAGTTCTCGACTGTCTTTGTCAGGTCTATGTCTGGGGACTGTGAGCTTGCCTAGAGACTGTAAGCTTGTCTAGAGAAAGGTCCGAACAACTCAATCAATTCATGTTCAATAGTTCATTTACTGGTGAATCCATTGGGAAACGAAAATTGAAAAACCTGTGTTTTTTAGAAATCCGAAAAAACCGGTCCTACTTTAGTATTGGTCTATTGTTCTAATTGTGAGTTGAACGTTTGGTCCTTTGGTGAAACGAGGGGCAAAATTTTTGTCTCACAAAATTAGATGCAAAATTCAAGATGGGTTCAATTTAGTCACGGTTTTTGATGACTCACGATTTCAGCTAGGAATTTGGGGTCTGTTTGCCGTGAAGAGAAACAGAGTTTCAGTCGCTGCGTTGCTGGCACGTGACCGTGCATTTTGGCCAGGTGTACGGATGTCATTAGTATCACCAGCTCCAGTAGCTTCTACCCACGATTCAACCAAAAATCTTAGTCATTCAAGACCATTTTATTGATTTAATAAAAAAAATTAACTGGTTTGGTACATGGAAATTTGTCGAAATAGGAATATAAGTGAGATCTTTGAAGTGTGGGGTACACGAGAAGTAAAGCCGACAATGCATGACAATGGATGACAATGGATGACAATGGATGAACGGATTGGGAGGGTTCAAAGTAATATAAAAACTGGCCTATTCCACCGTCTCTTCAAATTGCTATATCTATTCACAAAAAATGAAACTTTCGTATTTTTTACTTGCCCTTATTTCTACGAGATTTGCTTCCGCAGACAAACCTGCCGAAGAGCCCAAGCTTTCCGTTCCCTTCCAGAACGTCGGCTTTGACATAGACGACCCCGATGAAGTAGATGATGATGATGAATCTAGAATGGAAACCATGCACCTCATTGGCTCTTTGACCAACAACTTAATTGCTGCTGTGGACGAATTGGCTGATATCTCCGGAATACCTTTGGGGGATTTGATTAGTTATCCATGCTCAGCTTCATCTCGCCAGGCCCGGGAAAGAGTGACTACCCATGAATGGAATGAAGCCACGAGAGCTATAATCAAGAGCGCCGAAATTGAATTGAGGTACGTGGAACTTCTCTATGCAGCCGGAAACCCACCGGAGATGGATATGAGCCCGGACACTATGTGAGACTTTTCTTGAACGCAGTTAATGCCAGGGAAGTGAGCGGGAATTTTGATTCTAGAATATTTCAAATATGAAAATCATAAAAACCGTCAGAATTTTAACACTAGGCTAATTTTTGTATGTCGAGGTTTGAGTTATTAAACACCCGAAGGGTGGACGCGCACAGCATTTATGACCGATTCGCTGACAATAGTTTCTGGGTAATTATCACTAAAAATTTAGTAATTAAAATCGGAAAATTTCATGGTCTAAAACATTATTCTGTACTTTTATGGTCTAGAAAATTATTCTGTACCTCTACGGATCATAGAAGATGCATGTCTCTTCACCTCGAACATCTTTACATCCCAACCTTGCAATGTAGAGTAATTTTTTTTAGGAATAAACTCCACGTGGATCCATTAAATCATTTATTTTTGTTTTTGAAAAAAAAAAAGGTTTCAGAAGTTTTGTTCCACAAGGCAAAAGTACTCTGTTCGCTCCCTCACGTGACCTGCGATGGCCAGTATCGGTTTTGTCAAGCTTACACGGCTACTAGGTCAAAAAACAGCATGTTTAAATAAAGGAGCCACGTGATAAAAGTCTCGAGATCACCTTTATTTGATTCCTGTACGTGCCATGTTTCTATGCACTCAACACAGTCTTTCGAGCCACTTCAGACGAAAAACCCGATGCTTCCAAGATGGATTGGTATTCAAAAAAAGGACTATTCAAAAATTCCATCCAAATTTACATTTCCGAACTTCCAGAAATTCTAATTTTTACTTTTTACGTCTTGTCTGCGAAAGTAAAGGCCTTGGTATTGGCCACGGGAGTTCGAAGATGGATTTGATGGATTTATACGATGATTATAAGCTAATTTTGGAAAGCAGACAAACGAGAATTGAGCCACTGGGAACTCAAATACAAGAACCTTTTACCTCGGCAAAGGGTCCTTAGATGTAAAAAATAAAATAAAATAAAATGGTCTTGAGCCGGGCCTGGGCCTGTGTGCAGGACAACCACCAAAAAAACCCCAACTTTCGAGATTTTCCCCTAGAATCTAGCAGTATTAACTAAAAATTTTAATAGTTCAGTTCCCAACTGAGAGAGAACTAAACTGTACTGGTGATAGCTGTGGCAGTCCCGTTACATGGGCTGGACACCTGATCACACGTGGAGTTGGTCACTTTGGTCCACTTTAAAATTTGCACAGTGTTGTTGGGGCTAGAAAAATTAGACAAAAAGTGATTTTTGAGACGAACGTCTTTTTTGAACGAGCTGCGTAGACTTCTGGACAAAGTCATGGCCACACCGTGCGACGTAATTAAAATCGGTGACTCCAGGCCTGGAGAAAGCTCCTCCAGCTTTGTGGTGTACACCAACTTTGGGTTCACTTCCTCCATTTTTGGGAGTGATCGTTTTGGTAAAGATTGAGGCTTTTGAACTGTTAAAGAGCCCAGTGAATTGGCTTGGATTTTGGGCACAGACATAGGCCTCATCACCTTCCCTGTTGATCTGTCAAAAGGCAAAAGGAACAATTTCACATCAAAGCAGTCTCTATGACGTTTGGTAGAAACCTTAAAGAAAATCAACCGCAAATTGTTGTTGAATATCTTACACGATTCAAAATCCGCACTGCGAACTCTCATTCTGCTATTAAGGTTCAACAGAATCTTGGGAACGCTAGGTCCAAAGCCTACCATTCTATTATGAAACCCAAAGTATCCTGGGGTGTGGACGTTTTGCAGGAACGCGTATTTGCCTTGTAAATAAAAGTCAACGGGGCTGAACAGCTTGAGTCCATGAGACAAAATACTCAAAATGCTATCAACGTCATCAACAAAGGTGGCCGAAAGTGGGACGAGTTTACCTTTGATTTTGGCGAAAAAGTGTAACGGGAATCCTGAAGTCATGGCATATGTACGCATGGAAACTTCTCTGTTTCCTGGTCCATTCCTGTCCGCCTTTTGTTTCCGATGTTTTTTCGGTTTTTGCTTTCCATCTCTTTTTTTATTCTTCTGCTCGTTGATCTCCTTCCGTTGTAAGCTTATACCATCACGTTTGTCTTCCATAGCTTTTATATCCGGAGATATCGCATCTTGAAGCATCCGGGCTCCCTCTCTCTCGAAAAAAGCTAATGGTTTCACGGCTTCCCCAGTCTCTTTATCATAAAACAAATAGTAAATGTCCACGTCGAAACACGTAGTATTGGGTATTTGGGCCCCTCGGTCATATATGCCGTACAACTGATCAGAAATCAAAACACACGACTTGAAAAAACCACTCAGTACCTTTTTATCCTTCCTGAAATCCAAAGAAAGTCTGGGGATATTCGCAGAATAGCAGAGCATGCCATGATGGAGCCCTAAAAACTCTGTTGATTGGGCTCCAGTGACTGCATATTGACCTTGTAAGGAAAACTCCGTGGGCTGGAGCCCTTTATCGGTTCCGTACGATAATACCTTCAAATCCTGCCCATTTTCCTTTGAAAAAGTACCAAAAAGGGGCCAGAAATCTCCATCGACTTGTGCAAAGAAAGCCCTTGGGAAGTTGGGAGCTGCGTATGCGATTGCGAAAAAAGCAAAAAAAACCAATTGTGTGGCTATCATGATAAAAAAAAAAAGATCACCTTTGAGTTGGAGGAATCGGTTGTTATATATAGGTCATTAAAGGTATGCCGACTTTCTTCCACACCAAATCTCCCTATTTCCGTATTTCCGAAATTCGGAATTACCATTGTATGAAGGACAATGGTGAGGGATTTTTAAACAATGGCGACGAAATTTTAAGCGATGAGTAGACCCTGAACAATCCCTTGTTTTTTTTGCATTGTGCCTGCATATAGTGCCCCGTTCTTCCACTCTTAAAAATGATTCGTATTTAAAACTCTCTTTTACGCCTTGGGGTTATCATTATCTCCGTCTCTATTTTTCAGCTGCAAGACTGGATCCCAATTTTTGGCCTTGGATTTCCCACCACTGTCTTTACTGGTTAATTATCGTATTTGAAAGCAGACATTCCGTAAACTTACAGGAGATCACAGCCCGTTTTTAGCCGCAGAAACCGCATTCTTCTCTTGAAAAAAACAATGGAAATGCATCTTGAAAAATTTAATCTTAGAGAGAAGCCGGATATGCATGGCTAATTGTTCCCGTTTTGGTCCTGGGGTCCCTACGATAACGGATTCCACTACAAGAGGCAACCGTGGCCGATCTACTTAGTTATATACACACAAAAATTACATCATTCCCACGAAATTTAAGAATTAATTCGTTGCCTTTTTGCACTCGAAAAATGGCTCAAAGTGGCTTTGGCTTATCTTCTAGGGCATGCATGATCTGACGCATGGATGATCCGGTGCGAACTTGCCGCACTGTATACATGAGATCCATTGGATTTCCCCAGACTACGAGTATTTTTCTTTCCAAATGCCGCTCGGGATTTGGGTCTTGGTTTTCTGCCAAGAAGCGAAACCGAAGGAAATATTCAAAATAAAGGTTTTTTTTTGACCTTTTTTTCCTTTTTTTTTTTTTTCCAATGTACAAAAAAAGCATGGGTTTCGGGGGCCGCCCGGGGGTATTTTTTTGAGCCAAGAGCCCAGGAACGAGCCCTAAAGGGGTTAAGTGCGTGCCAAAAAAAAAAAAAAACACCTCCCAAAACACTCTTGAATATTACGTAGATTCTTGGAAAAAACCTCTTTCTAGCCATACTCGTTTCTTGCCGATTCGATGAGTTTTGCCAAGAAATCGGTAGAATTTTAGCGAAAAAACGCACTTTCTGCAACAATAGTGTTTAAAAACGTCAAGAAATCAATAACTATAGAATTTGGTGGGACGAAAAGAGTGAAAAATACTTTGGGTTCAGGCATTGAACGATGCTTTAATTGAACCGGTGAGTGCCTAGTTTTTCCCCAGGGTAAATCCGCCCAATCACGTGACGTGAACCTAAACGTCCTGTCAAGTGTAAAAAGACATTCAGACACTTCAGTGGCACTTCAGTGGAATGATAACCAATGGAGAGTGTGTATGGTGAAACTAGGGACCTTGATTTCGATGGAATGGCAATTACACTTCTGAAATTTGGTGTCCTGCACACAACGCACCATGTCAATAGTCAAATAGCCCAAGAGCCAAATTGCCAAACCACAAGCCACAACAGCTACTAAGCTCATTCAAACTCGTCGTATTATCCCAAAAACGTATTTGGGGTATACTAAAATAAGATGGTATTTAAACTCACGGGTGGGCACGATTTACCATTACATAATATGATTTATTCCAGCTAAAGTGGGCCTTTTACCATATAAACAGATATATTTTATTCTCCCCAACCAGCCAGTTTCCGCAACAAGAAGCTTTAAGAAAATCTATTTCAAGCTTGTTTTACGAAAAAAATTCATCTCCGACGTAGACTCTTGTCTCCACTGAAACAAGCCAGGTGAGGCCAGAGACTCGGCCAAGAAGTATGGAAAACGTACCATGTCACCGGATGGAATTTTAATAGCAGGGTGATTTCGAAGGGTACAGGCACCAAAAGTATTCTTGGAAAGTGAACTAACAAATGCAGAAAATCCTGGCAGAAAATCTTGTTGGTGACCGTCTGAGTTGGGCTCTAAGTTAGGCTGTGAGTTAGGCTTTTCTCCATGTTGATAGTCTTACCAGGCTTTGCTTGGAGCTTATTCTTTCGAGGCCAGGAAAATAACCTTTTTGAATTTAGAAAAAAATAATTTCTACCTTGGCAAGAAACCTGCTCTGTTGGCTTGGAGATAGTGATTGGGCTGGAGACAGTGCTTGGCTCGGAGACAGTGCTTGGGCTGGAAGTAGTGCTTGGGGTGGCTTGGAAGCTGAAAATACTCATAGCAGAGTTTCCCGTGGTCAACGAGCCTTTCTGAATCTGGGAACGGTTTGTTCTGGCTTTTTTAACCATGGATTGGGAAAATAAAACCTTCTGTGACAGTAACTGTGATCAGATCATTCTCCGTCCTAAATGGGTGGAATGCCTTACTGGATGCAAAAACGGTTACGTGATCTGCTGTGACAGTATGTATACAGTAAGTGGTGTAGTCGATGTGGACAGTATGTGGTGGAGTCAAGATAAGATTCTGCCCGGTGATATAAATTGGGGGAAATGGTCTGATTGTAAAGACGGTAGGTGTTTCCCAGAATTCTTTGTCACGGTGGTGGCATTCCCTTGGAGGCCGGGACAGCTCCTCTGTTTTGAGAGATATAAGCATGGAGTATACGTTTTCTGGGTAGTTGGCCAATGAGGTTCCAGGGTTCCAGAAACGGTTATGGCATCGATTCAAGAGTTTTATAGGGGTAGATTTCTCAGTCACTTGTATTCTTGTCTGTGTTATATAAATACTAGTCCGTTTGACTGAGGTGAATTTAATTTCCAAAAGACCGACTTGATCGTCTTATGTCTTCTCATATATCTGTCCATCTCCATAGCCAAGGTTTAGCAGATAGTCAGACAAGACTAGACAAGACTAGACAAGACTAGACAAGACTAGACGAGACTAGACAAGACTAGACGAGACTAGACAAGACTAGACAATAATCGAGTACCAGGGAAATTGCTGGGCACCATTCGTAGCAATGGCCAAAATGGGAAATCCACCCGTGCATTCCTATAATCACATGAACGTTCGTATACCTGAGATGTACCGGTGCCTCATGGCCAGCAAAGCGTATCTTCAGTAAGGATTTCTGGAAATTGAATTTCTGTTCCAGGTTCGTTCGCTGGCTCGGGTGCACGATTTTGGGTTTCCAGAAGCAAAAGATTCTTCGCTTTTTCAGTGGCTTGGTCGAATGGCCAGAGGTATATGTCTACCCTAGGACAACTTGAAGTGCCATCGTAGATCACGTATTCGCCACTAGGTGACATCAAACAGGCATGGAAAGAACCGTCTAAAAGCTTCATTTCAGAGTCAAAGCTTAACTTGGACCGAGCGACTCGACGACCAAACACAATCAAGCCATCTCTAATCCCGACATTTCCTGGGGTGGACGTGGATATGGTGTGAACGTAGTGGTGTCGTTGCAGCAAAATAAACCTCACGGGGGCTTTGTTTGGATTTCCATAAGATAAGAACCTCAATTTCGTAACTTCACCGTCGTAGAAATATTTGGACGGCATCTTGAAGTTACTGGATCTTGCATCATAAAGCAACGGATTTGCAGAGAGCATCTCAAAAGTCTCACCAATTCGGGCAACAAAAACATGCACAGTATTGAGGTCAGGCGCTTCCCATTCTTCAGTCTCCTTAAGGTAAACGTTCACCCGGAAACACTCGGGATTATCCGCAAACCTCTCGCCAAACTGGATGTACCGCCATTTATCGTCGAAGAAGTTGCAGGAGTAAGACGGGGCATTTAGCACTTTGTCGTCCTCATCCAAAATCCATTTGTAGGGCCCGAGAAACGAAGCGAACGCTATGAAGTCATCGTAAAGCGCCACCAGTTTTGGAATTCTCTCCTTGGTCCACACGAAGTCGTCTTTCCAGGTGAAAAACGTGGCTTTGGAGACGTCGATTGGTTCTTCGTACACCAAGACCTCCGTCTTCCGGCCACTCATTGTGTAATAAATCCGAAAAAGTGGAACCATCTGCTCAGCAATTTCGGCAAAGAAAACCACTGGGTACTCTCGGCTGGAGTTTGCCCAAACAGTGACAGCAAGAAGCGAGGTAAGACCAAATCTCCATAATTTCATGCTGGTTTTGAATGCCTTTGAAGAACGGAATTCCAGCCCGTTTTAAGCGATATCAAAAAAATATTGCACTCATTTCTGGTGGTCATGCACGGGGATTGTTGGAAGATTCTTGATGGGAATGAATAATGTGGCTGCCGCGCTGTGTGCAGGACACATATAAAGACCACCTGATAAATGGAACAAGTGCACATGGATCAGGATTTAAACGAGTTTTTTTATTCTGAAAAAAAGGGATTTTGTGAAACTCGTTAAAAGAAACTCATTTTCCAAGGGTATACTTTTGTACTGCATCTGGTAGTCCGGCTGGTGCACACTGCAAAAGTCCCACCAAGGCTCCAATCTCCTGCTCATGGTCTGTTTAATGCAAGTTCCAACAATTTAAGCTTTGAGTGAAGCAAAACGAAGAAAAGCCTGTTCAAAAAGAAAAAAAGATACATTCGGAAATATCTCTTTTGGTTCCGGTGCATTGGACCCATCACTCGTTGAGAGCGGAATTAAGGTTTTTGAAACAAAGCCGGTTTCTCCACTTAAGTCCGGCTGCGAAGGATGACTCACTGAATCCACATTTCGGTTGTGGACATAAGCAATGAATAGAAACTGGGATAGCCAGCCGGATTGAATCTTCTGCGTTCATGTAATCGATTTCCAATCAATGCATTGGAATTCAAAGTCTGCAAATATCCATTTCATTCATTGACAAAGTGTAGTCAACTCCAACACTTTTGACATCCCAATGTAAACATAAATGGTTGGTATGTGTCTTTGAAGGGTTCGGGGTTTTGTTGGTAGGAGCAACTTATACCGACCAAAAGACTCAAAAGAGCTTAAGTACATCTTGGCTGCAACGTGCAACTAAGAAATTCTTCTGAAATGCACCTCCCGGATCCTGCAACTCGTTCTTAGCCCTGCAATGATCAAAAGAAAACGTCAAGTGTGTTGGATATTCCCCGATTCCAAAAGAAGCAACAAAACCACCAGATAAACAGACCTGAAACCATCTTGAAATATAATAAATAGATAATTAAAAAAATCAATGAATAGATGAATGGATGGATAAAGAAATTTTAGATTTTGCGGCCTGGAGACTGTTTTCTTGGTATAGCTGTATTCAGAGCCATAAGGCAAACTCCTATAGAAGCCGTGTTCAGACCAGGAACTCGCCCGAAATAAAAGTCCGTTCGTCCATTCAACAACACGAGTTACAGCTAATCCCCTTTATCAAGTCATAAAAGATATGGTCATGAAATTGTGGTCGTCAATTTGAAGGGGGGGGGAAGGCCCTTTTATATTCGGAGTGCGCCTCAAAGGATGAGTGCGCCTAGACGAAGGATGAAACATGTGCGCATAATCTCACTACTGGAGCACCTCACTGGACACTGGAGGTGCATGCAACCACCGTACGAATAAACTTTTGGGAAGATTGGAACAACGGACTGGTTTCGTATTGTGATGATTTCCTATTCTGGTAATATCGTTCTGATGTTTTCCCATTCTGAAATTTACAACCCAGATTTACAGCCCAGATTTACAGCCCAGATTTACGACCCAGATTTACGACCGTTGGCTTGACGATGCGCAATCTCTGTCGCAAAGAATTACGACTGTTCCTGGTGCGAATTTCCATTGCCTCACCTTTAAAAGACAAAACCCCACCACTAAAATTACAGCCGTGTTTTCTGCTGAAGTTAAATCAGCCATGATATTTTTTTTTTTTTTGGACAAATACCTCCTTGGAAAGGTTACATGCAGGAACCCACAATACCATTTGCCCTTTTTTATTTTTTATTTTTTGTTCTTTTTTTATTTTTATTTTTTCAAGAAAAAAATAGTGTTCAAGAAATTCTACTCTATGCTCGTCTCGAGTGATTCTCACTTGTAGTCTCACTGCGTCCAGTGGAGCTAGGGTTTGGCTAAAGGAATTAAAAAAGAGAAATTAAAAAAAGGGAAATTTAAATTAATAAATCATTAAAAAAGAAATTCGCACTTGGTTAGCCAATCAGATGCACGAACGGAAAAAGTCTATGTTCTATGCAAGAAAATGAAAATGATCTCCGGGAAGTTTTCATTTACTTGATGTGCTGAAAAGCCGATTTGGTGTCATTAGACCAGAAAAAAGAAAAATATTGTGTGGAGAAAAGAGGCCGCGCGCGCACCTTGCATTCGGGCTCCATAGTCACGCACGTGACCGCCAGTTTAAATGTTCACCCCAATATAAAAAGACAAGCTTCTGCTTTTGACAAATGCAGGTGAATTTTTTTTTTCTTACGGCTGCCCCGCCCATAATTATTAGGCTGGAGGTACTGGCTATTGCTGGCTATCGCTGGCTAGGTTGATGCTAAAAAGAGAAGGTTTGGACCTGACTTAAGACCATTGCTACAGTAGGCTTGTTTCCATAGAATGTTCAAACCAAACAATATAGCTATTATCGTCAGAGGCTCAATTAAAAAACACAGATCGGGAAATAAATGGCATGGCACTATAACTTTGTATAACAGCGAAACATCAATTAAAGTATGAGTATTTTTTTTCAAAGAGAAGAAACGATTTAATCACTGGACCAAATAGGTTTTAAGGTCCAAGGCTCGATGGCAAGTACACCTTATCAAATCACTTTTAAAGAATATTTGGAGAGTGTTCTTCATTGGTCAATTGATTTGCTAGAATCACAATTCACCAAGTTCGGAGTCCTCTATCAGAAGTAATCCAGCCACAAAATTTCCTCAAAGGTAAATCCATCATCTCGATCAAGCTCATCCATCTCAAAGTGAATACAAAGTATCTGTCTTCAAATTCAGCCACTTCCACAACGCACCATTAGTGTTGGACACAAGAATCCTTTAACGAACCAAATTGGCTGTAGGCACATCCGTCACAGATTTCCCAAAGATTGTATCTACATGCTTCAAGTAAATGTCCACATCATAACAAAAAACATTGGTGCGTTCAATGGAAATCACTTGAGCATCGAGATGATGGTTCCAGCATGAAAGGAAATTCATATTCGTGATCTTCCCAGTATGATCAAAAACAAAGTTGATTCGTTGCATATTGGGGCCAAAGGCAAGTTGATTCTCACAGAGCCCACAAAACCCGTCGGTGGGTGTACCGATACTGTGAGCATATTCGCTGTCCACCAAGTCGAACTCAACAGGAGTGACGGGCTCAAACTCATAGAACATCACACTGACATCAGTTCCATAATGTGGAGACTGTTCCGCCGCGAGAGGAATCAAGGCACCATTGACTTTGGCAAAAAAGACGTATGGCAAGTCCTTATGGACCGAAGGTGTATTGGCCTGCTCTTCGTAATCTTCCAAAGTGGTTTCGTATTTTTCTGGAATCACCTGTTTAGCTACTGAATAAATCCCGGAATTTTTGTGAGACGCTTTATCAGTTTCCTCAGACGCTTCATCAATTTCCAAAACTGTATCAATTTCCAAAACTGTATCAATTTCCAAAACTGTATCGTTTTTCAGAAATGTATCAATTTCCATTTATGTATCACCTCCCAGGAGTATATCGTTTTCCAGAACTAGATCATTATCTGGCCCCACCTCATTCCCAAGTTCTCGGAAATCTCCATCCAGATAATTACTTTTTCTCATAGACACACTCTCTTTTTCTTTCGTAATGGAAGCTTCGTCTAACACCGGATTCCGAGTCTCTGGGCCTTGATGCAACAAGTACAACTCCACATTAATACAAAATTCATTCAAGCGCACGATGGAGAACACTTGATTATTCTCGTCATCCCAGCAAGTATAGAAATTCGAATTAATGACTCGACGGTCAGCATTCAAAGTCAAGTTCATCCGTGGAATCTCCGGGCCGAAGGCAAGCATGTTTTGATTTAATCCAAACCATCCATCTGTGTTAGTGTGCAAACTGAGAGCATAGTGGTCGTCCACCATCTTGAACTCGATAGGCTCGCCAGTCGCATAGTTAGAGTACATCAAACTGAAACGGTCTCCGTAACTTGGAATCACTCGGGCAGAGAGAGGCCTCAAGATGCCCTCCAGCTTTGAAAAAAATATAAATGGCAAGTTTAGACCCTCAGACCGGGAACCCATTTCGGCTTGTACCTGAGATACGTCATTTTTCTCCAAAGACACTTTTTCGAACACATTCTCTTCATTCTTCTCAAAGAATTTCTTGCCCCACATTTCTCTATCTTCTCCAAATGGGATCATGTTTTCAGAGGACAACTTCTCCTTCTGAGCAGCTTTTTTGAATTTTGCATCTGGATGCAAGAGATAGATGTCCACCTCGAAACAATATGGGAAAAACCTATATGTGGTAATGAGCTCAACATCTTCAAAACCCTTGCACGAGTAGTACTCTTCATTGCGGAGTCTCCGATTCTCATCCAACATTAAATCGGTTGGGGGGATGGTTGGACCGAAAGTGAGGACCCGAGTGTTTATTCCAACGTACCCATCATTGGATGTGTTCACGCTTATTGCGTAGTCTCCTTCCATTACAAACTCAACAGGATCGCTAGTATAACGTCCGTAGCCCATGAAACTGTAATCCACACCACTTTCGGAATAAAGACGGGCACCAAGCGGAACCATGATTTCACCAACGTTTGCATAGAGTATGAATGGCAAATCCCGAGTCACGCGTAGGGCTTTTTGCTCTTGGTGGTCTTCCAAATGAGTGCTATCTTTGCTCAAAGATACTGCGTCATTCGACAAAGACACTGTTTCGACCACGTCAGTTGTACTTTTCTCATTAACGTTCTCTTCCCACAACGTCTCTGTCTCCTCCTCCGAAAGATTCTCATTCTCAAGGGCAAACTTACGAATTAAGGCATTCGTGAACTCCGACTCGGGCTGTAAGAGGTAGATCTGCACCGAAAAACAGTCCTCCAGAAACAAAGTTGTAGTGATGAGCTGGATATGGTCCAGGCCCCTGCATGAGAAGTAATCTTCATTCTGGAGCATTCGATCCTCATCCAACATCAAATCGGTCGCAGTAATCGTAGGACCGTAAGTGAGCGTGCGATATTTTATTCCAAGGTACCCAATGGTGAAGGGGTCTCTGCTCTTAGCGGAGGTACCTTCCATCTCGAACTCCACCGGATCTCCAGTATTGCGGCCGTAACACATAGCAAAGTAATGAGTTGCGTTACGTGGATAGTCACGGGACCCAAGAGGAATCAAGTTCCGACTGATCTTTGCATACAACAAATATGGCAAGTTCCGGGCCACGGATAAGGCAGTAGCTTCTTCTTTTTGAGATGGCAGCTGCTGTAGCACGGCAGACTCGTTTTTCTTATTGGAATGTAAGAAGTAAATCTCCACCTTCGTACAATGTTTAGAAATCTGCCTATCGGTAATGATGCTGACGTCGTCGATTCTTCCGCACGAGTAGTAGATGGTATTGACGACCTGCATTTCTTCATCAAGCACCAATTTGGTCGGGGAGATTGCAGAACCCACGCTAAAAAGGTTACCAAAAAACCCCACGCTCTCTTCAACAGCTTGGTCTATGGTGACAGCGTAGCCATCTCTGAAATTGAACTCCGCAGCCTTGTAAGAGTGTCCATGGCCAAATGCATTGACTCCTGGCCTGATTTCCGGGTAAATATCACGGGATACGGGCAAAAGGGTGTCATTTTTCTTAACAAAGAAAGCCCTTGGTAAATCAGCAGTGGGTGATTCCTCCTTAATCGCTTGGTGACTATTGAGTCTCGGCCCACCAGTTTCCTGTGGAGTCTGTAGGAATTGATTAGAAGGCAAAAAGTAGATTTCCACCTCAAAGCAATTATTTACCCGTTTCGAGGACCTGATTTCAAAAAAAATCTTGTGGACTTTTCTTCCAGTCTGTTTGCACGAATAAAACCGTCCATTTAGAAGCTTGCGTGCAGTATCCAACTGCAAAGAAGTGGGATCGACGGCTGTGCCAAGCACAATTAAAGGCCGAATGAAGCCCACAACCTCTTGATTAGACGTGAAAGCATGGTTTTCCTTTGTCAAGATGAATTCGGTGGGAATGGCCTGAGGATCTCCATAGGAAAAGACCTTTACTAGATTCTCGAATCCTTCATATGAGGTCGCGGAAAGTGGTGTCAATTTGTCGTGAACTTTTGCGAAAAAGACAAATGACTTGACTGAGTCTGCCCAAGCAATAGATGCAAAAAGCGAGACTACAAAAAAAAAAAAATGGGTTGGTTTCATGATGGGAAGTAAGAATTAGGAAATAAGGGTGCTTTTAAATTCGCCCTAGAAAAAAAAAAAAATATTGGGCTAGTTATGCTTGGCGGGCCTTTACTTATGGAGGTGATGACTCCCTGGCCCTTGCATTATTACCTGCACACATTGTATATTATATACTTTCTAGTTCTAGTCTTACGCCTCTTGAGGCCAGGGTTCAAACTTTAAAAAATGAGCCTATTGATGGGGACTTTTGAATGTATCAGGATCATCCAATATTTCTATATCTTTTTTTCCCACCGACTCAGTTCCAGTTTTCTATTCCAGAAACTTGTTTTTTTCATATCCAGTGGATTTTGACTCTTTTTGGGACTCCAAATAAAGTGTCAGTGGGCCTCAATTGCCGACAAGAAACACCGATAAAAAAAGGAATTAACAGTGGTATGAGGTTCCCTGCAGTACTAGTGAGTCGGACCAGCTGAACGGTGGGAACCAAAATGAGTTCTGTTTGATGCAGGATCCCATATATCCGTGTAATGATTAGAAATTGGTCTTATCAAATATTATTTTTTGTTTCCATTGTTATACTGTACCTTGGTCAATATAAGTATGGAGGTGAATGACCAAAGGCTGCTGCCCGGGACATCCCGGTGAAAGGGACAAACAATTGTACCATCTGATTGTTTGCTAGATCAAAAAAAAAGGGCTTCACATAGATCGGGCGACACCGATAAGTCCGCATGGTTGTTTTATCGGCTACACCTGGCCCCACGAGACAATTTCTAGTGTCCGTGGTACCGCGTACGCATGGCATTTATGTCCCAGGACATTTCCCGTGACTTGATCTTTTCAGCCAATCATGACTTTCTTTAACACCGGTACTTCTGGTACTTGTATAAAAAGACCTTCCTGTCTCTGGACTCATGGACGGTCAAACGTCTAGCCATGAACCCAATCCAGCTGCTTCAGACATTCATTTGGGCTGCTGCGGCCCTCGATTCGGCCCGGTCTTTCTATGTGAAGCTCGACAACAGATACGAAAGGCTTCGGTATGTTGACACCACTGACATTGTCCGCCTAGTGACTTTTGGCAATGAAAGTTACCCTCCGCTTCCGTTGTTTATCTTGAAAGATGGAATTCCCACGACGTTTGAAGAAAAAAAACCCAAGGTCTTTGGAATCATCAACAAGTTTTTCGTTCTAGGTGACAAAGAGCGTGTCAAGCCGTTCGAAATACATGTGGGAGATGATGCGAGGGTGAAAAATCTACAGATGAACTTCTGTTTTGCGTCTCAAACTCTCTTTCCGAACATTACCATGAATAGTCCAGTCAACGGTGTTGGCATGCTGTGTCTGCTAAAAAGTATCTACTTCTTGACACCTGGACAGGTCAAGAAGCTCAATACAAGCAAACGGCCTAACCGTGGCAAAGCTTATAATCGCATTGGAAGGGTGATGGACACTTACTACAACAAATGAGGTCATTTTCTGTTTGATTTTATGGGAATTTCGGAAACCGGTACGACTGGAGGATTATTTGGCCTACAAGTGATCTCTGATTGTAGATCTCTGATCATAATAAGCTCGAAGAATTTGGGGTATCCAGACCCTTTTTGTATCGTGTATCTTCAGGTTATGAGTATTTTGATATTACGACGGACAGTTTAAATGGACAAATGAGCACTAAAAGATTGACTTTTAAAATTGGCCAAATCTGTAATTCACCATGAGATTTCAAGCTGCAATGGAGATATTTGGAAAAGTCTCAGTGTCAGAAGCCAATGTCGTTCGAAAATCTTACTGTGTTTCTGAAGATATTTAAAAACCCAGTACTGGAAACCAAATCACGTGTTTTCTGACGTGAAAATTTATGTTACTTTTGGATGGAGTGACTGATCTGTGTGCTAGAATAGGCCGCGTTGAGAATCCATTCGGATAATCCAGAGGACCAGATCTCCACAAACCATCAACAAGATACTTTTTTTTTTAAAGGGAATTTTTAGCTAAAGTCTTTGGCAAAAAATCAGAATAGTATTTTTGTTGAAAAAAAAAGAAAAAAAAAAAAAGGGTGTAGAGTAAATTAGGCTATCCTTTTGGGGCCAAGTAGGTGCGTATATGCAGATGCATACGTATAGCGTGTGACAACCGGATCGTGACAATTTCAATAAAATGAAAAAAAAATTGCCACAAAGGTTTAGGAAGGTTTAGCACTGCATCTAAGTGTTTTAGCCTGTGTCTAAGATTGTTTCAGATGTTTGAAAATCTGAAAGTGGAAAAACGGGATAAATACTTCGCCGGGTGGGCCCCGTCTATATGCAGGAATGCGTGGGTCAGATCAGATTTACACCTCTATTATTCACTAACCAATGCGTCACTCCCACAAGCACCGGTAAATATAAAACACCCCTTTTTCCTTCTTTTAAGTCTCTCCTATTTAAGCAGTTGATTCGACTAATCACTGAATTTAAACACTCAAAAAAACCACAATTAATGCTTCCAAAAACGGTGTTTCTCGCCCTTCTTCTCATTACCACTGTCTGAGAAGATGGCGATCTACTGATACGTCTAGGAAATTACTCGATTTCGAATTTTCAATAAGGATGAGCTTTTAAAGCATCACTTTATTACTCCCAAAGCGGCTTGTCCCCAAATTTACCTTGACGGTTGAAATCGTTACTACTGGCGAGGACAACAATACAAAAGACTTTGGGCTGGCTGACCATGGTACTTTATTTTTTTGGAGCCGAAAAAATGAGACTCTTCAAGATGGAATTGGATACTAATTCTAAAACTTTGGATCTTCAGATGGACAATTTATTAAGTCATATAGAACGAATTTGGGTACTGGAGCCTGGAAAAAAAGATCAGAAAGGGTCAACGTCGGTTTTTGAACAAACAAATATTAACTTGATGACACATGCAAAGTTAATTAAGCATGAACCAGTTTTGGATGGGAAATATATTCTAGACTAATTTCCAATGTTCATGGAAATTTGTCTCGTAAAGTGAGTATCTTGCTTCTAGTGAACTTCCACCAATGAATTAAAAGGGCTTTTTGGGTTTGATCAAATAACTACAATAGTAGCAATCTGCCTCAAATAGTTTCACCTTCAATTTTCCGGTTCAAGCAGCTTACGTTTGAAACAGTGTCACAGTGTCCAGTTACTGGATGCAGCACATTTGCCAGGTAAAAATCTCGTCTTTTTTCCTTTGAATTTTCTTTTTTTTTGCCTAATTCTAAATCATATCATTAATTCCTTTTTTATGGCTCCAAATTAGGTAAGTTTTGAAAATTGGCTCAATGGAACGTACTTCTGTTTCAATATCAATACGATGTGGTAATTTACTTTCAGATAAGTCAGTGGCATATTTTACGCTAGACGTAGGTTTGGAAATTTAATACTTTTTCTTGCTTATTTGATGAAAATCACTCTATACACACACTTTTTTAATGCCATTCCGAACAGAAATGTACTTGAGGAACACTAGATTCCGAGTATATGGAGTGCGGGGCACATAATCCAGGGTCTGTCCCTGATTTTCCAATGTCACTTTTTGTCTCAATTTTGGCTCATTTTTGTCTCATTTAAACTAATGTTTTCTGATACCTCGCTGTAATGTTTTCTCAACGGTGGCCAATGGAAAACGAGTACGTGGTGTTGGAAAGAAACACGTTGATGTTACTTACCATGCGAGGGGTGCATATAGCCACGCAAACCCGATCTATGCCACAAGAACCATGGAACAAGAACCATGGAACAACGAGACTAGGTTAATTTTTTGGCCCTTAAATCCTAGATAAAAGGTCTTCTGCTCAGTAGCTCAAACCGTTTTTTTTTTTTTTTTTTTTTTTTTTTTTTTTTAATTTTTTTTTTATTTTT